>VZSZ01006385.1:629070-704832 GCA_013398815.1 Ibidorhyncha struthersii
CCGGTTTGTTCTCCCTCCCGCAGAGCGGCCCCGTCCCTCCTCCGGAGCTTTGTCTGGATGGGAAGAACGAGGATGGAGGAGCAGTGGTGGAAAGGGGAGCTGGCGGCAGACATCCATCAGACCTTGAGGGCGAAGGTTGGGTCCCACTTTGTTCCTTTCCTCCCTCCTCTTCCTCCCCCTCCTCCTCCTCGCTTTCCTCCGCCGCAGCAGCGCCGGGGCACCGGCCGGCGGGGGAGGGAAAGGGCCGTTGAACTGCCCGGGCTGAGGCTCGGTGGGGGAAAACTGGCCCTCGGCAGGTCCCAAAGCAGCAGGTCTGGCCTGAGCTCTTCCCTGTGCTCTGCTTTTTTGGTCGAGACTTGTTCAGGACCAAACCTGTGAAAGCTGCTACCTAAAAAATACCTGCCTGCAGCTCCTCAGGAGCTCTCCCTCAGGCGGGAGGTGTTGATGACCCGTTGCGTTAAATGCTCAGAGGATGCTCGCGTTGACTTTCAAAAAATCAGCGTATTGTGGGATCCCGAGAACTAGCGCTGGTTCTTTTTCGACAGGTAAGTGCTGAAGTTTGAGTAAAAGGTAGGATCCTGTTCCCTGGCAGACCGTAGAGGAGCTGAAGGATGTACAGACGTGGCTTTTCTATAAGTTAGTGTACCGTTTACACACGGATTAGAAAACCAGTAAAATGTCCTGCAATAAATAAAATAGTCTGGTCGCTGTTTGATGAACTGGTGTACGGAGAGCAGGTAGAACTAAGGCTGTTTGTTTACTTTTCACATTTCCTGAGGTAGACTCCCAACTTTGGAGAAGCTCTAAATGCAGTTAGTTGGGTAATGTAAGAGAGAGCCCTCTGCAAATATTGACTACCTGCACTTGACGCAGCTTTTAAAGTAAAGCTGTGGCTAGCCAAGTTAAGGCTTTAGACGTTCTGTTCCGTTTGTTTGCTTTACAGGCATTTAGCAATAAATTATGTCAGGTGAGTTAATTGTTATCAGGTCTCTGCAAGGGGCTTGGTTTGTTCCCATGTCCTCCAGCTGAGGCAGATCTTCCTGGCGCTACAGTGGCGGGGAGGAATAACTGAGAGAATCCAACAGATGGGGTGTTAAAAGGTGGGGAGAAGCTTTGATTTCTTTTTTTTTAGCGTATCCACTATCTTTTAATCAACTGTTTCATTCATCAGCCTGCTTTCTGGGTGCATCTGATGACCCTAGACTACTAAAACGTCTTCTTTTTATATGGATACTAACCCAGGGCAGCTGAAATGACAAGAATTGTTTGAATTCAAAGAAACCTGCAAAGAGGGAGGAGGGTCTCTGGGCTGCTCTGTTTTTCCTGCTCTGAGGAAGGCCTACAACTCTTTCTGCTTGGTCAGTTTTAATCCTAATTCTGCCTGCCTTGTAAGGATGACTTTTCTTTTTTGAATGAAGTACTCCATGAGAATCCAGAGTGCAAGTATATCGAGCAAAAATAATCACAGCCTCTAAAACCTCCTTGGTTCACTTTCTGTGAATCCCCCCCCAAGTAATAGTCTGTAGAAACAGGTCTTAAGTATATTGCTAAGGTTTGCTTTTTTGATGTCTAAAGTGTCAGAATTTACTGTGGAATGTTGTGGAACTCTTCAAAAGGATCCTTCTGCAAAGTTTGGGAAGATAAGTAATTTGGAGGTACTGAAGTCAAGTTTTGTGAGCACAGACCAGTGTTTGGGATGCCTGTGGCCATTGCATAGAACAAAATAAGCTTCAGCAGTGGCATCCCCACTGGAGTATTTGTGTGTTAGTGAGCTACTAGTGTGTTAGCATGTTAATACTTGAATAGAGAAAATTCAGGCAATGGTACTCTCAAGCCTAAATGACCTCTCTGGTTTAAGATATTTGCTGAGGAGTCCTAGTCCGGAACAGTGTGTGTCTCTGGTCTTGGGTGAGAAGAAACAGGTCTTAGTGATTCACAAGTCCTGTGAACCTGATGGGGAAGTTACTTAGAGATGCTTGTCAAGGAGGTTGAAATGGACGTTGCAGGCTATCCCACTTTTTTTGAAGAACACACTTAAAGGCTGGGTTTAAGGTGAGGAATAAAACGTCCCTTTTAAATAACATAACTCTTCCTAAAACAACTGTAAGATCATTAGAAACACTTTTTTTCCAAAATAATTCAGAACACACAAATATGGGAGATGTATGTTTACTATGAAACAACACAGGTTTTATGTTAACAACTGGAAAAAATGTTACACCATCCCTCCCATCCCCCCAGTTGGATTTGGGAGTTCTTCTTAACCTCATTGAAAGTTGGTGTCCTTTGTGACAGATGTTGTGTGCTGCATCTGATGGGTATGTTCTGCATGAGAGCAGATACTGAATGTGTGTGGTACACCTGGCTTCTAATTCAGAGAGGGCTGAAAGATGCTGCGAGGCTTTGTGACTCCCCAAAGCCTCTAGCTCAATGTGGAGGAAATTAATAGCCCCTGAATTGTCTGACCAGTAAAATATCTGAGCTGTGACGCTAAGCTTAGCGGACTGTGTTGTGTTAGTTAAGTGTGCTGATGTAATGAAGCAAAACGCTTAAATTCCAAAAGTGGTACACGCATCCTTAGACCGTAAATGAAAGGTAAAAGTATCTCCCTGGATTAGGTCAGAATGTGAAACCTGTTGCAAGACTGAGCCAGGAGGCAAAATAAAAATTGGAGCATACTATGTGTGTTTGTACTAGAAGAGTCTTAACACACCAAGCCAAAAAAGGTGTTGTGTGTACGTGCTGACATTTTCTGGTACTTCAGCTACTTCTACAATGGCCCTACGTTATGGATAATGGGAAGGTATTGGTTGTGCCGGGCAGCTGATTTCCATGTCAAAAATCAGACACCTCTAAATTGACTGCAACATCTGTGCAAAACTCTTCTGGCTGCTCAGTAGCCCTGAATATTCCACAAGTGAGGAAAGCTGAGTAACAAGTCAGTGCTGAGGTTTCTTTGTTTGTTGTTTAAAGTTGAGGAAACACTTTGCTTTTGAAGGCAGTCTGAGTGTCCCACAAATAAGTGATGTCTGTTTGCTATTCCTCCCCCATTTTTGTGCTCATGTTGGGCTGTTTCCTTCCAGGATATGTTCATTTCCTGTAATTAGAATTACTAGATCTGCCTGCGTTTCCCTTCTTCTCTCTCTTGCATAGCTTCTCAGAGCAGGGCCAGATTTTACAGGGCTTGTTGCTTGTGAATTTAAAAGTTAATAATTGCAACTTGATCTTTTTAAAGGCAGTCCAAATTACTCTCAGCAGTTCCTTTCAGCCAGGTGAGGGGAGCTGATCCTCTTTGTGAGGAAAGCAAACAGCCCTTTGCTGTTAAGTGGTGTGACTTTAAGAAAAAGTCTGAGTGATTTCCTCGAGGTGAAAGCCCCTCCACACCTGTCTCTCACCTCCTCTTGATTTAAAGATCTTAATGAGGAAATGCTGTTTACCACCATGACGTGTTTCTTTTTATTTTGACGTGCAGTGTTGCCCTCAGCTTGGTCCATGGTGTTGGTTGGCGCCGCAGTCTCTGCAGCAGGAGTGTAATCCACGCAGGGTTTGTTGTGAGGGGCCGTTTTCATCACTGGCCTTTGAGGACTGTCACCATAAAGGCATTTCTTGCAGTTTTATGCCATCCTGTTAGAAGTAGCCCACGATCCTCTTATTAACTTTGTTCAGGAAAAACTTTGGTAGAGACACCACCTCTCCCTCTCCTCCCTGCGCCCAGCGTATGTCCCTGTCTTCTGCAGTTGTGCCTAAGCATCTGGTTTACTTTACCTGCTGGTAGCATGACAGTCTTGATGTAACAGGTACTGTTTTATCTGTTAGCCTGTAAGTCCGCTCTCGTCCTTGTTATTTTAAGAACTAGTCATGCCTTCAATGCTTAATTAATTAAACAGTAAGTTTGATATATTCAGATGTGCCTGGCACCACCTGAAATGCGGACTGGCGCGGACTAGACAGTTACACTCTGAACAGAGGGAAGACGTTCAGGCGTTGCGTAGGTGCTGCTGCTGGGTTTTAGTTTTAAAACAAAATCTAGATGAGAACTTCAGGGGTCTCTGATACCTGCCGACATGCAAAAGGTTTTGAGCTATTTTCCATTTCATTTAATAGAGGGGATAAACCATTAACCTTTCATTCTGATGAACCTTTCATTCTGATGCACCTTTCCAGTTTGAATCAGCTGTAAAAGACAGTAGGTGTAACAGCCATTGAGGTGTACTAATACCCTTTTTTTTAATGCAAGACTGGCAGCCCACCTGCAAAAGCATAATCTGTTCACTTAACAGAAAACACCCACAAAACCCCCTAGCTTTTGAAAATCAGCAACAATAGCATTACTGGTTGCTAGCTATCATTTGCTTATGTTGTAGATGGCAGCATGTGCATGGAGCTGAAAGGAACAGGTGTCCTAATAAAGTACGTGGTTATTCATGACCTCTCTCCTTTTTTCCTTAAAGTTGGAATTTCAGTTTTCACACTCCTTTCTCTGATCTTCCTCAGATTAGCTGCCGAACGTCTGAATACTTCAAAGTGTGTAAGAAGGACTTAATGAAATGCTTGATAAAATACCGCAGTGGAACACGTGAACTAATGGGTTTTCAAGCACAATACTAGTTCAACTTTCCTGCAAATTTGGAGTGCCTGGGACTGTTGTGAGGATGCTGAAGGGTGGAGTGGATTCAAGCACGGAAAGCTTTTACATTCGGTTGTAATACTGTCTTGGTCCGCCACATGTCTTTTGTGTGACATCTCAGTAGTATGCCTGAAGTTTAATGTAAGTGTCTGCACTAAGCTCAGATCTCAAGGGGTGGAGTCTGTGTTTATCTGTAGATGTTTTGAAAGACAGATGCATGAAGAGCGCAGAATGTAGTCTGAGACGGCCTTCAGTCTAGGTAAAGGGGGGGAAAAACTATCGAAGCTTCTTTGACAGACTAAGTGAAACAACCCAGTGTAAACCAAAGTCATTGAGTAGATTGGAACTCGAGGTTCTATTTTTGCTGCCTGAGTTCTGGTCCTTTGCGGGAGATACACTTGAATTTGCTGCTCCTTTTGAGTGTGCAGGAACGGTGGTAACACAGAAGAAAATATTAATTTATGCTGTTTGACTCATGCATCAGTGGAACGTATCGTACATCAGCAAGGGTAGCTGCTGGCAGCACTGATCCAGGCATTGTAACAACTGTGTTTAAGCTGTTGGTCTGTCTGCCTGATTGCTCTCTGTTGAATGAGGGGGGGAAAAAGAAAGGATATATTGCCCATGTGCCCTTTCTTATTAGAAAATCTCTGGATTTTAAATTTTCATTGGAAATAATGAGAGGAACCATCTGACATCCTTTGTGAAATGTGGTTCTGTCAGGTTTGTCTCTTCCTCCTACGTACTGCCAGACGCGGTGCAAGACTGGCACTTCTCCTGAAACTGATTAAGACTTGTCTCAAATGGCTGAAGGTTCCTTAAATAATGGGAAACGCTGTAACTTCCAGGACTCTCTAACATACGTTTTTGGCAGGGCTGAGAAGAAGAGTAATAGATCAAGCAATGAATCCTAGACTGTCCCGTATGGCTCTGTCTTCTAACAGGTATAATCACTGGTCTGTCTGCTTGCACAGACGACGTGAGCCTGGCTGTTCCAGAGACTTTGACCGTGCGTTTCTGCTCTGCGAGGAAACACATCCTGCTGGCTGGACCCTCAGAGCACTGCCCTGTCAGTCACCTTTGCTCTTCCCTTTGAGTTTGCGTGGCCAGCATCAAGATTAGTAAAAGCTAAACACATCAGCTGCACTCTACTAGCACACTCTTCAAAAAACCACTAACTCTTAACCTTTCTGACTGACTAATTAAACTGCAGTCAGCTGCCTAAGCGGAGAAACAGTTGCCAGCAAGCTTTGTCTGAGTGATTTTATTACTGGAAGGCATAGTGCTGCGGTCTGTGCAGAGGCAGAAGGATTGTTTCCGCTGCGGGGAGAGAATAGCATGACATTGGTAGCAGGATTAAATTGGTAGCATGCGACCTAGTCTACTGCAAAGAAGCATGCCGAGTGCTCTGAATTTTCAAACTCCTATAAAAATATAGTATAGTCTAAACTTTTCTTTGCATAGCATCATCTTGCTCGCATAAATAATGCGTTATAGAGGAGTTAGCTTTTAGTGGTTTCTCATGTGCAGTGCAATAATTATGTCTAAGAGATCAGTCTGTCACCTTTCTTCCACAGCTGGAAAACTGTTTGCTTAGAACACAAAACAGGAAGGAGTTTGTCGCTTTCAAAGAACAAGTGTTAATAGCCTGCTAGATAAGCTTTCCCTTTATTTTTCATCTACAGACATTTCTTTTTCCTGTTCTAACGCCAAAACCTTTGCAGTGTCTGTTATTCTTACTGTAGGAGTCTTTAAGAATCTGGCGGAGGTCATGTACACGCTATTTTTCCAGAACATGCAACATACAGAGAGCTAAATGATTGCCCAGGTTACCATGGGTTCTACTACTTTTCTGACTTAAATACTCAGTGGCCTCCCCCACCACCACTTTTTTTTTTTTTGAGTGCCTTACTGGCACCACACAAGTGGTGTTTTGGGTTAATATACTTTCCCCTGGATTAATAAGAATCACGGAGAGCTTGTTGAAACTCAAGTTATACTTCCCTGGGTATCTTTGTTCATCAGCTGGAACCTTTTTTTAGCTTTTGGGTTAGGATCAGTGGTGAACATCTGTGAGCTGTGGTAGCAGGGGCCGTACGCTGGATTCTGTTTACGTATCCAGAAACAGAAGTAGATAATAAGATTAAAGAATAATAATGTGAGAAGTATGAAGTTCATAGTAGTAAATGGAGCCTGTGTCTGTGTAGGGGAGTATTGCAACAGCTGTTTCTAGATAGGCTTTACTGTTCCTGAGTAGCTCGGGTGCAGGTGCTTCGTTTTGCTCCAGAAATGAGCAGGTCATTTACCTGGCTCTCTGGAGATGCCTGTGCGCAGCAGCTGGGTGTCTTGCAGCAGGGCCGGCTGGCGCGCAGAGCGGGAGGAGGGCAGGGAGAAACAGCAGAGCTGTTGCAGGGGGTCAGGAGATGCTGCGTGTTTGCTCTGTGGCACCGAACAGATCCTGACTGAAGGCCAACCGCACAGACATGGTGGAAACCAGATTCAGTTAACATCTCCCTGAATTTCCGAACTCGAGGCATATTTGTTACAGCGTTTCATTTTCCTTGTCAAAAAGCCTGTGAGTTGGTCTAAAATACCTTGATGAATTCCACTTTTGTTCCAAGAACTGATCATATTAGTGTGACTTATTACCATAATGTCACATCACTTGCTAACTTTTCTACTGCTGACTTTTTTTCTCCTGACTGCTTTGTCAGTTCATTACTGGCTTTATATCAGTGGGAGAACAGTTTCACTGAAAAGAAATTGGATAGGAAAAATGTATGCGTGGAATTTCTTGCCGTGTTGGACGCCAAGCTAGCTGATGTGGTACTCTGGTGATGATCAGTGCTGGGTAGACTGGCTTTAAGGGAGCTGGAGGAAGTGGTCCTGTTAAGTTTTCTTCCTCTCCGCTTCCATCTCTGGCCGATTTAGTTCAAATGGCCAGGGAAAGCCTGACCTTCCTGTGGTTGCTCAAAAGCTTTAGTTTAAGGCTTGTTGCCTAGTGTCTCTGTTAGGGATGGAGTCTGAAGCGCATTTGCTCATCCCAGTTACAAACCTATCCAAACCAGAGGAAATCTTGTCTCCTGAGCTCAGGTAAGGGATGGTGCCAGCTGAAGTGGTCAGGTTACTGGTGATGAGCTGTGTCTGTGCGGTGAATGAATGGCTGATGTCTGGAGCCTGGCTGCCTTTCAGATGTGACTGCTGGAGGTGATTTGTAGTCTTTAACACCACTTAAAAATGTTTACACTGATTTCCTTCTTTTGGAAGGTCAGGTCTTGAAGCTGGTAGGAGGTGGCAGCTTAAAAATTGTCTTCACCCTTAACACTGGCTCAGTCCAACCCTTACTTTTCAGGTTTTGAGATTAAGCGATGATCCCTTTAAATCCTGGGCTCTGACTTTCTGGAGGCTTTTTGTGGAGAGACACTGATCAATATGTTGAGCAAAGCTTGTTAAGTAATTTCCAAGACACCTGTGAGCCTCTTCTGTGCTGCTGCTTTTAGCATTTCAATGTGGCAAGTGCTCAGTAGCCCGAAGTGAAGTTGTTGAAGCAGATACAGATGAACAGCTCAAAGATGAGCAGAAACAGCATATGAAAGGGCAGTTCCAGCAGACAGCAGGACTCTCGGTTTCTTCTCTGTTGCTTTACTGGAGATAAATCCTTTCCATTGCTTACTTTTTTCCTTTATTTCATTCTTGTCCCCCAAAAGTTCAGTTTCTTTCCACAGAGTGTATTTGCTGATTCTGCATCACTACAAAGCAGCAAAGGCATTTTTTGAATTCAAAGGATTCTTTTTTTTTTCTTGATGAACTTCTGCTAAAGAACCCTGGGGGGGTTGATGGAAAGGGGTGCGTACCCACAGCCGTGTTGATGACTGTAAGCCTGTTATTCAGCTCTTGCATTGTTACACTATGTACCACTGGCTTTCCTTTAAAAGAAAATCTCATCATTTAAGACTGATCTGTCAATGTAAAAGCAGTCCTATTGAACTGCTTATTAACTGCTTCATGCTATGTGGTGCAGGGCAAGGCTCTTGCCTATACGCAGATAATTACCCTGGATCAATTAATATCCAGGAACTTGATCTTGTAAGAAACCACAGCACGTGGCTGTGTTCCTCCTAACATTAATTCTGAAGTTGACCCTTGTCTGTGCTGTCATGTCTCATTACATGGAAGCCCACGGGAACAAAATAAGAATGCCTTTTACTTAGGCCCTTTACCAGTAACCGATTTTCAAAAAAGAACAACAAAAAAAAGCATGGATGTCTTACAGGGGAGTAAATGTCTGTGTTAAATAGCAGAATAATACAATTGGCTTAAATTCAGTGCTTTAACTGGTCTTTGAATTTTCTAGTGCAGTGGGCTGAGTAGGGGTAGTTCTGCCTTGTGAGCATCTGAGGTTTGGATGCAAATCTTTGGATCTCTGCTTTCATTCTGAGCCTTTAATGCTCGCCCACTGAACTGTAACACTTAGACATGTCAGATTTTTTTATTAGATGTAGAACCAGAGTTACTGTTTGCATTTGTTGTTACGGTCTAAAAAGTAAATTTCACATTAAATATGTATGCTGACCTCAGAGTATATAGTATAATTTTGCTGGGAGACTTAGCTGTCAAAACAGGACGGACATTTAAAGAAAATAAAACTTCAAGCTTCTACCAGTCACTTAGAAGAACAAAATATTTCAGAGGTAAAATTGCCACCTGATCTTGTGATGGATTCAGCTTTGTATAGACATATTTGAGCTTGAAACCATTTCTGCCAGAACATTCATGTTATGGGTATGCTACGAATTCCTGCTCTGAACCTGTGTACATCAGTTGTACTGATGGATTAAACCTCTCTGTACATAAGGCGATCCAAAAATCAAATTTATAGGTGTTGTCTGGGTATAAAACAATGGGAGGGGAACATGTTCCATTGTCTCCCTGCTTTATAAGTTGTTACTGGTGGGCAATTTCTTTATAATCCCCCAGTAAAGGCTGTCCCAGGTTTCAAAGGGCTGCTTGCCTGTCCACAGCGTGTGTCTGCTCAGTCTGGAATGTGTTTTTTTTTTTTCACTGACTCTCTTAAAAAAAGGCCTGGGAAGCAATCATCCGTAACAGCGCTCGGCTTGCTGGCTTTGTAAGCTGCTTCTCGTTCTGGAGCCTCCCTGGTTTCCAGTTATGTGCACCCTTCTGAGCCTGATTGTGTAGCTGTGTTTTCCTGATAAGTTGAACCTCCTCATGGAATGTCTCCTTCCAGGGGATGAAAGGAGCGTGGGCTGCCACCGTGCTGGCTGTGCAAGGTGGTGCCTCTTCTGTAGATGGGGTAGTCACTGCAGATACTGCTGCTGAACACTTTATTTTTTTTTTTTATTTTTTTTAAAAAAAAAACAACCCCAAACCCTCTGGATTTATTTAGTAGAATTAACTGCTATGTACTGCTTTGTATTCCACTGTAAAACACACCTGTCTTGCAGCACTGTACTACTACTAGTTTATGTTCAAATATATGTAATACAAAAATAACATATTGCCTTGACAAATTACTGAGAGATACACCTTGCCAAAACAGTATTTTTCTACTCCATGCCTATCACCATCTATTCAGCCCTTTTTAATTCAAGCCTGGCCATAACTGCATTAGTATATAACCATGCCTAAAGTGAGAAAGTGCCAATTTAAGTGGCATTAGCTTGTTGCAGGTATTACCAAGGACCTTCACTCCTTCCCTTAACTTACTCTTTGCATAGTGGCTACAAACTTGTGTATATAAAAAAAAAAAANAAAAAAAAAAAAAAAAAACCACAACTGCAGGTGAAGATCTAGCATAGGTAGACCAAAAACTTATATAATTCTGCCCTTAATATGAAAATTTGTACATTACATGTGAAATACATTCTGTCAGTTCAATAATTAGCTTTTATAATGCTGAAAAAGGTTACTACAAAAATACCGGAATTTGCTATAATTGGGAAAGTCTGATCGTTCTCCTTTTTTTCTTACTAATGTCTGCCTTTGTTTCCTGCTGCAGCCATGAACTGTATGATTTTTTTTTTAGATGTTAGATGGATGTTATTTATTCCAAAGACCTATGCATGTTTTTGGCACAGGATGTAGTAACTTGGGCAGCTGAGGAAGGGGCAGTATCAGAGAAATGTATCTTGCCCTTCTTGCCCATGGAACTCTGTTAAAACCTTACTTATCAGTCCAATTTTGTTGAACAAAATTAAAACGGAGTCTTTTGGGAACAATTTTCATGGCCAAGAAGTTCGGTGTTCTATAGAAAGCAACAGCAAGTTGTTCCTGGGTTACAGCGTTTGACCATATGTTTAATGCTTGTGAGGAAAGTGTGTGGATGACCAAAGTACTACAAGTTAACTGACTGTCAAAACATGCAGTAATCCAGCCCTGATTTCTTTGCAGTCATAGTGCTGTAGCTGCTAAGCATTTGCCATAGCAGGTGATGGGTGTTGGTTTGGGATTCCAGATGCTGAAATGGTATTTGTTTCAGTACCCCTCTTTTCTCCCTTTTTCTTTTCCCCCCATAGGAACTGAAGTTGCCTGTGTATAAGGCTCACTCACCACAGATTGGGATGCGCCGATACTTCATTGATCTCTTGACTGTTCTCAGCAACCGTTGCAATCTCTGCCCTACAGCCCGGCACCTCGCTATCTATTTATTGGACCTCTTTATGGATTGCTATGATATCACTGTCAAGCAACTGCATGTCATTTCATTTGCCTGCCTTCTCCTAGCAAGTAAGTTGGCTGCTGTCTATTAAGACTTTTTTTTTTTCTGAGCAGATGATTGTTTTCCTTATATATAATGTGCTGTTTTCTCTGTGTTAACAGCTTCCACCTACTTAGCATAAGGCCTAATGAAGTCCAAGTCAAGGCGTAAAGCAGTCTGTTAATAAACCCCGCTCAGCCACATAGGTTGCACCACACATCTATATGCTGGTGTTAATGTGCAAAGGAAGTTTTGGCAGCTGAAGCCGGGTCAGTGGAAGGGGACAATGAAGATCAGGGGGTGATGGAGCCAGGAAGGAAGTAGCAAGACTGGGAGAGGTTAGTTTTGAGGAAGAGTTGGTAGTAGGGAGTGACATCTGTGTAACACAGCCTCTCCTGGAGATGTGTCCTTGGACAACCTGTACCTCTGTTGTGATCACTGCATGTAACCAGTTCCTTGCAAATCAGACATTTCTTATACAGGGGCCAAAGGAAAATTTGCTTCTCAAGGCACTTAATGGATGTGTTGATGATGCTAGAATGCATATTGCTTGTTCCTACCAAATAGTTAGGCACTGCTGTGTAATACTAAAACTTCAGTGTGGGCATCCATTTAGCAAATGCCCTTGAACATCTGTCATTAGTGCTGCCTTGAAATCTCTGGAGCCAGTGCTGTGCCAGTGGAGGAAGGCGAGACTGGTGTCAAGGAATTGCAGCCTACCCTGCAGACTTATGAACTCTGTTTCTAGGTTACAGAGAAATTATCCTGCCATATGGGAGCCATGTAGAGAATGCAGTATTGTGGACACCAAAAGTTATGCAAACTTTACCATTAATGGTTGGAAAGTGCAAGTAGTTATATTGGTTAAGGTGCAAAACACCATGGAGAGCCAGAAGCTATTGAGGAAAGAAGGTGATGCTATATGTTTACCCCTCAGGACATGGGAATTGCCACTGCTTTTCCTTGCTGGTTGTGTTCTGAAGAGCTTAATCTGCAGAGATAACGGTAAAATCATAAAACCCCCATACACTTAGTGTATTTAAGTATTGCTGTCTGATTCCAGAGAAGATGGTGAATTATGTGGCGCAGTTACTGGTTCTTGTTGCAGAAAAGGCCAATACTAAAATTGGAACAAAGCAGAATGTAAGTGGTTGCTGTAGGTGCAGTCTTACAGCGGCCTGAGTGACTCTCAGATATTGTAGTTCTGCTGACCTGAACCTTTAGTGAGCTCCTTCAGATCAGTAGATTGGCAGAAAACCATCCCAGCTGAGGAAGTGTTTTCTTTATTTACCAGAGAGGTATTTTTCTGAGGGGTCAGACAAGCTTCAGGCTGGTGCAATGGAAGCGAGAGAGGCTAGGGCTGATGTGTAAATTGTTATGAATCCGTACCCTTAATTTCAAACACATCAGACTGAATGAAATACCAGGTTCAGGTAGCCTGGAGGCTGATGCCTGCTCAGAGGTGTACTCCTTCAGCTGTCAGACAATCTCTTTTTCTTTTTTTGGGTAACCTCATAACTACAAGATTCCTTGCGCCATTGCTAGTTTTTTGGATTTGTGGAGTTTATTATTTTCCCAAGTGCATGGATAAGTGTTACCTTCAGGAAAAGAAAATAGGATTTTCTGTAGCTAAATCTGACTATTTCAAGTATACCCCTCCTGCATTTTTCCCCAGCATAAAACTGATGTTTCAACAGTTCTTCTAATAACTCTTCATTTGGATTTAGAGAAAAAATACGTAGCTATAGTTTACATTTCCAGTGCTATGCAGGTAGGATGAAAATGGTACCCTCAAACTTTGTGTGAATTGTCAGAGTTGGTATACTGGTAAGATCTTGGGCAGAGGCTCACTGTATGAGATTGGAAGAGCTGGACTGCTGACTCGAGTAGCTTCTAGGATTTTAAAAAAGGCAAAAAAGCTTTCAGGGTTTTCCTTATGTAAATGCAACTTCAGGCCACTTCCACGCAACTGTGAAGCAAAAGGAAGTTCACAAACTGCCCTATGATAACACTGGAGGGAAATGTTTTGCAACTTCTGCCTGTTTAAAAAAAAAAAAAAGGGCAAATTGCTTGAAAGAGCGAACCTAAGTCTAGTTAGCAAAAGAGTGTGAGAATCTTTTTAAAATTAGAGCAATGCAGTAGCATGTATACATCCTGATCTGGAACTAAATCATCCCTTACGAGAAGGGGAAAAGGTCTACTGCTGTAAAGGCAGCTTTCCTACCAATATGTAGAAACAAAACATTGACAGCTGAACCAAAGCAGCTTTGCTTATTAATGCCTAATTAACTTGTATAGATAAGGTTTAAAATGCTAGGCTCAGTTTGGAGACTTTTGGGACTGTAGTAAACTCTGTTTACTGTCTGGGCCATCTTAATGTGCAATAAGGATATTCTTTTTTGGTATGTGTAGATCAAAGTGATGCAAATCAAGTCAGGAAAGGCCACTTTACAGTAAATGGGAACTCCTGTGTTTAGTTTGTTACTTTCAAAATTATACAAAATGGAAGAAAATTTGTATTATGATTTATTTTTTAATGTTTTGTAGTAAAAGACTGAGTGAGTCAGAAGTATTGACCTGGTCACCTTGAAAGTTCTCATTGTAGCAAAGAAGAATAAAACTAGTCCCTTGCCTGTTACTGCAAATGCAGCAATTAGAACTTCCCGCAAAGCATTACTTTAGGAAGTTGCATAGTTTTCCAGCAGAGGATTGCAGCAAAAGTGCTCTTCAGGCTGTGTTGCAAGACACTTGTACTTCTAAAATATTAGATATCTTTACTGTAGAGAGAAAAAACTGATCTTTTTTTAAAATAGTTGTGCTGTTTACATCATACCAAGATGTTTGATGTCTTTTGATAATTGTTATAAACACACTTTGAGAAACTCTGGGTTTGCTTCCTTAGGAAAGAGCAAGAGATGAAGGGTAGTGTGCAGGCCACAAGTAAGATGAGGTATAGTTAAAGGCAAGATTATTTATTCCCACTAATTACTGTGTGGGGTTTTTTGGGGGTGGGAGGGGTGTAATAGAGAAGCTTTTAGGCACGCAGCTTCTGAAATGGAAGCAAAAAGCTTCTAAGCTAAATGCAAGTTGAGGACAATTTTTAAGCTCAGAGAAATTGTTGTAAACTTGTGTTTAGTTTTGACGTTTGCTTCTATCTGGGATCTAAAGGATCTCAAAACCTTGACTCCCTTTTTTTCCTCTACCTACAAACGTTGCCATCGCCTATTTTCAATAGCATACAACAGCCATGCTGTCATGATGGAGAACATAACATTTTGCTAGATGTCCTTTAGTTAGCTGGAGCTAGTTTCTCTTGCTGTATTCTATAAATGCGTTTTCACTGGCTCATCAGTTTCCCCCGACAGGGAAACTGGATCATGACAGTGCTTCCCACTTTGGTAATAATGGTGAAAGAGATGAGGGAGTGAGAAGCTAATACTGTTCCAAACAAACTGCACTAGCAGCCAAGTAATGTTCAGCCTGGACTTGCTGCAGTTGAGAGGAATGTGGGTGTGTGTCCCTTGAATCATCATCCAGTTGTTCACTAGCCAGAAGATGTATGTTTCTTTGCAATGTACGTACAGTGTGATAATTGGGAGAAGGCCTCTGGAAATTCCTGTCAGATAGTTTAGCTACTCAGAACAGCTATAAAAGCTATGAAGCTTACTAATACCATCAATGGTTATTATTTCCTCTGAATCAGTTCTGAAAAAGAATGGTAAAAAATGTTCACAGTAATCCAGAGGTGAACTGAAAGCTACTGGGGGAAGGAAGGAAATGTTGCTGGAAAAATTGACATCACAGTTACTTTAGGAATGTATTTAGAATATTCTCTTTCACTTGCTTTAAGGGAAACTTTGTGATCTAAATCAGAATCATAAATTAAACATCTTTTTGTAATACAGAAAGACCTGGTCCACATGGATGTTTTGGCCAGGTACACTGTTAGAAGACAGGACCTCCTTTTAAGGTCCATCTGTGGTAATACGAGAGGTTCCTGCTGCTGCAAGATCATTAGTGAACTCCAGTGGTCTTAATTGCTCAAGACAATCCATCTGTCCCTTGCTTGAAGCAGACTAGTGATTGCTCAGGTTGACTGCTGTTAGGTCAGGGAGATGCTGGCTTTTAGTGAGAAGTAATGCTGGGCAGCCAGGACTGGTGATCTTCAGGCAAGCCAGCTGGATCTAGAGCAGGGTAGTTACCAGTACACCTGCACAGAAGCCAGGATTGCTGTCTCTGCACCAGGCTATGCATGGATGCCCATTTTGCAAACAGATAAGCGACTGAAAATGTTACTACTTTCCTTTTCTGCCAAAGCACCCCAATGCTTTGAGTAAGATCTGTTTTTTCTTCAGATGGAACCAGCCGGCTGATGCTTTCAGTAAGAGGATTGACTTAGTGTAACTAACGTTTTGCCTGAAGGGAATTGAGGAACTTTCAGTTCACCTCACCTGGCAGCTGAGAAGGCAGCCCCTTGTAGAGGAGCACTGTTGAGCAGCAGTAGGTTGTAATATTCTAAACTGCATCTTCATCAGACAATTTATTACAGAAAATGATTGTGTTTATTTTAAAGTGTTCTAGCCCCAAGTGCTCTATTGGAAAAAGGGATTGTGTAAAAATATCCCATCTGCTTTAGTGCTGCTTGGCTCAAACTGTTCAAATTTGCTGTGCAAACCAGCTGCCCCAAAGTAGATGAGATGCTCCGACACAATGCATTCAGATGGTCCAGCCGCAGGAGCAGTGAACTCTGGGGAAGGAGCAAGCACCTGGACAGTAAGTCTTAAATCACTGTACCTGCTGCTTCTGTGAGTTTTGGAACTGGGGTATACAGAGGCTGTACGGTTACGGTGTATAGTTAAAGGAGTGCAGCTTTTCCTTGTTGCTGTAAAATTCTAGCTGGGTCTTAAAAGCTGTTCCTTTCTTCCCTGAAGAGCTAACCTTCTTCAGTAGCATGTTCTTCAGTAGCATGTGCTTCAGTACCTGAGAAAAGCAACATCTCTCTCAGCCATTCAGTGACATGGAATGTTCCAGCAATTCTATTTCTTATGGCCCCTCTTCCTAAGGAGGAGGGTTCTGCTGCTCTTGAGACATGATAACAGTTTTTAAATTTGAGGATTGTTTTAAGCAAAGCTAGCTGAGTGTTCAGCACATCCAGTGCTGCATTGCTTCACAGAGTACTTGGGTACTTTTTGTGGTTTTCCTGGCTTTATTTTGCCCAGCTCCTTAATCTGCCAGTGGATTCTCAGCAACTGAGTTAACTCAGGACAGTAAAAGAAATTAGAGCAAGAAAAGATGTCTGTGCTAAATGGGCTGAGTTTAGGGCATGGGTAATCCTTTGTCAGCTAATTCCCCATTGTCTACGTGGCGCCGTTGTTGGACAGCAGGCAGTTTTTCTATTGGAGTGTGCTTGGTGATCTGCTCTCCATTTATTGTCCCAGTTTCAGGTAACTGTTCTGACAAAGACAGCTGAGCTGCTTATTTTCAATAAAAGATAATGGTGTCAGCCCAGAATATATATTAGTGCAAAACTTAGTCTGTAGTCTTTTTTATTTACCTCTTGCTGAAACATGTACGGCATATTTTCTTTAGTAACTAAACTTTATTATAGTAAGGCATTAAAAACTCAGGTGCCTGGAGCTAGCTGGTTTGCATGTGTGCTAGGTACTGTACAGACAGATGAAAAATCCCTGACTGCTCACTTTGTAAGACACTGCAGAAAAAGGAATTAAGTAGGCTATCTCTAAAATAGCCTTCCTCTTTCTTGCCTTGCTTAGAGGACAGTTAAAAGCTGTGTTTCTGTCTGGAGGTGGCATGGGAGAGAGTCTCAGAAGTTTGTTGTACCACCTTTTGGAACAATGTAGGAATAAAGAAAAGTAGCCCTTCAGCCGCGTGAGCAGCAGTCTTTATGCTGGGCTGGATGGGCTTGACTGGTTTATCCTTTTGGCTTGATTTTAATTGTTTATGGGATAAAAAGTACTTGGGCTTTAATGACTGTTTAAATTGGCAGTCCTTTTTGTTCCTTGGTCTTCTCAAGGACTCTGAAAATGTAATAAAACAGATTGCCTGCATGTCCCTGCTTTTGTTTTGCTATCCATGCAAAACCCCAGGAAGATCATCTACCCAACAGCCAGTAACCAGTCTGAACCACACGCTGCGTAGCTAGGTGTACATAGTGACTCTGGCCTCCTGCAGTGGATGAATCCGTTCTTCAGGGTATGTTTGGTAGCAGTAATGCTCCTCTGAGACCTTCAGCTTTTCCTAGTGAAAAGCTTGCATGAATTCATAGGCTGTTTCGATAATGTGATAAATGTACTAATGAAAAGTACTCTTCATAACTTAAGCCCGTTCCCCTTGACAACAGGACTTGCTCTGACTTTCATTCATCAAAACAAAAGTGTGAAAGTCTAACATAAAAAGCCCTCACTCTTTTTTTTTTTTTTTTTTTTTCTGGGGGAGCATCTGATTGTAGAACTCAGAGTGGGACAGAACGTGACTTAAAGTAACTTGGAAAATCTTTGCATCGTTAATTACAGTAATACTACACACTCTTAATGTCCCATGCTGCCTCACCCCCATATATTTAGATTTTACAAAAAACTTGCTCACAAATATAAGCCTATGTTACATGGTTTTTTTATTTTATTAATCCTGTTGACCTCAGTAGGCTTCCTTGTATAAAAATTAGCAGCATTCATACACTACTTAAGCATTGCTTTAAAGGCTTATGATTCTGTTACCTCAAAGCAAAACGATTTTTGAGGGTAACAGTGACAACTAAATGGTTTATCAGTAACCAGAGCTCAGAACACAACAGCAGACTTTTGAGATGTCTACAGAGGCATTTCAGAAGCATGCAAATGACTCATACACAGTTCTCATGAACTTCAAACTACAGACTCAAGGTGATAATGTAGTTCAAACAGCTTTGGTTTTCTCCCCAAAGTGTGATGTTGATTAAACTAGTCGGTGTTATTTGTTTGGTCAGTGCTAGACTTACAACTGCCTTGTCTGAGCCCATAACATTGTTGCAGCAATTGTGTTGGGGGGCCTGGTTCTCTCAGCACAAATATGCTGTGTGCAGAACCTGTTTCTGGTGTCACTGAAGGAACAAAAGTAGGAATAGTATATTCTGATATCTTTAAATTAGGGAAATCGGGGAACTGAAGAAGGACGCACATTGTATTTTAAAAACACCTTAAACTTGTTCTTTCCTAGCTTGCCTCTGGTCTCCTTGGTCTGATGGAATGAACTCACTTTTACTCTGTTCTCCAGATTGCAATTTAAAAATAGGTGGGAAGTACTTGGTAAACTTGGAAGCAAGGTTGTTTAGGTCAAGGTGGAATTGGGAAAGCAAATACGATCAATTCGCTTGTATGTTGCTTTGGAAAGAAGCTCATTGAAATTTTACAGTCTATTTGAAGCAAAACTTCTGAGTTGATTTTTCTCCCCCATTCACAACTTGGTTTTGGAGCCTTTCTTCGGTTTATCTAGCTACATTTATACTCAGTGTCTCCCATCTGCTGCAGTGCCTGCAGTTATCTAACACTAAAGCTAGGAACTAGTGTGGTGAAAAGCAGAAGGGGGGAAATAATAACTAACTAGTAATCTAAAACACTAAATCTAGCTGTTTTCAATTATTTTTAACTTTAAAAGAAAAATGACCTTGTTCAAGTCAAATAGCTTTGACCTATGTTGGTATGATACCTTCTCAACACTGCTGAGCTGGTAGTCTGCTCTCCAGACTAGTGTCTGACCTTTTGAAATTTCCAAGGTTGAGTGGGAAGAAAGAAGGAACTAGAACTTACGGAAGCCAGAATGACAGATCTTGTCCTTAGTTTTCTGGGCAAGCAGTGATTTCTCCTACTTCTGCTAGCATACTCCTTAAATTTCTGCATCAGGCTGTCACATCACCTTGGGGGGGGGGGGAAACAAAGGGTTAATTAACTCTTCTCTCAAATGTCATTTTTCTTAGACAGTTCTAAACTCAGGTGACAAGGAGATTCATGAACGTGTATACAGACACCTAAATTTTAAGGGGCTTTTTCACTGACAGCTTGCCCACAATCCTTTCCCGTTCTGCTTCATATAATGGATAAATTTTATTTTTCATTGTTATGCTCTTTTATGGTGGGGTGGCTGCTATATTATACTTATGATGCTCTTCATATCCATCATACCTGAACAGGCTCAAAGATGGAAATCCGTTTTTAAATGTGTTAAAAAGACATTTAAGCTGCTAATAGTACTGAAAATTGTCAAGTTTTTAATGCACTGGAGACACTTGGGATGGAATTGCTATCCTAAATGGATAGCAAGATCTTACTTTTAAAATAATTTTCTAGTGCAATACTCATTAGCTGTATGACATGCTAATATCTTGTCAATTGGCCTGTGTTGGTAAAGGGGGACTCTTGCAGAGGCAGTGGAAGGACAACTGAAGCAAGAATGAATTGTGGACTATATCCTGTCAAGAACAAAGAGGAAAAATAACTACAGAGTCCTAAGTAGCTATGGGTTGGGATTTTGTAGCAGGGATGTTCTTCAAGCTGTACTGAAAACTGCTTACTGGTGATTGTTGCTAGCTCTTGAACAAAGAGCGGCTGGTAGAGAGGTCATTTCTGGCTTGGTAAACCAACAGTGTGAATTTAAGAAGACTTAATTGCTTTAAGTTTGCAGCTAAGTAACCCTGTTGCTTTATTACTGATAGATCTAATCCTGGGAGTCAAATCTGATACTGGATGCTATTTATGAAAGAAGGGTGAAAAGAGTGAGATCCTGTTTTTCTGTACAAAATGACAGCACTTTCTAGCTACTAGGGAAAACTTGAGTCATTCTGGAGACTACTGCAGTTTCAGTAGGCCAGTAAATACAATTAAAAAAAGGTGTAGCTTTGCTCAGCTATGTTGACTCTGAAAATGTATGCTCTCTTCTAACCCTGTAGAAATTATTTATGTTAATCACTTGGTTACAGTGTACTTCTAGCCTCTCAGTGACCTTAGCTAATGAGGCCCCCCAAGACAAGAAGGAACAAAGACAAATTCTGAAGCAGCAAGGGCAAAGGTGGTGGTGCCCCTGGGTTTTTAATGTCTTCCTTTTTGTAGCATGTGCATTTAGCTTCCATACCCAAAGGAGGTTTTTTCCCGTCAATATTAAATCTTCCTTTGCCATATTTTCGCTATACTGCTTGCTTTCTTCTCACTTGACTGAATGCCCTTCAGCAAACCACTTCTAGTTTTTGTCAGAAAAACTATCTGTAATCCTAATGAGTTTTTAATCTTGGTTTTGGCATCAATACTATACAAACAATTAAAAACAAACAAACCCATAAAAAGCATATAGGAGTATGTTGACCAGTCTGTTGGCTTCTTTCCTGCTTGTGTCACTGTACTTTCTTGTCCTTCTTTAAAAAGCACCTTTTATGATGAGGCTTTCTGGGTTTGGGTGTGTTCTTTGTTGGCTTTTGGACACTCAATCATAACAATAAATCTTATCTGAAAACAATCCCTTCTGGCAGGTAAATTTGAAGAAAAAGAAGATAAAGTTCCAAAGCTGGAGCACTTAAATAACCTGGCATACATGTGCAATGTGAATGTGGTATTGAACAAGAAAGACTTGCTTAGAATGGAAATGCTGCTTTTGGAAAACTTCAACTGGAACATCTGTCTACCAACGCCAGCACACTACATTGACTACTACCTCTGTGTGTCCATTGGCGAGAATGACCTTCACAATGGCTGGCCGATCATCTCACTGACCAAAATCAGAGATTGTCTGGAGAAATATGCTTATTATTTCCTTGATTGCTCAGTGCAAGGTAAGAGGCTTAGTTTTATGCTAAAATGATCTTCCATTTGACAAAAGGCAAAAATCTGAAAGAGATAAGGGCTTTAAAACTTGTTATAACATGGATTGCACAAAACTACCTGTGCAGAATGGGTTTACTCTTTGCAGTTATTTCGGACAGTGTCCCTTCCTTGCAGATAAGCCTTGTCTCTTTTCAGAAATCTCTAGATGAGATCAATTTTTGCCTTCAGCTTAGAACACTAATTGGTGACTGTCGAAAATGGGGTCTAATTTTCTTGATCTGCCACAAGTTGCAGACATGATATTACGCAGTTCCATGTAAGAATCTTTTCAAATGATTTTTAGAGGGTCCTGTGTTGCAAGACATGACACACTTAGAATGAAGGGGCTTTGAATGATTTGGTTTGCAGCATCACTTGGAATATCTGCCCATGTGAGAGGCAGTGACCTGCAGCATTCTCATAAGCCAGGTTCAACACTAACGTAAATATGAGTGTAATTGTCAGTACCTAACTTTGTTTCAGTTAAGACCAGTCTACAAATTTCAGCATAGTCTATTTCATGACTTTTTCTGAAATGAAAGAAAGAAATTATAGTGAAGCCCCGATAGTAGTTACGAACAAGTAGTACAGAGATCTTCAGGAAAGCTTCATCCAGTTTTCAGAGACTTTTTCTAGTCATGAGTTAATCCTCAGAGATGTGCAGAACAAAGCGTGCCTTTAATTTTGTCCTGTTTTGCCATGTAAGCACATAATAGGCTCACCGCCTATTATGATTAATAAGAGTATAATTCTTCCTTTTGTTTTTTCTTTTGTAGATTACACTTTCCTCTATTTTCGTCCATCTCTGATCGCTGCAGCTTGTGTGTGTGCCTCGCGTATCTGTATGCAGATTTCTCCTGCCTGGACAACACAGCTTGAATTGCTAACATGTTATTCCTGGGAACATCTTGCCCAATGCATTGAAATGATGCTCTTGTAAGATCAGAAAGAAACCTGTTTGTGCTCTTAGGAAGATGTTAATACTCCTTTTTTTAGTAATTGTTTAGCTAGAATTAAGATAGTACAATATTACATTGGTAATCTCAATCTTCAGTTTGGGGAAAGGAATAAGAGGGAAAAGAATTAGGTCACTTTACTAAATACTGTATCTTAACAATATTTGTAATGCAGAATGAAGTGCACAATTAGTGTTCATTATGTTTTCTTGTACTGGTTTCTTAATTTTTTCTCCAGTAAAGGACATGACTGTGAAGCACCAATGGTGGTCTGGTATGCGAGCACATACAGTCTTAACAGAAAATAAAAAAGTTTAATGGAATGCTTTAGAAGGTCCACCATCACTCCCAATCTGAATCCCTTAAAGCAGGGCCAACTGATGTTAAATCAGACTGCTTGGGGTGTTGTCTAGGCAAGGTTTGACCATCTCCAAGGATACAGACTTCCTAACCTCTCTGGGCAACTTGTTCCAGTGTTTCATCATTCTTATGATAATCAAAAGTGTGAAAATGTTTCTTGCTGATATTTAACAGGAGTTTGCCTTGTTCCCTTACAGCTATGCACTTCAATACTCTGCAAATACTCACAGAGACTATTTCAAAACGTCTTTGTGTTGTAGACTTAAGGTTCCAAGATAACCAGTCCATGAGTAAAAAAAAAATACTTGTGATGCAAAATTAGCCATAAACCTGTTGTTAGTGTGTGAAGATTGTGGCAGGATAATTAGCATTAATGTGAAAGCAACTGAGGATTACCATATACAGCTAGGGCCGAGAATCTGATGATGTATCATGACAGGTGAAAACTTTGGGATATATGCAAGAAGCTCTGTGAACTTTTCTCTTTGATAAATCTTTCTTACAATTTGTTTCAGGTATTATGAGAATGACATCAAAGAAGCCAGTAACATAAAAAAGCAAGTAAGAATTCAACATCCAGAAGAGGAAGCAGTGGGAAATCTGAGCCATCAAGCCACTACTCAAGTTCTCTTCCAGCAATCTAGCTATCACCCTTTAGCCCAACATTCAGCTACATTTTCCCAGTTCCAGTCACCAGTGCAAGATTTGTGCTCTGCTTATCGTGACTCCTTGCAGGCCCACAGGCCCAGCAGTCTGCTTGCTGGGAGTGCTGACAGCTCGCGGCACTCCTGCACAGCTCTTCAGGCCAGCCTTCGGCCGTCTGCCCAGACTCTGGCCATCCAAGTGCCCATCGCCGTGCAGGTGGCACTAGGAACGGAGCCCAGATACTGCATTTCCACGGCTTATGGCAGTAGTTACTTCAGTAGTCATCACTCATATGCAGCTGGGTGTTTTGATGGATAAATATTCATGGGAGAAAAAGGTGATATGAACAGAAGCTGAAGAGGAGACCCTGTGTTTAACACAAGATGCATATCTGAATGAAAACCATGAAGGAACAGAATCCTTATGGCTCACTCATTCAGATGATGTTGATCTGGATCCACTGATCACTGGAACCTGGGTGCCTTTCTGCCAGGGGTTGTACCTTTGGCTCTTAATGAGAGAGAGAAGTAGAAATTCATTCATATACCTCACTCCATGTCACTTTGAGAGGCATCTGCACAGAAACCCTGGGGAGATTACTTCCTTCTAGTCCTCAGTTAGTGACTTAGAGTTGGCTGAAAGCTTATGTTTAAGAGTTATTTTGGGCTGGAGTGTTTGTTGAATTTCTGGCCAAGTAGCAATGTACCTAGAGGATGTTGTTGGAAAACACAGAGTGCTCTCCTCTTCCAGTGATGTGTTGCGTGCACAATGGCAGCTTATACTACTAGAAGCTTCTATGAAAATGTACTGAAATTGTTATCAGTTAAATGTGAACTTTGTTTATGCAGAAATCTATGCGTAGAACACTTTCTGTTTTCTTTGAACAGGAGTGATAGTTCAGCAGTAGAACTTTAGGATAAAAAGAAAAATGGGCCAGAAGACTATCAAATATTTTTTGACTTAAAATTCTCTTGGAATCTAAACGTGATGCTGCTGAATGGATCATCACTCTGCCTTCAAGTATTTTAGAAACAAAACCAAAACCTTAAGTCATCTCTTAGATCTTTAATGTGCTGCTGCTTTTGAGACTGGAGACTATTGTTAGTAAAACTGTTCATGAGCTTTATCAGGGATTTGATGTTACTTGAAGAAATCCTCTTGGAAAAACTCTTGAAAGGTTCACTGCCTTCAGTTATTTCATCTTTTGGGCTCAATGACTTGTGGCAGTAGTTCAGGCTCGGGACAGGGGAACTGGTGTGAATGGGGGCACAGACAGGGAACTGGTTAACTTTGCTGTGAAATTAGAGTTTGACTGCAGTGCTAGACAGTGCTGACTTAGTTTTTTAAATACCATCTTAGCAATCTTTGGAAAATGTAGCTGGTAAGTTGAAGATTGTGTTGCTGCTTTGCAATGAGACACAAACCTCTGCAGGTTTCTTTCTCAGCTCAAACCAGGGGAGACTGTTCAAAAAACTGTCTGGGCTTTTTTTATGTTAAGGTAGATATTTACAAGAAATGGACTTCTGCAAATGTGAAACTTTAGTTTTGATATATGCAACCACTATTGTAAATTTGTTTGAAGGGCAGTACTCTTGGTTTGTCTTTTCTCTGAAGGTTCTCAGGACAGCAATACAAGTAATGTGCAATATGCTCTTACTGACTTGGGGTAAGCGTTTCAAGTCACATGTCATAGTGCTGTTTTAAATTATATTTTTAGAGAATTGTTTTTAAGGGTGTTTTAGGGTAGAGGAGAAAAACTAGCCTGCATGCTAATGCGTGTTTGTGTAACTGTCTTCTGAGAATGCAACTTCTAGTATCAAGTTAATAATTTCTTCCATTCAGCAGGCTAGAGCAATCTTCTTGTTCTATTTAAAAAAAAAAAAAAGAAAAAAAAACAAAAAACAAACAAACAAAAAAACTGTAAATGAAGAGCCAGTACTCTTCAGAAACTAGTCTAGAATATTAGAGAACTTAGTTCATCTTTTACTCTGTTGGCTTTGTATTTATAAAACTTTATTTTCAGAAGGCTTTAGTGTATTTTTATGTCATTCAACAGATGTAAAGAACAACATATATGTGGCAGAATGTTGTGTGTTTTTTCTTTTTTTTTTTATCAGCCTTACAATTTGTGTCATGTGCAGTATTATACTTTGGACTGCTGTCGGGCTTAATTGTGAAAATACTTGTGAAGTTCCCAGTGAAAGTTTCCAATAAACAAGCACACAGCTGAAGGACCCTTTTTTTTTTTTTTTTTTTTTGAGTGGTTTCTCCTTAGCTTTTAAGAGCTAGCGAAGAATATGTCTATATCACTTAGTGTTTCACAGGACAAATGTGATGGAGAGGCCTTGCCAAGTAATAAATTGTGAAGGATTAGGCAGATTTGGTCACTGCACAAGAAGTAAGGTCCTGTTCCAATAAAGGTTTGGTGTGTATCTAAGGAAGTACAAAGTGGGATGAGGAGAAGGATGAAGAAAGAGGCAGAAAATGTGCACTGGCAAGGTAGGGACATAAAATAAGAACAGAATGTTCCATTTTACCTGGCCAGTGTGTCTTGGGGGGTGCCATCTTAGCAGTGGAGATTGAAAGGCTGCATAGGAGAATGCAGTTGCATGTTTAGTCTGTCTTCTAGTGACTGCATCTTCTAAGCAGGAATTGTCCATTGACTTTTAGGTTCTGTTTGTGCAGTTGTATCATGGATGAAGCTGAGATGCAGATTAAGTCCTACAGCAGACTCTGGTAAAGATTTATGAGAATTTGAGTTGGCCCAATACTGCTTCAATTGACAGTTCTCTCCAGAATGCTTTAAATGGTGGTGGCAATTCCACACATTTAACTTCTAAGTAAATACTTTTTTGTGCGACTGTTTTTTTTCTTTTGTGAAACCATACCTCTTCAGGAGGAGTTCAGCTAACCTAAAGACACTTTCCTGAAGAGTTTTTGCCATGTTTACTTCTGGAGAGAGCTGCAGAGGTGCATGCAAAGCTGAGTTACTTTTTAAACAAATATATGCAAAACTTCCCCCCCGCCCCCATGCTTGTGCTGTTTGATGCTGTCAGTTGCAAGATAGCCATAGATCAGAATTTTTACACTCTGATTAACTTGTACTTCTCTGGCAGACTTTGAAGAAAGGCTGCTGCAGAAGCAAATGCAGTGAAATGTGGCTAGGAATACAAAACTGGGTATGGCAGCAGTTACCCCCTTACATGGGAGGATGTGTGTGGCAGATGTAACCGAACAAACGAGAAAGTGGACATTAAAATTGAACTGTATTAGTGAGTCCTGACAAGAGCTGCAGCAGGGATACAGGTGCAATAAAAAGTCTGCTAATGTTGACTATGCATCAAAGGTTAAAATGAACTTATTAAAAAAAAATCTTACAGCTGCAGATTGCTGCTTTTTTAAACAGGAAACGGGGAAACTACTACCATGTCCCTCTTTGTGAGAAAGCCACAACTCGGTGTTTGCGAAGTTGTCAAAGCCACTGTTTGATCCCTTTGTTTTAGCAAGTTTTACACACTAGCAAACAATTTAAAGTTGATACAATGCTCTTTGATCAGTATAGTCAACTCATCAGTGAAGTGTACAGGTGTTGCTTAATAAAACAGCATAGTGCTGTGTTTTTTACTGAGAAGTCTAGATAGTAGCAAGTGCAGGCAAACACTGAGGGGTTCTTAGAGATAACTTTGCATGAGTTTTCTTTTTTTTTTTTTTTTTTTTTAAGGGGTGTTTTTTTTGCTCTTTATATAGNNNNTTTTTTTTTTAAGGGATGTTTATTTTGCTCTCTATACAGCCATTTAAGGACAAGCCTTAAAGAATGTCCTCCAGTTGAAAAGGCACCCAGTACTCTTCTCCCATATGACAGCACCCCTTACATGCTCTTCAGAGAGCCTAGATAAAAATCCCACCCTTCTCTCAAACCATTGTTGTCTGCATAATGGGGGGTTACTTGATCACATGCAGAATGTGAAAACAAAACATGCCAGTTGCACAACACTAAATGTAGTTGCCTCTAGAACTGGAATTAGTGGTGGCTGGTTCCATTTTGTTTTCAAAGCAGGGAATTGTCAGGTATCAGCATCACCTCTTTCAGAGCAGGTTCTTGTGGGTGTGAATGGTTCAGACAAAACACCACCATCCCTGAATTCTAGTATGGGCTTTAGTTTCGTATAACACTTGCCCGGTGTCTACCTGTGCCTAACTCTACAGGTCATTTTGTGTAGTTAGTGTTGAATATGATGGGATATTCTAAATCCATATGTTCTAAGATGTCATGTTATTTGCAGAGGAATGTACTAGCTGCCTTGAACTCAAATGATGACTAAGCCTGAAGAGATCACTTCTGACTTCTCAGTATGACCTCATAACTGAAGAGGTTGAATGTCAACAAGATTATTAAATTAGATCTCTTTTTTGATGCTTGCAACAGAAAGTCTCGAGATTGAACCAGGTTTCAGATTTGACTCGTGTTTAATTAGAGTTCAGCATTATGCTTTGCCTTGGAAACAGAGTAAGTAATCTATTGAACAACACCTGGTCATAAGACATGTTGTGATTTTACCCCAGCCAGCAACTAGAACCACGCAGTGGCTCGCTCGCACCCCACGCCCCAAGTGTGGGGGGAAGAAGGAGGGAAAAAAACAAAAGGGGAAGAGGAGGAGGAAAAATACAAAAGGGGAAGAGGAGGGGAAAAAAACCAACCTGTGGGCTGAGATAAAGACAGCTTAATAGAAACAGTAACAAAAAAGGAATAATAATGACACAGGTCTGTGAATTGGCACTGTCCAGAGCAGTGATCATGGATTCGCACCCTGCCCAGCTGGCCCCCCTTTATATACTGAACATGGTGTCCATGGTATGGCGTATTTCATTGGCCATTCTATCATTCTGTCTGTGCTTCTATGGGAAGCTGAAAAAAAGTCCTTGAAAAGTATAAACATCCCTTAGCAACAACTAAAAACAATAGGCATTATTGACATTCCTTTCACAGCAATCACTAGAAAGAAAAATTAACTCTTTCCCAGCTGAAACCAGGATGTGCAGCCTGTTTTGGGTAAACCGATGGAGTCTGGATGAAGCCTTGTTGCAGCTGGAAAACTTACTAATTTCTATTGAGGAAAAGTATAAAAAGGAATTAAAAGTCTTTTTTTTAATGCCAGATACCTGAAATGAGTGGGATTATCAGTGATGTACACAGGCCTATCAGAAAATGAACTTTTGTGTACAAGACACATGCACTGGCTAGTTACTGATTAGCTTGTGATGGCAAGCAGCTAGTTGGATCGAGAACGCAAGACAGCAGGAAAAAGGAGTCTGAAAAGTTTGTGGACCAGGTATTGGCCAGAAGTGATCTGGAACAGTGAATCCAAAACCTGTTCTATTTAATTCCTACTGTGTTCGAGAAAACAGGTTTTCATGTGCACTCTACGGAAGTAACAGGATTGCACTGAGAAAATAAGACTCCACGTTTTCCTGTAGAAGTCTGTCTGTATAACCTTAAATGTCTTGTAAGAATTTGGGTCAAGAGCAGATACTGATGAGAATGAGAAAACCATGATAGCAGTATGAAAGCATATCTTTTAACGAGTGATAAACTGACTTTCTCTTGTTTTTAAGCTGCTAAATTTCTGCTCTCCAACCAGCAACAGGGCAAAGGACTTTTATTAGGTCTGGCGTTTTGATGTACACTTTGGGCAGAATATTGTCCTAGTGTCTAGACAGAAGCTGAATACAGCTTCTATTAAGTACATGTAGACAACATTTGAATATGCCAAGTATGTATCACATCCTGAAATACTCAGACTGCACAGCATCACTAAATGCTTTGTTGCATCTCCTGATTTTTGTGTTCTGATTTTCTGAGTATTTGTCGGATCTTTAGGAATGGGGTAAGCATTAACGGTGAGGATAACATTACTCTGAAAAACAATTCTTTGTGTTTGTGATACAAAGAAAGAGAGGAAACAACAATCAATCAATCAGCACTATTTTATTTATTTGTACTGTGTTTTTCAGTGGGAGAGACTGGCTTTACTGCCTTAACCAATCCTTTTGCTGGTCCTTTTGTAGACTACACCAGAAGAAGTAGAAATCTGGAATAAAGAACAAACCAAAAATTTGGTTGAACAGTGTAATTAGAGCTTCGGTGTCACACATGAAAAAACCTGCTTACTGGCTCACAGGACCTGTCCTTTACTGAAGCAACATTTACCCTTTTGTAGAATACATATCTAGAAAATAAGCTGAATGTCCTTATCAAGTCTGAAATACACTGCAAAAATACTCTTCCACAAAAAGCACAACTTCTCAACAGGGGTTTTGGGATAACTTAAATGTATGCTGTGTTAGACATGGCTTCACCAACTCCAAGTTACCAAGATTTTAGACAAGTGAGATAATGAACTGTTCTCCAAAAAGCAGTAAATGATTTACACTGTTACTTTCAGGGCGGGTGAGCGTCTTTTCTTGATTCACAGAGTAACTTACTTCTGGTTAGTCTCTGTTGAAGATGCACTCAGACATACGTAACTGGCACAGACACAAGTCAATTCAGGAAAATTTCTGAGAATCAGAAATCATGATGTTTGACAATGCGATCTGTTTTACAAGTTTTACTATAAGTATTGTACTTTCAGGAATCTTCCAAAGCTATGCTGGCATTTTGTTGATAAAATAGGATACTGCTTGAAATCCAACCTCTTTCATGTTTTGTTTTTTTCCCCTTTGGTAAGACTAAGGAAATAGGGTTCCACAGAAATTCTGTGAGGAGTTGCAGCTAGATAGTTTTCTAAGAATGAAACAAAGTTAATAATTCTATAGAAACATGTAAGTATTATTTTCTGTTCTTGAGGCATAGGCACAGTGTATGCAGTCAAAGACATGGCAGCTGGGTGTTTGAGAACTCACCTCCACTAGCTTTCCTCCACAAATCTCTGCAGTATGACGATAGTTGGGAAATTCAGCTACTATTTTCCCATCTTCCATTTTAACAGTAGCCTGTAATAAAGACAGGTTTAGCGTTCCCTGCAGTTACTGGCATTTATATTATCAGATACACTCTAAACATCTGTATACCTGATGCTTAAAGTTTTTACTTTTAAAAAAGTAGAAGTTATTTGCTTCATGTACAAGACTAAAATCCTTCTTGTGCTTTAGTTCTTAAACATTCACAATTTAAATAAAAAAAAGTTCATCTAACAATACATGCAAGTTCTGTATCTACACAATATTCATTCATAGCTCTAAAAATGATCCAGTTACAGGCTATGCTTCTCATTCAGTGAGAGTGTTTTATGTGGTTCTCTTGTTTTGACAGTGAAGCAAAAGGCATGATTGTATGAGTTAATTCTGAAGTAGCATTCTCGGATACTAATAACCTGCCTGCAGGCAGCACAAAAGTCACTATAGACAAGTGATGTGAATCTTTACCCTAGATCCTGAGTTTCATACCTCTAACTACACTAGAATTCATCTCACTTACTTAAGCATAGGTGAACATGACTGCACAGTCTGCAGTCACACCTTTATACTATATAATAGTATAAAGTGATAAGTGATAAAGTATAAAGTAGAAGTATAAAGTATACTATATAATAGTATAAAGTGCCAATTGCTATGAGTGCTTCTGTATGGAAGAAGTATGCCAGGATGCTACTATGAAGATCACAAACACTACAGCAGCTCAGCTGACCGGCAAAACTAGATATGTAGTTCCATCACAAAATCAGTCTTGTATGTTTAACTAGTCAGTCTTGCATATGCTTTTAGTAATAAAGACAGATGAGCCAGACATATTTAGAGGAGAAAATAATTTGCAAAATGAAGATATGAGCGGACATTTTTTACCACATACAAGCAAACCATCTTACTAGTTTATGTATTGTTTAGTGACACTGTACTAAAAGGAAGTGGTTTCTCTGTTCAGAGTCATTTACACTGCCTCCATCTTTGTCTACTTGATAGGCTTTGGACTGCTAAAGTGCCCAGGGCCAAAACGAAGATAATGGAATTTGTAATATTTCAAAAACTGTTAAGTTTGCAATCAATTGACCAAGTAGAATTGTGTCTTATTCTATCTGTTAGGTTTCACAAAGATTTCTCAAAGCCAGAGACGTGTTTTTTTTCCTGTCATAATCAGAAAGGTATGACTAAAAAAGCATTCTAGAAATCATGCAATGCTATTGCTGTTCTCAGTTTGTCACAGCTCCCTGATGCAATTGCTCGTTTTCCTGTCTCTTCAATATGTATAAAGCATTTATCCAGTCATCTATTGTAGGGTTCTGAACACCTCAAAATGCGGAGTTTAGCTGTCCCAAACTGTCTTATCCCTTTAAATAGATTAGAAACAAATAAGGTAAGTAAAGCAACTATTTTACAGCAGGATTTGTATCCAGATTTTGTCCATAACAGGAGCAGATCAATATTGTGTAATCTTGCATCTCGCTAGAGGCTGCTTAAGTTGCAAGTTGCTCTGTACTACAGGCAGCAAGGAGAATACAGAGATTATTTCCTCCCCCCTTCACCCCCTTCCTCCCCACTTTACACAATCTTTTGTTTAAAGCTCAGGCACAGGTGACTTCAAAAGTTGAGCACTGCTGACGGGCATATGCAGAGCTAAGCATGACAGGCATAGCACTCCCCGCAGAGCATGCTGCAGTTGCTGTATGGTGCTGGACAATGACACAGTTGCCAATCAGCTCTTTAGAGTTTTAATGAGCATTTTGTTTGCTTGAGCTGCAACACCAGTAGATGCTTGACACTCTACCCTTGTTCTTTATTAGTACAAACAGTTCTGAAGCTCTAGCTCTCTTTAAAATCAGATTTAGATATTTTGCTAGGGGCATCAAGAAATAGGGGAAAAATTACTTGTTTCTAAGCTATGGCAGGTGAAAAAAACAATTTAAGGAAGATGTCCCTGAGACAGATATTTTCACCTGAAATTAAAAAACAACTGAGACAGTGTAGAACTTAAGAGCTGTATTAATTTACCTTGAAATTTCTACCACCCATTGTCTCCATGTCTGCTTCCTTGCCAATTGTGAATGTGTTGGTCGTGGTGTGGCCTCCTGGGAGATGCTGCGTCCAGGTGAAGTCATTTCCATTCTGCACCACCTCAGTGACTATTTTGCAATTCCTACCCATTTCAATCTTGTCACTGGGGAGACCTTAATCAATAGAAACATACAGTTTATTAAACTTAATAGCCTACTAGCTGTATTTGAATTGAAGCATACTAATGGTATGTTTGTTCTCAGACATTGATGTCTGAGTGTCTGATTTGTTGTGTTTTTTTTTCTTTTTTTTTTTTTTACAGCAGTATGAAAGATCTGAGTTTAAATTACTGGTATAAAGGAAGATATAGGTACATCAATGCATTTGCTAAAATAATAAGTCTTGGTCTTGCATTTTTTTTCCCCTAAGAAAAGATACACAGAATAAATGTATAGATATAAAGTATATATAAATATTCCCTTCTACTTAATCTACACATGCAGATGCGTGGGCTTTAATGTGTATGAACTTGTGCTTTTGCTATATAGCTGCACATACCTATTTACTATTTGCTATTGCTTTCTAAATAAATGAACACAAGCACTGAACTTATGCGCACAGATCATAGTGCCTCTAAGAGCTTTTACAGGGTAATCTCTGAAACAGGTTTGCACAGTCTTCTGAAAGCATTCAGAGAAACCTGTTCCTGTGTAAGATTTTGACACGCATTTTCATATTAAATTTATACTCTCACCGATGAATACTAAGGACAGAAAACTGACCTTCACAATCATCATACTGCAAACATCTTGGCCCTTCATTCTGCTGCCACTGAAAAGGAATTCTGCTTCTGTAAACAGGACTATTTTCTGTGGCTCACAGTGCTTCTTATAGGAATGAAAATTGAATCTCCTTGCTGAAGTGCGGAGCACTCCTACCAGTCTTAGCGCCTGTTCATCTCACCCCATTTCATTAAAAATCTTTTTTTTTTTTTAAAAGTATTTTTAACTAATTTATAACCTTCACAACTTACACCCCAAGACGTACTTACCAATCTTCGTCACAAAGGCATCATAGTTCTCATCGCCTTCGAATTCGTATTTGCCTGTGAATGCCATGTTGCCCTGGTGATGTGGCTGGTAGAGCAGAAAAGCAGCTGGAACAAAGAGGAACGGATAAGTGCAGATGGCTTGAGGCCCTTGTTTTTATAAACCAGCCCAAGCTGTTCAGCCCACCTATACCCACACCCCTTGGAAATATACTTTTATGATCTATGTGAGTCACCAGCATGGATGCCATTGACCTGTATGAAAATCAAGGTTATAATTCAATTATACATCCCTGACAATAATCTGGAGATCAGCAGAAATCAAGGACAAAAGTTCGGTTTTCATTTTAGTGCATATTTAAACAAAGTGATGTATTTTAACTTTCGAGATTCCACTGATTTTGCATTCAGGATGGAATAATGGTAAAATATGTTATAATGAAACATGGAGAAAATGGCTTAAAAGCAGTGTCCTGAAATCACAGTGTTCTTCTAATTGGAAGCATAACCTGTATTAGTTAAAATACAAAAATAAGAAACAAACTGCACAGCTTCCTAAGTAATTCGGTAGGGTACGGGCAACAACAAGATTCTGGATAAGTTACTGCACCTGCATATGCTTTACTTTATCTCCACACCAAAAAAAGAATTACGAAATATTTCACACTACTTGAATGTAAAGTAGATTAGATTAGTCCACGGTACCATGTTCCCATACCTTATTTAATATCAAGAGACAATTTGTGCTTTGTATTGCTTAGCAAGTGTTTGCACAAAGTACAAGAAATATACTTATTTTGGAAAAGTAGAGTTCTGATTTATGTAAGATAACCATATGTTATAAGTCAGGGAGTCTGCTGGGTAATTTAGAATGCACACAGGAGATGTCCTATGCCTAACGAATCCACTGCCACACACAGATAGCAGGGTAGGAAATTCCCAGCTGCTGAGTATTGGCATTGCTCCACTGGCTGAGGATACAGACCAATAATTTTTAATCTAAACAAAAACATTCCTAGGATTTATGTAAAAATGGTATCGTAGACTGGAATTTTATTTTGTTTAATTAAAGTAATAAATTTGGGAAGGAACGGGATATAAAAGTCTGGAGAAATATATAACAGTGTTCAACAAGTTTTTCTGTATGCAAAGTGTGTTCCATTTCTTAAATGCAATTAATTTAACCTGGTAGTGCAAGAACATGTCTGTTCAGAGTCAAGAAACTGATCAGAAGAAGAACAGGAACACAGGCTGGGTGATTAAAAACATGGAAGACAAAGGTCCACTGAACTTCACCACTACTCCTCTTGGCATATTTTCAAATTAATGTATTTTGTATAACCATTTATGTATTTCCAATTAATAGACTTATCCTACTCCACTCTGTGAGAGAATGAGACAAACTTCAGTAATGGGGTGAAACATCAGCAGAATGTTAAATATCGTAAATCATGGTATATCATGACTGTAAAAATATACAAATTAGAAAGATTGCTACATCTAACAGTTTTATTACCAATAACATTGTCTTTGAGTTCACAGTCAGTTGTACGCTCCCTCAGCCTGGGCTCTAAATCCTGTGTGTTGGAGAGTGTTGTGTAGTTTGCAAGCTATTCTACTGAGTTGAGACAAGACAGTGCCTCTTCATGAATCCTGCCTCCTACGGGTCCTCTCTCATATGGTCACTGGCTGTGTCTTGATGTAGCCTCACTGATTCCGGACTGGATGTAGATTATGTCATACCAGCATTAAATTCAAGAGGAGCTAGAAATAAGACAGCCTGTACCCAACTGTTTTGTCACAGCATAGCAGTGTGCACAATAACTCCTTAAATTAGTACCTGTTGGAGGGGGTTAAGATTTTATTAACCTTAAACATATTTGCTATATAGACATAGATACTTAATGGCATATTACTTGTCAGGGTATATTGCAACTCATTGAAAAAAAAATCCTCTCTAATTTGTATTAATTCTTTATTTTACTTACTAAGCTGCTTTCTTTCATGCGAAGCCTCTGCTGTCCTTAAGTTATACAGCCTTTAAACCAAATACAGAATATGCAGGGCAAATGAGGTTTGAATAGGAAAACATTTCCTGTCTTAGGAAAATTTCTGCACTTTCAAAAATTTTCCTTACAGGGGAAAAATGAGAGGGATTCCAGAATAATACACTGAGTGATGGGTGAAAAGTCTAAATCAGGAAAGAAGTGGACTTCCAATGGAAAAGAATTTTCTGACCAGAAAAATCCTCAGCAAATTCCGAGTCAGTTTTGTGACTCATGCTTTATTACCTCATGTTTATTAGTTCGGAGTTTATATTATTTCTGGGTTTTTTTTACCTACTTCCTCTTCTGAAGTCTGAGAGAAAGTAACTTCAAAATCTTACATCTTCTTATGAAAGAAGACATAAAACTTTCAAATGGAGATGTGGTTTTTGAAGTTGACAACAATCCTTTTAAAACTATTTATTTTGGCGTATGTTCCTGTCAGGAAAGCAGTTTTCTAGAACAGATGTAGAAAGCAAACAAAAGTGAGGCATAACAAAATCATGATCAATTTGTAAAATAAAAATGGAACAACTGTCCTCGGAATTACTGCCTTCCCACCCCTAACCCTTCACTCTCCCCATATTTACTCAGCTTTAAATTGTACCACGCTGTGCAGTGGCTAACTATATTGTGCTAGAGCTCATGATGCCACAAAAGCCGTACCATCTGCTGTCTGCATGCAATTAAAAGGATGTCTCCATATTTGAAAGAGAAGAGAGCCATATACCTTCCCTCTACGAACATTCTCCGTGCCCTGTGATTAGCATTCAAAACACAGGGGTGTGGAAGAAAAGTACAAAACTGGGTTTCTGTATCAATTACAAATGCATAAGATTCAGAGAAGGAACAGAGAAACTTGTTTCAACACCAGTGTTTCCTTTGCACTTTTGGTTTAAAAGTGTCTGTAAAATTATTCTGACTGTCCCGCAACTGTATTTGACACTTTGTTTTTTAATTAAAACTCCTTCAGCTAAATCCCAAGATTGCTGAACTCAATGACCAATTGTGCAGGAGCAGACAACTGAACAGGAAACTTACTTTATCAGCTGGACCCAGATGCTTAGGCCCTATCTATATAAAGAAAAACAGCACTAGCATGGAAAACAATGAAGTGGTTGCACATACATAGAAGCCTCAGTTCTTATTGCTATGGTATTGTAAAGCTAAGTAGATACCAGATAAGCTATAACAGTGTACACTCTATGCTGTTAATAGAGGCAAAAGCCCTAGTAATTTCAGTCATACATAGATTCAAAAATACCATTTAGAGGAAAGCATCATCAAGCCTATTTCATATGTGAGAAAGCTGAAACACTGGGAAAAAGTGACCTGTCAGAGCTTACGATATAGTAAGAAATCCTAAGTCCAGGAATTACCCCAGTGTCTGGATGGCACACTAAATGATGTTCTTATAATAAATAAGTCCATAGAAGCAAATGAGAGCTCTGAGCAACCATTTACTTTCAGTCACTGAGGGAGTTTTACACTTGTTCCACTGATGGGCTGTGAGAATCTTTACAGCTGCTTAACACAACTGGCTGAGCAAGTCCCTAGTTAAGATTCTTGTTGTCTCCATGTGGCTCTGTGTATACTGAAAGATAACCAGTGTCCAGCCCCAACTGTGCTTTTGGAGAGTGGGTGACCAGTGAGCCTGTGCTCTGGTTAGCTGAGCGCTGAAGGCCTCCATATTGCACTAGGCTCTCAGTGTTCCAGACAGACATGCACAACCTTGTGAAGAAGGTAAATGAACTCAAGCCATAAACTCTTCTGTTTACACAAAACTTACTGGGGGACAATACCACTGGTGTAGTAACACCACATGGACCTTGGAAGACAGATCAAACTGGATAAGAAAAATGCCACAGTTCTGTGAAACAGGAAAAAGATAATCAGATTATATGAACAGTACTTGAGTTTTTATGTTCTCTCTCTGTCTATAAAAATCAGATTATATTGGCAGCTTTCTTGTGATGAGATATAAAAATGCTGACATCTAAACAACTATACAGTATTTAGAGCTTGTCTGCAGTGAGAATGTGGTGGGCATAGAGCCAGTATGTGGTACAGTAAATTACCAACGAATAACTATTTGACTGGGTGGGCCACTCTTGCCACACACTAAGTATGAGTTTATTCACCTCCAAGGAGTTGTACGCTACACTGTATATGAAAGTCCCAGAGCAGGTTAAGCATCCATCCAAACAATAAAGGTAAGTGTTAATAAATATGCTTGCTCTGCCTGGCTGCTCAGGATCAGAATCACTTCAGAAAAAGTTTTGAGCAAACATGCCATCATCTGTACCTGTCTCTGCAGAGGAGTTTTTAATGCGCGTTGTGAATTTGCACCCATATTTCTGCTCCCTTATTCTGAAATAAATCCTTAATTTAATTCTTGTCTTTTTTGTTATAAAATGTAATGAAATTCAATAGTGCATTGGAGAATGAAGAATTCATTAAGTAGTGTTCCAAATACTGAGTCAGGACAATGTTTATTCCAAGAATAAGGGAATGGAGGCCCTTTGAGTTTACTGAAGTTACGGTCACTTGCACAATTGCTAAGGTTAGTCATCCAAGTCTCTATCTTTTCAGTTTCAGCTAAAGCCAGTATCCATTTAATGACCTTACACTTTGCATTTACAATATTCATGATTTTCCTGCCTCTTCAGAGCTGTGAGCATGTGATATTGCTTTTGTATACCTCTACCTCAGCGCTTTGTCCTTGGTGAGCCAAGGTCACTGAAATAAATGTTGCAGAGAACCCCAGAATTATCCAGTAGAAAAAGAATAAATTAAAACAAAATTATCTATGTCTATGTATACGTGTATTTTAAATACATTACGTGTATTTAATCCATTCCAACTACCACAATGTAGAGCCTGCACACTGCTGCAAACAACTTTGGTTACGTTACACTTCTGCTTAACAGAACTCAAATTAACAGCTATAACTGAGACCATTGGAAAAATAAAAGATATTTCCCTGATACAAGGTGAGAATCATAACAGAGAAAGGCACAAGAATAAAAAGCTTCAGGTGTAAAAGCTGAAAACAGCTTTCAGAAAGTGGCCGTTATCTTCAGTGTACTTGGCACTATCTATCACTTTCAATGAAGAAAGATGCAGCTGTTCTTCATGTAGGTCAAAGAAAATACCATTATTGTATGGGAGACTGTGTCTGCCATCTGGTGGCCAACTGTCAGGGCCCATGTGCGAGGCAGCACGTCCTTCACCGAGCCCCCACCTCACCAATGTAAACTCCTGACTTCAGTTAGAGCATGCAACCAGCCCCATGCCACAGCTGAATCTCCAAGACGAATTGCCAATCCCCTCATTCCATAACTGTAAAAAAATAAATAAAATTCCCCCCCGAGCTGGTTATAATCAGCTTGGTAAGAGTCATGTTAAATGCATCATTTATATTTATATAATATATAAAATACATCAGGTTTTATATAAGCAATTATCTTCATATGTTTAATTTTGGGACATAGTTCTAAATGCAGATGATTTCCTAAGCATTGGTTTATGGCATCACTGACATATCATACAGTATCAGCCTTTGCTTAAGCACAAATACATTTGTATTGCTATCTTGGCAATCAACAAGACACAGGACTGCCTCATACAGATGTAATTAAATAGAGAGAGGCCAAATGCTGGCTCCATAGATAGAGACCAATGGTAATAGATCAGAGGCCAAATGCTGGCTCCCCTGAATCCAGTGCGAATCATCTACAGTTGAACTAACACTTCAACATAATTTAATGAATCTAACTTCACATGCAAATGCTATTTGTGGGCATTTGTGAAACCCACTGAGTGGATTCAGCTGTCACAGAGAAACACAAATAAGGGTGTGCATGCTTAGATGGAGCAGCACCGTTTGTAGACAGAATGCAAGGAAATGGCATAACCTTGTTCCACGAGGTCTAAGGTGCACACGCTTTCTACACTGAATTTGTCTCACTGAGTGGGGAAAAAAACCCCAAACAGTCCCAAAACATGTATTCACAGTTGTTCTTACCTAACTTTGAAACATGTGTCACTGATCTAACATCAACACATAGTAAATCTCACATTTGAACGTATATTGTTAGGACTATAGGCAGGAATCAAATCACTAGTTGCAATGAAAAGTTGTGGAGGAAAGCTCAACACGGTATTTGAATTTATCAGGATGATGCGAGTTGCAACTGTGTGGCTGTTGTAGACAGTCAGCATGAATAAGTTGCCAAGGAAGTAAAACTCTTGTGGAAGCTTATACCCAAAGGAAAAGTTCATCTAAAGCGAGCAGTTAATTCCCTCTGTCTCAGCTACCTCTGATATGCAAAACAGCTGAGTCTTCAAATGCTGGTAGGAACAGAGGGAACTTTCAGGAACTAAATGAAAGGCCTTGAATATCTTTACTTTCAGAATTTACTTGCCAAAAAGTCATAAACATAATGCTTTTGCATTCTTTTTGTCATGTTGCAGTCACCCTGCCCTTGAATGTCTCCTAGCATGCTTTAAAGTTGATTAACCTTTCAGATGTGTTGTATATAAAGCCAACTGAGATACACTCAAAGACAAAATGGAGATAAGGAAAGTAATTCCATTAGTGAATGAACTAGGCTGAGTGACTATCTTTGAAGTGCTTTTAGAACTGGAATGCAATTGAACAAGGAGTACAGATGCAAAATAAAAGTAGGAACTCTCTAGTGAACAGAAAGTTACACTTAATGATTCTTTTAGAATGAAACTTCATCAGGAAAGCTTGTAAATTCTTAAAACAGCTGTATCTGACAATTATTCAGCAACCCTCCAAAGTAAATGGCTAATGATTATTAATTCCTTTGGTATTCAGAGTAATCATTCATAATGAATTCAGAATGAACTCATTAGGTGTTAATGTAATGTGTAGTTCCATGGGAGTCCTGTTACAATGTTGCCTTATTAAGTATCCATTTAGTATAGTACTAGGTGTTACTATTCTAAACCCATAAGCAGTAGAAAAAGTAATTACCAACAAGATGTGGCTGAATTACTGAAAAGCTAATCCTTGTACAGAGTCCAAACATTTAACAGAAATGCACCAGCCAGCTCTACGTGACTTCTACAGGTGACACAATACAGACTCTGTCCTTACCCCAGATGTGACGTTTTGATGGATAGGATCTGCCTAACAAAAGCAGGAAAGAATGAACCCTACCAGAAGCTCAGAGATAGAAACATTTGCAGGGGAGGAAGGCACAGATCTTCCAAAAATACAGTATTTTTGGGACTCCCTAAAAGGAAATTTGATTATTTCCTGCCAAGAAACTCTATCAGGAAAACCTTCAGTCTGTTTGGATCTCCAGAAAGGTAGCTCCCAGACAGCAGTGATTCATGCAAGCCATACAAGCTGGCATAGCTTCTGTAAGAAGAAGTATTTGGTTCTACTGCTCCTGACTGGTGTTCCTGATCTCCGAGGGCTACCTCAACAGGACTGCTGAGGTCTGAGGCAACTAAAAAGACAGAAAACGAAACCTAAGGGGAAAAAAAAAAAAGGAAAAAAAGAAGTGCTTAATTTTCAGGTGGTTTCATCAGTTTTCAGCTGATTTGGTTCTAGGAACTGTCTCAATTGCATGGTCAGGCCCTGCCAGTAGACAGGAGGTACAAGAGAGAGAACAGAAAGATGAATGGACGAATGGCACCATCATCAACAACACGTAGCCCTTCCATTGGCCTACTGGTGACTGCAAACCACAGTGGGATGGAGGGCAGCCTCAGGATATGACAGTGCTGCTTTAATTGCTTGAGTGATTCCTAGCTGTTCTTGAGCCACCTCCTGCCTTACGCTGGCACAACCGTTTATGCAGCAGTGTAGCAACCAGAGCGAGGGCCTGATTTGAATTAAAAATACCAAAGATAAAATAAAAAAGGTATTTTTCAGATGGATCAGTGGTCTGATCCAGTTCTTTGCACGATCACACAAACAGCTGTACTGGCATAATGGAAGTACTGGCATGGAGAAGGGAACAAGCAGCTGGTGGAATATCAGCATGAGGTGGCTATGCCACTGAAAAATGCTCACTGTAATCATGGTCTGAGTTATACTTTATGATCTATGTTAAAAGAATAAAGAAGTCCAAACTGATAATTGGAAACAAGGCTCTAGAGAGGAGAAGCAGAAATACGCTCATGCTAACTGAGCCAGTGATGTGTGCCTAGTTCAGGTTCACTGAACAAATTTCCTGCCAGCTGAAGGCTTAGCACACATTCTCTGAACTCATCATTTTGTATTGTCTCTCCAGAGTCCAACACCCAAGTAAACCAAACCAGCATTCCTGGACTCAGAAGCACCAAAACAAAGAACTGGGAGGGACATCTCTGTTATCATTTCAGTCTGTTCTAAAATGGATAGCACTCTATGCAATTTCTTGTCTTTGTTACTGTAGCAGGCAGTTTACTCCCTGGTATGTAAGAATCTTCTTTTAATTTCTAGTTTAAATGCATAATTATTCTAAGCCTGTTTGTACTTGTGCCAGGTCTGCCCCTTCTCTTAAGCAGAATATCTTTCTCTGAGTCTACCCCAAAGTCCTTTAGAAAACAATTACATCCTCTTTTTTGTCAGAGTAAGTAAGTTGGGCTAAAGCATGCTGAACTCTTTTAGACACTTCTACAATGACAGACTTTCTTCCTCTTATCCATTTATTCCTCTGCACTTACTCCAATTTCAGATAAACTTTTTGGAACAGAGGTGACTGAGACCTATAACATTTTCCAGCTCAACAACAAGTTTCACTGGTACACTTCCCACCTTTTAAACTAAGATCATTAACAGACATATTAAAACGTTTTGGTTTTACAGTATGATCGATACCAGCAACTTCTTGTTAATCTAATTGTTCTTTTTTTGCTTCAGTATTTTTCCCTTTAATTTATACCAAATATTATCAATTGCATCCAATTCAGTGGTAACTGGGACTGATAGCCAAAATAGGATTTTTGAGTTTTAATAATGACTACAACAGAAGATTTGAAGATTTTTTTGTTATGCCAGTTTTGACTCATGTAATCTGAAAATACACAGTAAAACTAAATTTGGCTACTTAATTAGGCTCACACAAAACCCTTAAGATTTCTTTGAAATATCACCTTTGAATTAAAAATCACTATGGAACATTTTGAACCTCAATGGGTTTAGTCTAATACAGACAATTTTTAAAAGGTTGCTAAAATGAAAGATGTAATTCAACCTTATCTGTACAGTCTTCTGGTAAAAGCAAACTGAGGTAAATATACTACCTCTATATCTTTCACTGTTCCATATATTTATAGTAGAAGTCCCTAACAGAAAATAACTATAGAATCATAGAATGATTTAGGTTGGACGGGACCTTAAAGATCATCTAGTTCCGAACCCCTGCCATGGGCAGGGACACCTCCCACCAGACCAGGTTGCTCAAAGCCCCGTCCAGCCTGAACTTGAACACTTCCAGGGATGGGGCAGCCACAGCTTCCCTGGGTCACCTGTTCCAGTGCCTCACCACCCTCAGAGTGAAAAATTTCTTCCTGATATCTAATCTAAATCTACCTTCTTCCACTTTGATACCATTCCCCCTTGTCCTATCACTACATGCCCTTGTAAAAAGTCCCTCTCCAGCTTTCCTGTAGCCCCCTCTAAGTACTGGAAGGCTGCTATAAGGTCTCCCTGGAGCCTTCTCTTCTCCAGGCTGAACAACCCCAATTCTCTCAGCCTGTCTTCATAGGAGAGGTGCTCCAGCACTCTGACCACCTTCGTGGCCTCCTCTGGACTTGCTCCAACAGGTCCATGTCCCTTTTACGTTCGGGGCTCCAGAGCTGGATGCCGTACTCCAGGTGGGGTCTCACGAGAGCGGAGCAGAGGGGCTGAATCACCTCCCTCACCCTGCTGGCCTTGCGGCTTTCAATGCAGCCCAGGATGCGGTGGCTTTCTGGGCTGTGAGCGCACACTGCTGGCTCATGTTGAGCTTCTCATCCACCAGCACCCCCAAGCCCTTCTCCTCAGGGCTGCTCTCAAGCCATTCTCCGTTTATAGTTCTAATAAAAGTAGTAACCTTCAAGACATGAATCACTACAACTACTCTTTTGGACTTTTCTGACCAAAACCCAATAGTCATCTCCCCTTTATCTACATAGTTCATGTGATGTGTTGTAAAGATTTTATTACTTGATAGTATCTATATGATTGTACTTGCTGACACATCAGGACAACATAGCTCGAAATGGGAGCTTATCTTCAAGGTATTCTAGTCTAATTTGGACACTTCCATCATGTGGCTGTGGTCTTCTAAGTAATCCTCAGTCATCGCCAAAAAGAGGGAAGAGCAGCTACGTACCAAGATAAAATGAATATGCACCGTACCTGCATTTAAAACTAGTGGGAACTGACAGCAGGGGGAGTAACTGAATGCAATAGGCTGTCACCACCACACGCCAGCATGACCACCAAGAAAAAAAATAATCAAATTCTTTCTTAGCCACAATGTATTTGGAAGGTACCATGCTCTGGAAGCCTCCTCTCTATAGCTACAGTTACATACAACATTTGTACAGTCGTTGATTCAAATTAGGCTTAGAAGGCAGCAGGATGAACAAGGAATGAAGCCAGGACTCACAGTTTCAGGAACTTATCCCGCTTTTACAGCATAAACTGGAGTTTTGCATGGACTCTGGTGGCAGCAGGCCTCTCAGGATACCTGGACAACTTGCTGAAACCATTCCTAGAGCTTGCATTTTCATATGCACTGAACTGACTTGCATATTTTACAGTACCTCTTCTGCAGTGCCCTACGACTGCATGCTAGCAGGCAGTATTCACTCCACTGTAATAATCATAGAACATTTTGCTCCACCTAAGAAACTAAGCAACTGATAATTTAATGTACATAATGTTGATTTAGGCTTTCCTGGAGAAATGCTGCACAGAACTTGCCTTCAACTAAGTTTACTGAAGTCAACAAAGAACAATACGTAACACCGTGTTTTAACTTGGTTTTCTGTTGGAATTCTACTAAGAGCTGCTCTCTTTCTTCGCAAACAAATCATGTTATAAAACAATAAATCAGTTTTTAAGTGCTATCTGCTATACAGAAGAGTTTTTCAAAGTCTACAGGGATATAATAAAAGGAACATTGAAAATGGAAGGTTCTTTAAAAAAAGGATATTCTAAATTATTTGCCTTTCTCAATTTTACTCACATTATTGGCTTATTAAACATAGGCTACTGGTGTGTAGCCCATGGATAATAAGGAAGGAAATGATGGGCTTCTAACAACAATCATTATCTACTTAATAAAAGGCTATTATTTAGTCTTGTGAGACAGTGTATTTTGTTGTATGAATTGAGAATCTAAGAGGAATTGAAGATTTTGCAGAACATATTTATTTAATACAAAAGATTTCTTCACCTTGGTAAGGAGTCGTTTAAAAGAAATGACCACATTTTGAAGCACAGAGACAGGATTTTTCCATTTGTCTCTGCTTTTACCTTATTCTGTTTAAAGAAAAACTCTTTAGTTTTAAGTACTGTTTCAAGGAGTAACAAAGACATAAGGCTTCTGTCTTTTTCTTGTTTTTCCTTTATTTTAAGGAACCAATGTGCTGAGAGTGACAGTAACCCAGAGAGACATGTAAGGGTCTCAAAAAACCCCAGCACTATGTCTAGTTTAACTGTTCCCATATCCACGGCCAACCTAGTTTTATCAAATGTATAGCCAGAGCTGTCTCCTTAGAAAATATTTCTAACTTCCAGTGTAGATGCTGAATTACATTATCTTTGTTAAACATACCAGCTCATACGTAGCTTACATATAAAAAAGTTTGTATTTTTTGTTGGAATAATATTTTTACATACCACACTGCTTCTGGATTTTTTTTAATCACAGTTAATACTGGAAAAAAACACAAATATTTATTTTTTCTTTAAAACAAACACATTTTTAAAACATCTGAAATTACTGTTTTCAAATCCATGAATGCATTATATACAAGTGACTTGTAATAACTGTACCTTGAGAGCAGTCCTATTCCCTTCACCTTTTCCCTCTAGTTTGGGATACTGAGAGCATTTTCTTCAATATATTGCAGAGTTTACTCCATGATAAGTATGACGAAAAAAGCAGGCTATCAATGGGTGCTGAGCAGTGGGTTAACTTTCAGCTTCACTAAGACAATTCCCCATGTAGAAATACAGATATGTGTTTTGTATGTCTCAAAAGAAAACTTTCTAGGTCATTCCAATAAATTGAAATACATCTTCTGAAATGCCAACACAACTTTTTCTTATTTCCAACATGGAAAATATAAATTATTTTTTTTTCCTTAAGATACTGCAATTTCACAATTTCCTCATTTTTGTGCATCTTTACTTCTGTAACGTCAACATCTCTGTATCTGGATTATCAATGGTTACTGAAGCAACTACACAAAGCTGCAGAGCTAAAGAAAGGCCAAATTCCCCACTTGGCCTGCCAGGGGAACTCCTTCTACTGCAAGGGTTACTCAGAGTTCAGCGTGCATGGAATAAACACAGCATACTTTATTATGCATCCTGCTTTCCAGACTGCTGCTCCCCAGTGCTCCCATCATTAAAGCAATAGTACTGTATTTTAAATACAGATTATGTAGTTTGCCCCAGGTCATATGAGATGGGATTAATAGCCAGAAATCCTGATTCACTGCTGTCTGTTAAAACAATAGACACCCCTCCATCTTTTAGATATAATGGTTTCTCCGGCACATCGCCCTGTATCTCCACTGATTCTCCTGAAGTGCGTTAACTTTCGTGTACTGCACTTGTAAAGCCTGCTGCTTTATTTGTGCACATAAACCCCATGCATAGTTAAATTCTGCTGTTCCACAGAATCCCTTCAGCAGTTGTTCCTGAATCTTTGTTAAAGGGAACATTACATTTAGATACAACTTTTTTTTTAAGGCACATCTGTTTTGCAGTTGGCTTTTTCTTATATGTTAAAATCATGTTTACTAGTTCCCTCCCATCTCCTTCACTCTCTCAAGCTTTTCCTCTATTCTTTTCTCCTGCAGCTCACCTGAACAGAAGAGGATGGAACAGACAGCTATCTGGTGATGGCGATAAGCTATTTGCTACCCCACTAAGCCAAGCAAACAAGGATTTTGTCTTAAAGAATCTCAAAGGCAGACATGAGAAACCTCTATTTGAGTGCATTTTTCTTATGTTAGTGCAGTGTTTATAACGTGCCACACTGAAAATACCAACGCAGGTTCATTGTGTAAGAACAGGAAGAGTTTGAAAATGCGTGAAGCAGAGAAAGCTGCATTTCCTTTCTTAAAATATGAGAAAAGCCGGTTTTCTTTGCATATAAGTGTGGTTTTGGGCTTCAGCTATGATCTGGTGTGTATGATTCACAGTAACATCTCGCTGCATATTTCACAACAATCTGAAATTGTTTATATTTCCTTAGATACATTTAAGAGGAGAAAAAGATATACTTTTGTAGCAGAGAAAATACATACATCTCACATGCCATTTCTTAACGATCTCCAAAGCAAGCAGATCTTCGCATCTGCTTGTTCTATTAACTACTTTTATTACATCTAGCCTGTAGTGTCCCTCTTCAGTGGTTTTATTTATTTCTGCATTGGTCAGCAATAAATTTGCTGTTATTAATCAAACAACACTGATGTAAAACTGGGAAAATGAGACTCTGTTGTTAACAGCTGGGATTTTATAATGACTGGAATAAGCCTTATTTCTCTTAAAGCTTTCCTTCCAGAATCAGAAGGAAAATCTGGAAAACGCTTCAAAATCTGAGATTCCACTTGGAAGTTCCTTTACTTTGAAGTACCAAACAACAGTTGTCTCCCTCCTACATGATGGGAAAGCAGCAGGGAACAAAAACACTAAACAGTGACAATTGTTTATTTTTTAAACTTAATTTTTAACCTAAACTTGCATTTCTGAATGGCTCAGTTCGGTATCATATACAGATCACTTGTCATTCTCAGGATGCTTAAAAATTTAGAGGTTTAGTTCTGTGACTGGATAGGGTGTCAACTTTCCAATATTCTGGTTCCTCATGCCTCGACAAGATTTGCATAAATTTTAAAAACCAATTGCATCCACCATTAATGCAGGATTCTAGTGCCCAGGATTATCCTTGTGACTCCCTTGGTGAGCATGCTGACATGGTTCTAGAAGCAAGTCTGAGTTTCTGTCAGTGTTTCTCCAGAGTAGGCATGGCCTTTCAGAACAGACTGACAATCAGGCAGAGGCACTTGTGTCATAAGCCATACTGCCATCTAGTGATAGAGCTTTAATCCTACTTCCCCACTGAATAAAACGTTAAAGTACACCACAGATGGACTTCTGTTCCAAAATCTGTGGCTTATAAAGCTAGTTGCAGCTTGTGTCCTAAAAGACAGGAGATTTAAAGAAACTAAAATACTTTAGCTCTTGCTGCATGATACTGGAATTTTTGTGGCATTTACAAAGTTCAAGATATAGGCAGACTATTAAATATATTAATCGAAAATGCTATACTGTGCTTGTTTAACAGCAAGCCTTCCACCAACCTTCGAAGCTTTTTTTTTTTGCTAGAAGCACCTGATGAGATCCTGTAAACAAGCCACTATCATCTCTGCTTGAGTTTACTCTCTGTTAACACAAAGGGCCTCTGTTTGGCTTCACGTTGCTAAGGATGGCCTTGCAACTCAATGTTGCCTTGGTTCAAGGTGGGCTGCATTTTGCTTTCATTGTGCTTGTTTTTTTCCATTGTGCTTCGTTTTTTTTTCCATTTTGCTTCTTGGTAGAATGCAGAATTCTTCATTCAAAATAAGCCATAATGACTCCTGCATGCAAAGACAGGATGATGGCAAGATCCGGATTTATCATAAAAATCCCTCTCAACTTGCTAATGCAGAAAGTGTGATGAGGACATTCTAACCCTCTGTCTCCGATGGTTGAAATATAAATTTCTTCAGCCCTTTGTAATTATTAATTACTAATTCTTTACAGTTCTAGTACACTTTTCTCTTGAAGCTGTCAATATCCTTTACAAATAATATGTTGGAAAGGCCAGAGGAATTGAGCTAGTACTTTTCTCAAGGACACAGAGTGATGTCTGTGGGTCCACTACTGCTTAGCATGTCTGAAAATTAGCTCTCACCTTTTCTTACAATTGTTGAGTTTCTGTTGTGATCTGTTGTGAATATGGGGTAGTCTTCAAGGGTATACTGGTTGTAAACACTATCTTGATGCATTCTGAAGCCTGTAAAACAGCCAGGCCAAGACAATAGTTTGAAGAGAAATGAATATCATTTATCCTCCTCTATTCATCTCCTTTGAACGTTAGGCTTATGCAAGTCTGCGATGTTTTACATACCGATATAAACTATTTCATTACTTTCATTTTGGGCAGATGGGATAGGGGAGAAACAAAAATACTGAAACAGAGAAAAGATGACAGGAAAGAAGACTAACATATGGAAAAAACAGAGCTGACACAGAATGGGAGCAGGTCTCCCACTGAGCAATATTGGAATCAGCGATAAAACACTTCATAATTAACAGCAACTAAAGCTATACTTAGACGGTTAAATCTCTGGTTTGCCTACATTTTTATGCCTAACTTTCCTCTTGCCACCTGTGGAAATGCTAATACTTAAGGGTACGATGTATGAGGAGAGGCTGAAAGAACTGGGTCTTTTCAGCTTGGAGAAATGAAGAGAAAGAGGAAACCTTATTGCATTCTACAACTACCTCACTGGAGGAAAGAAAGAAGATGGAGTCAGACTCTTCTCAGAAGCACGGTGATAAGAGGAGGAAGAACAGACACAACTGGGAATATGAGAAGTTCTATTAGCTATTACGATTTTTTTTTTAAAAAACGTAAGGCTGGTGAAATACTGGAAAAGGCAGCCCAGAGAGGTTGTGGAATCTCCATCCTTGGCACTGGTCAAGACTCAAGTAGAGATGGCCCTGACCATCTAAACTTTAAAGTATCATGCCTTTAATCTAGACATGTTTTGAGGGGGGGGGGTGGTGTCAGACTAGATGACCTCTGGAGGTCCCTTCCAACCTAAATTATGAGTCTCTGACAATATAATCAACCATTCTACCTTGGCCGCTCAGCCAAATGAAAAATGTCCTTTATCCACTAATGAAACTTACGACATGGTAGGAAAATACAAGCATGAAACAGATTCCACTTCTTTTCCCCATCTCTCTCAAAACTTATACTTGGCACAAACCTTTTAAAACATTTTCAAATGTTTTAAGCCACTTATAAAGTTAATTCCTTTACCAGGGATTCAAAATAGGTCTATCCCCTTGATTTTTTTTTGTTTACTACTATGCAAATGAACTTTGACAAAGTTAGTTTACCAAAACCCTTAGCTTATGTCCTAGTTTGAGAAATGTAGTAATTAAATAATGGCTTTATAATAGTAATTTGGGGAGATGATAAAATCAACATAATGTTTTGAAAATATTGCAGAAAATTAAAAAAAAATATTGGAAATCTTAAAAATGTATCAAAAAGACCACTCTTGTTCAAAATCAAAAAATGTTTTTCTGCAGAGGAACATCATCCTCTGTGAGCATTTGTGTCTCAAAAGTCCCAGTCTTTGTGAAAAGATGATTCACTATAAAAATATACCTCTACTGCTGCACAATGCCTTAAAGTTATTGCTATCTCCAGGGTCTGGTATAGAAAAAAAATTACTAAATTTTGCTAATCACACATGCATGGACTGTGATACAAAATCTGGGTGCATATTATGGATCTTAAAGCCAAGGGGAATCTATTTGTTTCCACTGTTGATTTCAAAAACTTCAATCTGCATTTCTATATTTGTACAAGTGATTTCTACTCTTACGCCCAGTTTATACATTGTTTTTGTGGGGTTTATCTGCACTTTTGCCACACAGCATTACTATTTGTAACCCAAGTGTCACTAAGAGCTCTTTGGCCAGAGGCATTTAGACCTTCTGTGCCCTAAATCTTCACAGCTGCATCACTGCCCCCAGCTTCCTCTCCTAGAAGAAATGCTTATTAGATTGTTGTTACATGCTGCTACTCTTGTGCTTGCACAAAGGCTGACCAGAGGGCTAGACAGAAGATCTGCTTTCCCTCCCCTCTTCAGGCTCCTCAAAGCTGAAAAGTTGTTTGCTCAGAAAAGATGTACGGACCATGTAGGTCCCTGCATAAAGGAGTAATTCTTGCAGAGAAGCATAACATCACTAGGGTCGCTATTGGCCAGAGTGATGTTCACAAAGGTGGAAGCAGCAGGAGAGTTTTTGTCCAGACCCTGTAATTAGGGATGGAAGGAAGGCAAGATCCTGAGGAAGGATGACCAAGCTAGAGGGTCATCACAAAAAGTCAGGAAGAGAAATGGTTTGAACAAGCTTCATAGCATCTTGCTGCTGTGCACTGGATAAGCTTACAAGCAGGCGACAGGCAAGCCGAGAACACAACCACTGCAGGTCCTGCCTCTGCTCAGTCACTGGTAACTGGAATCACAACTAACTGAAATAGCAGTCAACATCGAAATCCTTTCAGTACTAATTTTCAGCCTTCTGTTTGAGAAAGAATCCTTCTCCTACAATAATGGCATTTTTTCAAAGGTTTGGTTCTGTCTGGTCAGTGCCTTCTCTTTTAAGTCACTGTGACCTACATACAGACATGATCCAAATAAAAAATTAAAGAGGAAGAGAGCTTTATGTGACATTGCTTGGCTAAGCCAGCTCTGGAGTTGCTGTGGCCTCTGTATTATTTTTTCACACAGGGTTTTTAGCTTTTGTTTCACTGTTTTTTTCTTCATTATCATAATGAATGTTTAAATATCTCTCTTCAAAAAAAGTAATCTAGAGTTTACCCACTGAAGGTGGCTTGATGGACACACCCTTGCTAGTGGTGTTATCCTGATATTTTTTTTAAAAAAAGCACCTAGAGTTACACATCTGTCTGAATAAAACACACAACTGAGGCACACAAAGAAGTTACTGTGTGTTAACGCGTTACCACTGAGCCACAGTAACTGATACATGGGTTCCCTTAGCTGCTTGCCAAGGTGCAGTACAACATGTTAGCTTAAATCATTTTCACCAAGACACTTTGATGAGGTTTGGATGGCACAAGAAATTACTCTAGGGACATGGAATCCAACCCCTGCTATAACTTACATTTAAATCAAGATTGGTAGGATCATTACTACCTGATGACTGTTCATTAAGCCTTGGTGAGATAAATTTGGTAGTTAGTTCAACTTGCAGTGACTGGAGACTTGCTGCAAACTGATTTCATAGCACAAAGGTCTATTCCATTTGGAATAACTCAGTCTATGAACTGATCTCTGTCTGGATCACTGGCTGGAAGCAGAGTTGTACTGCTGTTCCGGCACACACAATTCACTACCACAGCTGGCACCATTTTGACAAACAAAAGAATAACCAAGAACAGAACTGCCCTGAAAGATCCTCTGATTTGTGATTTGTCCTTGCAGGTCAGGGCTGTGTCTTACCAGGGGCACTGTCAGGGCTCGTCATATGCCTGCACTCTGGGTATAAACAAAGACGTGCAGCTCCAACTGCTGTCAGTGTGGCACCTTTCACTAGCCCTACATTACTCAGCAGCTAGCAGAGAGAAACAACAGGCATTTCAGCAGAGTGAAGGAGAAGCAGCTGGCTAGAGGATGAAGAAATAGAAAGAAGCAATTATACTATTAAGGCTATCAAACAAGCCCACATCACTCTTACTTGTGCTTGGGGGTGCAAGGCCAGCTCATATCCACCCTTTGCTGCTGATTGGTTTTTTGACAGAAATTGCTCCCTAAACAGTCATGTTCAGTGATTATTTGTCTCCTTCCTTCTTCCTCTGATTACAGCCAGACTGGGATATCCCTGATCCGCATAGAAATGAATATTTTAAAAGTCAGTGCTGTCCTCAAAGGGGCTTGTGTACCATTAGGTCTCCAGATTTACTGCACTAGCAAAGAACAGTGTAGTAATGAGGTAACAGCAATAGGCTACAAATGAGGAGAAAAGAGCTAAAAGCAAAGGATTTTGTCTTGGTACATACCTGACTGCAAATTCAAACTATCATTGAGATCCTGCCTTTATATAAGAAATTTTCACCAAACTTTGTAACCATACTCTCAGAGCCAACTCTATGTTATAGTAATTCTTCTTGATTCCCAACTCAGCATTCACACTTGTATTTTCCCTATGATCACGAACAGCCAGGAAGCACTATCAAAAAATAAAGACTATTTAAACATGAATTTTGATGTGTTACTGTGTTATATCAACTTCTCCTGTTTTCTAGGACTCTGCATGAGAAGTTTTCCCACAGCTAACAGCAGTTTGTGCAAAATAGTAACTATTCCCTGTGGTATAAGACAGTAGCACAGATTTTCCCATAACTTGAGAAAGCACAGTTATCAATCGCAATACGTGCACCCAGGCCGATACAGCTTGCAACAAAAATGCTAATGAATGCAAGGAATTGTGTTCTCACTGTGCAAGATGTGTCACAGCCTCATCACCTGCCTATTTCCATGTTGTTAATTATCCTAGTCTGCCATCAAAAGAATGTTCAAGTCCAAGCCACAGCTCAAACCTATTCCCTTCTGGGTGTATTACTTTACACTAATCCAAAACCAATCACACAACATAAGTATCAGTCCATTTCTTCTCCCCATTCATAGCTCTCATACCTCTCTTCTGGCCATTCACCAGCTCTGCTAACAGAAGAGCCCTGAAATCCAGTTACATTCAACTTTGATTCACTGGGTATACCTTCTCTCCCATTGAACCATACAAAGCTTTGTGGCTGCTTTATGCCTAAAATGACTGTCTCTACTTGCTTAGCTCTCTGAATTGACTTATTTTTTCCATCATTTGGGAACAATTCAAGAGTTCATCTTGGCTCAACCAGATCTGACTCACCCTGTGTGACTTCAGAAATTAGAATCAAATTGAGATTGGTGTAGAAAAAGCAAAACTATAGTCAAATCCTAACTACAGTCTCTCTCCTGATGTGACAAAGAATTTCTGCCCTCCAATCTGAATGCAGAAGCAGTATTTATCTGGTCTATCACTGGTCCAAGCTTGCATCAATCAGCCAATTTGATTTTATTCTGAGGGAAAACCATGAGTATCATGAAACCCTTTAATATTAAATTTATGGCATAGAGGAAAAAAACATTACAATTCAAAAGTTTCATTGTACCACAGAGATAAAAATTTAAGAAACTCATTCATGCATATATACGAATCCATGATGAAAAACAGAGAAATAGCATCAAAATTCCCCAATATCAATGTATTAAAACAGACATCAGTGTTCTGAACTATAAAATACTACTTTGTTTTAATATAGTGGCTTACACAAGCATTTAAAACTTTCATATTTCATACATGAGTCTGTTCCATGCCTGCAAGTACAGGGTAGGCCAGGTTATGAAATACGCATAAAGGGACACTGCCAGGTGAAAAACATTGGGCAAAATTCCAAGGGCTTTACTGTGTACTTGCTCGGTTCTTTGCCAGGCAAACTCCTGTTAAAATCGATGGGAATTTTGCCTGAGCAGAGATCAAGGAATGTAATACTCAAAACTAAGCAAACAAACACACAAGTTTATGACAAAAAAGCTGGATTATTAAAAATACAAAAAATGTTACAATATCAAAGTCTAATATACTACTTATGATTATGCAGTTAGTGAGACATGCAATCTCTAGGACAACATTTCTATTGAACAAGAAGTAACGGATTAGATTTTGGTTTGGAAAAAACTTAGTATGCAAATCCTAAAGGAGCAGAATTTTACCTGTCTATGATTTGATCACAGCACCTCATCAGCTAAGGACATCAATGCCAAATGATCACTGCCTTTACTCACTTTAAGGAACTTAAGAACTTCCTAACTTTTTACGTGAGGGCATCCCTTTGGAAAAAATAGAAGTTACTCAGAATAACGCTAAAGTTTAGATAAATAGTTTTTCTTCTGGAGCCATCAGTAATTTAGACATTTAACCTAAAAAACCCTGTAACTATCTGTCTTTTTTCAAGAGACCCTCAGTGAAAGTAATTTGATAGCACAAGGCAACTGAATTAACTATATCGATCTTGCTATAACAAAAATGTTGTCAAATCAGAAGTTGCTCCTAAATGCATCTTCCTCAAAGATATGTAGGATGCTTTGTGATGATTGATTATATTCCAATTACTGAATTTTAAACAATACTGATTTTTACATCTTTGATTCTTCATCTCAGAGAGGATAAAAGAATTTCTCTTTCCTTCTGTTCCTTCCCCTGCAATGCTAAGTCATTTGGCTGCTTTAGCTTTTATGCAGAATCCTAACTACAACTTCTCCATTGTCATTAAGAGATAGCGTGATTTAATTCTGTTAATTCTTTTGGGACACAGACCCTTGCATTGCATTGTATGATTCACCATACCTTATTTACTACAGAAATGTGTCACTTGACAGGATACATCATGATATTCAAGTTGCATTTCAGAACATTTTTGTCATTTGAATGGATGCCAAAGCAGAACAAACTGACCATCCCCAGACATATACTAGACTGAAGTACAAGAACTGGTGATGGAACACTTAGTAAACATAGCATCTAACTGACACAGTAATCAATGACAGGGGGGCGGAAATAATACTAAACCCCAGTGATGCTCCAACATTAATTATCTAGACTGCAGACCTCAAAAACACAAAGACTGAACCTTGTATGAAGTGCAGATTTCCTGGAAGCAGTGTTGCAGTTTTAAATCACTCCCAATCTTTCCCCCATAACAAATAGAATGACATGGTACAGTTCATTTTTTTTCTAACAGTTTTCCCTCTCTTTTTATTTCATTAGTTAGGTTGAACCGAAGAGAGGAATCCTATCACTTTACAAAAAAGCAGTCATTAATATGTCCTTCCTTTTCAGAATGAAGTACCTCTATTGTTGTTTACTTTCTATGTTTTTCAAACTAGTATAAACTATGCATTTTTAAATCAGTTCTCAATGGTTTTGCAACCTAACTATGCCTACTAGAAGCATGATGAAAAAGAAACACACTTCTAATCAACCACTCCAGTGAACACAAATAAATTTAGGTTGGCAAAGGTATTTTTTACCAGTAGAGTATGTACTATTCAGCACGGTGGTTTCAGCTGTAGTGGGGAAGAAACTCCATCTGTTGAAATAAACTGTGCTATACAGCTACATCAGCATATCCTTGGTACTGCAGGCTTTGCCCTTATTCCTCCACATGGGGAATTAGATTAGTACAACTATAGAGAAATGCAGCACAGTTACACCAACACATTTCCTCACAAGGGTGGTGAAACAGTTGTTGAAGCTTGCATTTTTCTTTTTATTATTTGCTGAGGGGTGGGAAGAGAAAGTTTCAGTTGGACAATTCTAGAAATAAGAGAATTTGTGCTACAAAAGATGCTAATACTGCATCGTCCTTCATACGTAATTCAAGATCAGACATTACTGCTATTACTGCAGTGAAATAACCGTGTGTGTTTAAACATTCTTCATTATTTTCACGCATCCTACTACCATTTAAGAATCTGCAGTACCTACTGAGCACCACTATTCAAGTTTTCTTCCCTAAGGCAGGTACGCTACTTTACTTCACAACTTATTCTCTAATATTTAAATTAGCCAGTAACAAAACCCAAACAAAATGCATGGTGACATTCAGCATTGGCATAGAAAGACAGTGTTATATGCTTTAATTACATCATTGAAACTCCTGGCCTACAGATACAGCAAAATACTTTGTAGAAAATAGTATACAGCCTCAGTAGATTCCACACTAAGCGTTTATACTACCCAGACAGAAAAAGACAGGACTTTGGTACGTAACAAAAAAGCAAGTGCTCCTGATAACCTCAAGAATATAAAAATTGGGGTTTTGCAGCTTTAGAAGTCATGTGACCAATGGAAGAACAGCAAAAACCTGAACAACCCCATCCCAGCTTTCTGACGGGCACATTCATAAAGTCCTGAATTCAGCCCTGCTGTCAGACTCCATGGACTGCGCACAGCTCTGGAGAACTGCGTGACATGGGTAAAAACATCCTGTGAGATAACGCAGACTTCCTGCTTAGGTCCTTGGAATGCCCATCTCTATAACGTAACAGTTCGAATTTCACTGAACTGGTCTGAAACCCTGCTCAATGTCCCCGAATTGCCTGTCAAAACTCTTCACAAATTCCTGCTAACAAAACAACCCTCTCTGAATATAAACAAGAATCCAGTTCTGCACGTTATGCCTTGCAAAAACCTCCACTGTCTTCAACTGTCAAGCAGAACACAGACAATAATCATGACAAACAACAAATTCAGGAGCTCAAACCTGAATTCAACAAATTCAGGAGCTGGCAAGATCCAGCCACTCTTATCTTACTGAGTGCAGTTAAAAGGAACAAACAATGTTTTGCAAATCATCAAGATTAGTTCTAATTACCTTCATTTTCTGCCTTTAGATTTGCCAATAGATAGATATGCAGAAGGCATGGCTAAACACAGGTTGAATGACACCGCAACAGAGATGTTATTATACCCTGGCATTTGTAATTTTATTGACTTGTCTGTGACAGGACTTTATTCTTAGAGTTTCCATTTTGACTGCATCACTCCAACTCTACTTCCCCAAAACTTCTGGACGAGCAACATTTACCATCTTACAAATTTTTCCACTGATCACCACGTGTCTTTATCACTGACAGGATAATCAAGTCTTTCATGTTAATCATCTCTGACGTAGTTTTGTGGACCAGCTGCCAAGCACTTACCCTGACATAACAAACCACAGTGGTTTATCGATCACACTATCAGAACCACAGCCTATTTTGTTTTGGGGATGATGGAATGTTTTTTCTATGGCTATAAGGCTTGAGCTAAAGGCAGCCTCTAAATGAAGGCAACACAACTTCCCAACCATTGACAATCAAGCACACCCTTGAACGATAACAGAGCAAGCTCTTAGCTTGAAGGATTCTTTCTCTTGATGTGCAAACCAATTGCAAATAGTGTTTTCTCAGAGTCAGAAGTTACAAGATAACCTGGTAAGAGCAATTAAAAAGCGACCTGACTTTACCAAAGGAAGTGAATTGCCATAGACCATGCTGGGTATTGCTGATGGGGTCTGACAGGAAGACAGGCTAAGCCTGAATACTCCATAAATTGATCCTACCTGGAATTTGATTAAGTAACGGTAAGAAAACATGCGTATCAGATATGCATAAAATACAGGTGATACAATTTTCCTTGTTCTGAAATACACTTAGCACAACAGGTTCTACAACTTAAAGTCCACAAGAAAACAGAACACGAGATGCTGACAAGAATAAAGATCTGTAAGAGAACACAATGTGATATATTTAAAAGAGCAAAATGGTTTAAGATCTAAAAAGAATTAGTGTTCAGAAGTGCAGATATCTTAGTAATCAGGACCTAACGTTCATGTTATCATTTCACTGTGTTAATGATTGAACGCTGCAGTCTTGTGGCCAGACTGTGTCTTCTAAGTGCTCTTATTTCAGGGAGCACTGAAAGTTACTGCATGCCAAGCATATTTTGCTGTCAATGCAGAGGGGAATGTTTGTGTCCTGAAAGCAGTACAGCATTTTCTCCCTTGCATACTTAATGCTTATAGGGTTTTAGCAAAGAAAAGTCCCTACAACTTTAAGCTAACCAAGCCTGGTTAGACAGTGGCACAAATACAAAATTGATGATGTAATTAAGGCATGTGACAATACTGTGTTATAGCATAGCTATTCTTTATTAGGTGAAGGAAGGTATTTCCCATCTGAAACTCCAAGTACCACACATTTCTTGATCCAAATGAAAAGCTGTTCAGCACATGGCAGGGAAATGAAGAGATTTTGCAAGATTAACACCGTTAAAGATGAGGTGGGATGACAGCACTGGGCCCCAGCTGCTGAGTACTATATACATACCCCTAGGCTACTGACAAGCCGGCGACAATGTCCTCAGCTAGTCCTCATTTTGGGGGAAGGATGTGAAAGGGGGAGAAGGACATGATTTCGAAAGCTAAAAATTTCTACTGTCTTCTAAAGAAAGTAATGACGTATGGACACAACAAGTCTCTCCTTCCAACCCCTCCCCAAAAGGCTGACTGAGAGCAATCTCTGTAGTTTATTTCCCTATAGTCTCCCTCCATACATGTGATATTTTAAAATTAACTTGTCATTTTTATTAAACACTCGGGACCATTTATTATTTTTATCAAGCATGCAAAAATACAGAGCAGACAGGGACACATACAGTCTGAGGTACATTTTCAGGATCAGAAGATCTGAAAATACTTGACTTGGTAAACCATGCACGTCAGATAAGGCCTGGGGAAGTAAGAGGGTGGATAAAAGGGAACTCTGTGGAAAGACACAAAGAAAAGAGAAACAGATAGACAAAGAAGGAATGAGAACCAATCCTCTAGAAAAATGTTACCAAACAAAATTCCAGGAAAAAGAAGTCTGGCATTGAAAATTGCTAACTGCAAGTTTTTATTCTAATTTTAGTCAGAGAACAGAGCATCTGATAAAGAGATGAAATGTGCACATCAGGCACAGAGACATTAGCATACACAAATGGGCCATGACCTCTCCAACTGTTGTTAGTGCTTTTTTGCGTGTGTGCTTGCAGACACCATGAGGGACAAATTAATCTTCAGTGTAATTGGATTAAGAAGTCAGTGGAATTATACCAGAAATTAATATTACCCTGAATATCTTTATATTGATGTGATTATATGGTATGGGAAGATTCCAGCCCAGAGTGGCTTTTTCCCTCTCTCACACGAGAACTGCAGACTTCAGTACCAGCTGGGGTTTTTTTGGTCGTGTTTTTTTTTTTGTTTGTTTGGTTGGTTGGTTTGTTGTTTTTTTTAACCAAGAATTTAACTGGATGGCATGGCTAAGCAGTATGCTACAGCTCTCAATACTTCTGTTCAGCCTTTTTAAGCAAGGGGAAAAAGCTTGAAAACTTGGATCCATTGTCATTTATGCTACACCCCTCCCCTTTGAACAGTTTCAAAACTGTATCACAAGAGCGGCAGCAAGAACCAAGTTAGTGTGGGATCCTGGGCTCCATAATGTCTCCATTTTACAGCTTTCAAAACATCGGACAAATAGTAGATTGTAAGTAGACAGATTGTAAGATCTTCCTTCAAAGGAAGATCCAATTACAAAACATACTAGTAATGAATGGCATGCGGACAGTAAGACAAGGATGTGAGACAAAAGTTACTCTTATTCAGGTAAACTGTGAAGTCAAGGTGACTTCAAGAGTGACTCCCAATTACAAGCACGCTTTTGAAAAGATTTTCTTTACCTAGAAAATCCCAATATTCATTCTGTTTTCTTGATCTTAGTGCAACGCTTAGCTCCGATTTGTAGCCAATCCCTATATACTAGTTACATATAAGGCAATGTCTAGCCGGAAAACACATTTGCTTTCACCAGCCATTTTACTGAAATATATCCAATTGGTCATGTAAACCAATTAGCAAAAAAGCTGAATGTGTCAATAACTCTTAATTTAAGGAGAGAAATTAATCTGTAATTTATGGAATAACTAGATGCATCTGAGAGACTAATTATCTGGTTACTGTGTCTTTGTCAGGATAACACTTAGCACTTACACAGCACTTTTCACCCTCAAGTTGTTTTTAAATATTCACTATAATTAAACCACATTACACTTCTGTGAATGAAAAGTTATTGTCCATATTTCACAGCCAGCAAAGCTGAGGCTACAAATAAGCAACAAAGAGAAGGACACAGTGTCAGAGATGTGTTGGCAGCTGCGTGCTTCAGCTCAGGAAGAACAATGGTTCCAAATGATTACTAGTCAATTCTGTATCCTCTATTGTCCCATATTCTTAAGCTCTGTCAGCACAAAAACCTAAATGAGAATAGACTATGTGGGATTCCCATTTCTGTAAGTAATTAAGGTCAGTATTTTACCATCCCTGCTATTCCTACTTGACAAGAAATTTATCTCCAGAGACCACAGGTAAGGAAGAGTCACACATCAACGGCAGCAAGTTCTCTTGATCTTGGGGTCAACAAGGCTTGTCTACAGATGTAGAACAACCTCAGAAATGCTACTGTTTCCACGACAAAAGAACAAAGGAGTTGCTTTGACACATTATTTAAGGCAGAAGAGACCTTTGTAATTTGCTCAGAAGACTTCTAAGAGAAATTCTAAATTAACTACTATGCTAACTTACCTGTTCTTGAGTTTAGACCTCCCAATTTATCCTAGCTCCAGTGACAATGCCACCAATGCATTACAGGCATGTCAGTAGCATACGTGTTTCAACCTACAACCTATGCCAAACCAACTAATTCTTGAACAATATAGCCATTAATTTGAGATGGGTATGTTTGCATGGAGGCAGGCAGGGATCGGGATAGGAACAACACTGCAGTTATAATTTGGGCTGGAGGATGAAATGCAAGAGACTTATGTGTGATACAAATTAGATATGAGAGAGAGTGAGAGCAAGACCCCACCCGGAATACTGCGTCCAACTCTGGAGCCCCCAACGTAAAAGGGACATGGACCTGTTGGAGTGAGTCCAGGAGGGCCACAATGATGATCAGAGGGCTGGAGCACCTCTCCTATGAAGACAGGCTGAGAGAGTTGGGATTGTTCAGCCTGGAGAAGAGAAGATTCCGGGGAGACCGTACAAAACACGTAAAGANCCCCCCAACAAACAAACAACTCCTTGGGCAATATACTGCTCAAATAAACATTTCTACGTCTGTACCCGTTTGGTAGGTTGTTTCAAATCAGTGAGGTGCATTTGTGAAGTAGCCCTTGAGCTCAAGGGATAGGTGCCATACATTACTGGGGAAGACCGCAATGCTGCTGCCTGCTTGTGTTGTGCACTTCCATGGAAAACAACAGCTAATAAAGTTCATGTAATTCATACACAACTACACAGAAAATACTGCAGAAAAGACAAGACTCAGGAACAATTTTACAGATAAAACAAAAGATTGGTGCATAAGTTTCTTCTAATTCAAAAAGAGGTAATATTAACTAGCTAGCATGTTCCTAGAAATAAGGGGACAAGAGAACAGGTCAGAAAAAAAACAAACAAACCCGGGAAATACTCAGAAGCCCCAACAGGCTCTTTTACTTCAAATGCCAGTCCTGCCTTAGGCATGTTTTTGTCCTTTCAACTTTTGAAACACTACACACAGGTTACTTCTTATAAAAATGCTCAGGAACAAGGAGATTTCTTGACTTGAATCAATCAACAAATGATTTCCAGAATAATTTGCAGAACAGGGTTTGGGAGGTCATACTGTTGGGAACAACTTTACAGTACAAAAGCTTGGGTATCTATTTATACTGAACTTGTTGCTGTGGTAAGTCAGCTCATAGTAACAGGTATCTGATCCTAAAGAGCACACATGTAACTATAATTTTATCTTTTGCGCATTTAACATCTGATAAAGTACTCTAATTTCACAGTCCTGCAAAGCAAATCATCTGTACATCCACAAAATAAGTTTCTCTACAGCACAGTATTTTCCATCCCTTCCATGGGATTTACTGATCTGTGGGCTTGTCCATATGTTGAGATGGATGCAGCTGCACGTTTGTCCTGCTTTCCTGAACAGGGCAATGGTTGGGCATAAACCAATGTCAATCCACAACGTTTTAGACATGTTAATATACAACTGCCTTTGCAGGAAAAGAGCTGTCCCCCTGCAAGGCCTTTAATTAACACAGCTTCATAGGCTAAGCTCATGTCACACCATCTGACCATGTCTATCTAGACATGCTCTGTCATCAGTCACCTAGTGACTGGCTGTGTGTCCTGAAGAGGCATCTTTTCAGATGCTGATGATTATCTGAAAGGAAATGGATCATGATCTTCAACGCACTTCCTGTAACCATGCAATGTTCATGATCTTGGTATCTGATAAACAGTTCTAGGCTGAATTCAGATCCATCATGAGACGCATACTCCCATGTAAAATTTTCCTGCACTGATGTTACTGCAGCTACCCACTGATCATTTTGCTTTGGTCTTCCCTCTTAACTGAAGGCCACTAGACAAAGTGTGGCAGACTGAATCAAGTACTAATTTAAGACAATCATCCTACTCTTCCTTCTTTCCCTCTCTCTTTTAAAGAATGCAGATCATGTAAGTCAGTGTTCTGTGATGCACTTTAACAGCCAATGAATGTAACAAGCAATTTAAGTGCCAGCTCAACACAATATATAAAGGAGGAAAGATTAATTACGGATAGCACTAAAAATCAGGAACAATTGTTTAAAAGGGACAGTCTGAAAAACAGCTCAAGAATTAAGCAAAAGAACTAAATATACTTGAGAGACCTTGGTCAGATTATTTTCATTTAGAAAAAGATTATCTTGTTCCATAATTTTCCTGTATATTATTCATAGATGGCTAAGAGGAAATATTTATGACAAAAGGAACAAGACAGAACAAAATCCTAGATGAAATAAGAGCTATTAATGAGGAAGAGGTACAACTGCAAATATAAAAGGATTCAATTTAATTGTCTGAAAGGAACTGAGTCTTTGATGCTCAGCAGACGCGAACTGAAGTCATCAATTTAAGACATCTACTCTTACTTAGGCCTTCTGAGCAGCTGCCTCCAGCAGTTACAGGAACTTGATGGGGGTGTTTACACCATTGTCAATGATTTGTCATGTGACTATAGAGGAGAAACAGTTCTAAGTTTTCAAATTACCACGTGCTTTGGACATTGAGGATTTTCACCAGCTGATTTAAGGTCCGTTTTCAAAGGCCCCAAATGCCTATAAAGACATTCTAGTAAATGGGTTTAATTCCTACCCTGAAGGAAGGAGGTGTTTGTCCATCACACCTTAGAATATATTTTGTATTTGATATCAGTGCTTTAACAGAAGGACACCAAAATATTTCTTATCTGCTATGTACCCAATGCACTAACATTTATGAAGGGGAAATAATCCGAGAATTTATTCATTTGCTTTTTCACGTAACAAAAAAACCCCAAAACAAAACAAACCCAACACTCATCTTTAAAGGAAGGTGTATTCCGTTTCACTTGGCAAACAGGCATATTGCATATAATTTGAAGGTAAATGTTCACGTATTTTATACTAACTACATAATACTATACATAGCAATGTATGTGTTCAACACCAAAAATAATTTTGGGGAAAGGTTTAGGAATGGCACAGAAAATCCTGAGAAGCTTTTCAACAGCACTTTTACTTAGTGCAATTTGGATCCTTCCAAACAAAAACATTTAAAAATGGTTATGATCAAACACAAACAACTTCCAGCAGCTTAACAGATTGCAACTAGTCAGCTGAACCACTGCACGAGACATTGGATTTCAGTCCTCCTCTGTCACAAAACAAATAATAATAGCTTACACAGCAGTAAAATATACCCCCTTGTGAGGATTTATAAACAAGAAACAATGTTTAAACGTTGTTCTACCTCACCCTTGGAGTGGATTCATATAGGCTGCTACAGCACCTTGGTAACACAGCACTGGATTACACTGGTAACACTGGACAACGAGTTAAAGCAGTGTTGCTTAATTAGATACCTATATAATTTACAAGTTTGTTTACAAGTCCTGGGTGAATTAGACAGTGTATGGGCTTAGTAAAAGACAGAAATGGAAATCAAAAGTGGCAAGTAAACTCTCAATCTTCTTTTCAACTTGTTTATCAAGTGGGGTTTTTTCCCACCTTAGTTCGGTCATAAGACAATAGAAAACTTCTTCAGTACTCAGTCTTACATCAGCTACGAAAAAAACCAAAGTGATAGTTACACCCTTCTGCAAACATCTTCTTTCCACTTCCATATGAGTAACTTCCCTCCCCTCCCCAATATGTATGCAATTGTAATTGACTGATTGCCTATTTTTTCACAAAATCAAACATAATCCAATGTGTAAGTAAAAATTCTGGCTACCATATCCAAATAGGACACTTATTGTCCCTATCTTTGCCCCTTTATTATTTCATTAAAACACGAATTTGAACATAGACATACTCCACTTCAGATTTCAAGAGGACAGTGAACCTCCTAGATATTTCTTTACCTGCAGCAGCATAGATTTCTTCAGCAAAAATAAAAACTATTTAACATCTGATTGAAACTCTGCAAACAACTAATATTAAACCAAAGTACTCAGCAAAGAATCCTAAACAACAGATATGATGTCATAGAACAAGAGTAATATAATAATGTGTAGAATCCTCTGTTAAATAATAAGATTTAGTACTTGTAATTAGAAGCCTAATGTTTCAGATGAATATCAACTATTATTTGATCATTGCTTTTTCCAGGTACCCTGACATTCAATACAATTTCTTCTCACAAAACACAGGTGACCATCAGTAAATATGGTTTTCAGAGGTGCTGCCCAAATACTTCCAGCTCCCATTTTTTGGTACAAAGAAATACAGTTGCTGTGCTCATCCCATAAGAAATTCAAACTGGACGTGATCTGATAGAGATAACCAAACCTACAAACTGTTAAAAAGCTACTGATGAGCTAAAAGGAATTTGAAAGATTTGGTTTACTTGGAAATTTCCAGGAAATATTTGTAGACTATATTTTCTTGCTGTTGTCTTCATATGACTTAAAACACTCATCTTTCACAGTTCTAACATTTTAAATTCATGTTAAACATATTCCTGCCACATATTTGACTAATACTTAGTGCCTTGATTATTTGCCACAAACATTCCAAGGAGCTTTCCCATGAAGAGCATTTTAAAATAATTAAAGGAGACTGAATAGAAATTAATGGATAAAGATGATATATTCACAGATAAAATAATTGTGTTTTACCTTAATTTAAAAACAAAAAAAATCAAGAAAATACAGTAGTTGCATGGGTAAGAACAGAAGAGTCAGGAAATATCAAAATTAAGTTTGCACACACATCTTTTGTCCCTGAATATGTATTTGTTTAGACAGATTTGTTTAGATGATTTGTTTAGATAAGTACCTGGTTGCATTTTTCAGTACTGTATCACTCATTTTTCATACTTTTAGCCATACAAATTTCTTCATTCCTAAGGAGATATTCTGAAACTCACATAAGAAATATTCATAAGATATACTGCACTACTTGAAATATAATTTGTGATCATTTAATCACGATACAATTTTATTTTGTCAACTGGAATGATTAAGGCTTAGAGCTACAGTTTGGCTTTTGAGAAATTAACCATTCTTTCATTTCCATTTACTCCTTTAATACTTCTCAGACAGAAGTCTAGAAATCTCTCCCATGTGTCCCAAAGTAATGCGAGAGAACTAGAGCTTAGAATGTAAATTCTTACACAATCTTAGCTACAAATAGCCCCTTTCATCCTAAAGAATACCTGATGTCCATGTGTAACACAATTCATTAAATCAGGCATTCTTGACTAAAACTCAGGAGCTAGGGAAGGAGGGTATAGATCCTAAGAAGCTGGTTTATATTGCTTGAGGTATAAAGCAACATCAAATCTTGCAGAACCTGCCATTTTTAGAAATGGATTTCTGGGTGATTCAGAATTACTCTAGTGATGCTAAAAAACTTTGTTATCGTGGCTTGATGCAGTACCTGTCACAAGATAAAAGAGGACATGTTGGCAGGGAATTAAAGCCAAAAAGAAGCTTCTAAACCTTCATCCCAGATGAGAAAGTTGCAAAACCCTAACCCTGTTCCAGAGCAGAACTTAACACTTTTAAACCGCAACTTAATACCTAAGGTTACTGCATTCAATTTAACTGGAAAAAAACCCAAACACCCAACACACAAACCACACCACCACATTAAAGAAAATACCCAAGTCATCGAGACTACTATCCTAACTCTCAGGAAAAGTACGGGGACAACTTCTGTTGCTTGTTTTACATTTCAAGTCAAAGAAAGTACCTCCCGGAACACTCCAAGGGCTACTCCCTAGTCCCTAACTCTGGAACAGCTTCCTTGAAGGAATGATTTTCTTCATTCTTGGACACTTGCTTTAAAAATACAGAGAGACAAAAGTGAGTTTTGTCATAAAGCAGATCTTCAGGTTCAAAGAGAGCCATTCAAAGGATGAAACCTTAAGCTAAGGCTACATAACATACCAGTATTAGCAATGACTGGCCCTTACAACAAATCCTGGAATTGTTTCTTCTGCTATGTGAAGTAAAATAAATAACTCAGCATTTAGAACTGGCACAGCTACAGGGCCTCCTCACTGATAGTTATGGCATCAAGGGCATTTCTACTGTTGCTAGGGCAGCTTGAAGAGATGATGCCACAGCAGCAAGAGTATCTGCAAAGGCTAGTCACAGTTAAAAACTGCACTATGAAAATTTCAAGTTGCATGGCAAGGCCTCACTTTGGAAAGCCTTATTCAATCAAAACAGAGCATCCATAAAGGGAATGGTTCTGTAATAGTTTCTGTGAGCAAACTCTTGTGCTATGTAAGCCGTTACTCAGTGTAGGATGCTTATTTAGCACTGATTCAGGGAAAGACTGTTACTGACTCAGTTAGTAAATCACTTGAGTATTCTGTAGGGATCTCCCACTCAAATTCAGGCCTTGCTCCGTCCTGCTTGCCATGTTGGGACCACATTTCGACGAGTAACTGATACATGCTGTGCTGTAAACTTCACTGCAAAACATATAAGTAAGGAATGAAAAAACTTCTAAGTTTTCTCTTCAATCTACAATTGAAAGGGTAAAGATTTAGAGAGTACAGAACAGGTATCTATTAACTACTTACTGGCAGAATGTCAAAGGACGTGGTACCATCACAGATCATTAAGGAGGAAAGGAGCTGGAATCTAACAACCACAGGGGAGATCTTTGAAAGACTGACAGCGTAAATTCTTAAATTAATATGGCAGAAAAAACTAAACCACCTCTCTGCTAAGTTAAGCTTTCAGCAACCCTGTGGATTCTGAAAGCCGTGACTGTGTTTTACAGCAGTAAGTTATACCTAAACATAAAGGAATCTGAAGAACTAAAGCAGAATTTCACAACTAAATGTCTACATAAGACAAAACTGTCTGGCAAGACACAGTTGCTTTTCCATCCCCAATCAAAGCTAGGGAGCTTGATCAGAAATATTTAGACACTTTGAGAACACACATGATTTTCCTATAGATTTCTGTTTCCAGGTGATGAATTTAAGTTTTTACTTACAAAAATCTGCAAATGTGAATGGACATGATCAAGGTGCAAAAGCAGCAGCCAAATATGGTAGAAAGGAGCGTGTACAAATATTAACGACAAGTCACAGAAATTAAAATGCGTACATTACAGTTAAGTTACAAAATTAGAAATAACTGACCATACCCAAATATACAAAGACTTGCATTCCCCACAGGAAAGAACAACACTGTTTAGGCTACTTGAAGCAAACGGTTTCCTTTCTTTCATTAGTTTTTTATACAACCTGATATTTATGCTAAAACACCGTGAGACTCTGGCTGAAAGATCATCTAAAACTTGACTAATAATATACCCTATTTTGTTCATTAAAAAATCATAGACAGGGAGTTCTTTAAGCAGGCAGAAAGAAAGTAAAAAATTTAACATCTGAAGAAAAGCAGTTTTCAATTTCCCTAGATCTTAAATTCAGTACACTAGCTAAAGTTCTGCTCTTTACAAATACAGAAAATGCTAAACACGCTCTCTTAGAACAGGAAAATTAAACTCTCCTAAAACCATCAAGGAAAATTAATCAAAAATTGTTGAGGAAGAGCACTTCTATAAGTAATACTCAAGTATGTTTAAAGAATGTATACAAGTAATTTGATTCCTGATGAGTCAGAAATTGCATTATGTTTCATGTAAACCCTGAAAACATAAATACTGATTTAGCTACAAAATTATTCAGAGAGCCTAAGGCCTTTGTGCTTTCAAAAGTACTTAGCCTTAGCACTCAAAACTAAGACAAAATGAAGTTAGATACCTCAACAGATTGGTCACTTACTGGCCAAACAAACACTTGTTAACATTTGTAAACCCTTCTTACCTCTTGAGAATATGGCCGTACAGGTGATAGTCACAATTTCAATGTTTAAACTGTGAAACTATAGTATCTGTACAGTTAAAAGGATGGTCTTGGGAGATCATTTCAGAGCTAGCTTGGCATCCCTTTCTGAACCACTTTCCAGAGAGCAATTCCTTTCTCCGCTAACAGAACTCCTAAACTAGTCATTTAATCTAGGCACTTAAATTAGGTCATGTAAATACACTTAGACCACCCTTGAAATGAACTTAGTTATTTAAGCCCACGTTAACCAATTAGCATCTCCCAGACTGAATTCACCTGGTCTACTTCCCTGCCTGCCATCTTGACAAAGAGGTGGTCAGATGGGCCGCCATCCCATCATGAGGTTTGTAGTGCCAGCAAGAAGGAACTAGAGTGTTCTGAACCTGACTCAGACACAAGCCAGCTCATGTGCTGACAGAGTGGTATCCTAGCCAAAGGGCCTCTTGTGGGTACACTGATACATCTCTGGCCCACAGCACTACAAAGGGTGAATTGTCCTGACAATACCTTTGAAAAGGATAACCTGCAAACTCTGCTCTTGATGTCTTGCTCTCATCTTAGACTAATTTTGATTTAGTGAATCTCCAAGGCTTAATAAAATTGATTGATCTAGCTGGGCACTACAAAATTGTATCATATAAATTAATGAATTCTATCCATACCCACAATTTTTAACACTGATAGTAAGTAACTGTGAAAGAGGACCGGTGTATATGTATGGGAAAATGACTGGCACTTGATCTACTAAGAATTAGTTATAATCAGTAAGTTAAACATTTAATATCACTGTTTGAGAGACACTGTAGACCTAGTTTTTAGTGCATTCTGAATTTATTTATTTATACTAAAATAATGAAAGATCTTTTATTAAAAAGACAGCTATAACATATGCATGCAAAACTAGAGATAAGAGTTTAGATGTTACAATATGAAACAATAATAGTATTAGCAATTTTGTATCTTCAATGTTGTTTTATTTTATCAGAATGGAAAAATATGTGGAGATACAATGTGGATACCACTAGTACCTACAGACACACAAATTCCAGAAGACAGCAGAAATCAGTCAGATTACAAGATAAGACAGGAAGTAGTCTCAGACTCACATTTCTTTAAAATTATAAAATAAGTGTGAGATGTCAGCGGTGAGCTAATGCCAGTGCTTCACCCCAAGGGCTCACTTATAGTTGCAAATATTTCTAATTGACCCCAACTATGGTAATTGTTTTAAATCAATTCTCCACACGGACATTAAGTAAAGCCCCACTCATTGACTTCATCTCTTGTTCACAAGAAATTTAGCATATAATTAACTTTTCAGATTGCAGGGTAGACTTCTGGGGCATGTCTGCATACAGTGAGATTTTACAAATCCTTTAATGATCATTCATAAAACCTAACAAAACGAGCTTTACATTCTTATGGCTACAAGAACCAGTTACCAAACATTACAGGAATGACTGATTATTTTCTCCTCCCATACTAATTTTCTGTGATAAATCAATAATGAAGTTTCAAAACAGCTTAAATGTAATTAACAATTGTTTTAAGAGCACTACTTCCCTAACTTGTTATAGAAGCAGTATGTCTGCAGCATACAATCAAGACCCAATCTTTACTTTCTGTTTGTTTGCTTATATTCCTCTGCATTGCTTATATACGTTGGCTTCCATTGGTTACACTTTTTGTTTTTAAATAGGAAAGCCTTGAAAAATTCACAATAGCAGATCATGCCTTGCAAGCACTGAATAATGTTAAAATGGATTTATTAACACAGCATAAAACTGTGGTCCCTAAACTCTGACTTGTGGAGGTTTTTGTGAGACCCTCATACCTTCCTCAGGGTCACAGGAAATTGTTGTCACTATAGCAGTCATAGGAAGCTATTGCAACTATGATTCAGATTGACGTGTGGAGAAAAGTGTGATATTTCCTGTAGTACACTGTTTCCAGTGGTGTTGCTGAAAAGCCAGCCAAGACTGGAGCTATTGGATGTATATAAACCGCAATCCCTTTAGTGTGTGGAGTCACAAAGTCTCAGCAAGGTTGTTAGAACTTCAAACTGTAAACCTCTAACCTAAAATTCTTAAGCTCCAGCCTAGATATTAGGAAAAATATCTACTATCCTACCAAGACGCTATAATCACTCCCTATAAATCCACACACTCATTTAGAGGTTTCATATGCCTACACTAAGACAGATCAGTTGCAGCATGAACAGGCATAGTGAACTTAAACATATCCAGCTAGCTTGGATACCAATAACACCACAAATTCCAGCTACTAGGCAATTACCAGGGTGCAGCCCACTCTGGAAACTGCTATCACAGTTTCACTGTTATTGGTAGCTAAATTAGCTTCAAGCAACCTGAGTAGTTGCAGATATACTGCAAACATGCATTTTGGCTTCACTGTAACCCTGATTATAATCTGTTTATGTATATTGCTCCATTGCAACGTTGCATTTTGTGTTGGCTCTTTCATGGTGGTGCACTTTTATGGAACTTAATGTCCAGAGAATGGTGTTACCACTATACATCGCTTTAAACTATGCATCCTAACCCAATGCACTTATTAATTGAAACACACACACATGCTGTGACTATTCACAGACTTCAAAATTTTCTGTTCGTTGTTAGGTCAGTGCAATAACACATCTTGGTCATGACAGAACAAATCAGTATCACTAGGGTCGTACTGAACAGCACAGGCCTTTAAACAGTCAAATCTGCCAGACCTGATCCTTATCACTCCCAGCTTATACACACAGAAACAATTCTTTCACCACCCATGCATACGGATACAATTGTATCTACTTCTTACAGGTATCACACAACCACATCACATCCTTTCACTCTCTCAACCCAAACTTACTGCAACTTCTTCAGCTACCCAACCTTCGACTACGCTGTTAACACATCTTCACAGAGATTTGCGTTTTTCCTGCCTTCAAATTCATCATTTTATTCCCTCCCTCTGTTCATCTCACGAATTCATAGTTTCCTCTTTCTACTTCTGTCCTTTCTGCCACTTGCTGAACACGCGGAGACTCATTTTAATCTACAGAAAGTGTGCTAGTGCAATTTGTTTCATTCACATCATTCATTTTATTTTGGCAGTTTCTAAAGGTTCCAGGATAGAAACAAGGCCCCAACCATGCCAATCACTCTGCAGACCAGCCACAGAAAGACAATCCCTGTGCTAAAGAGATTACAGGCTAGATTTAAAATAAACACAAATTAAATGGTAATCAATGGAATTTGGGATGGAAAAAAAAATATACAGCAAGCACTTTTTTGTGAAACTTACAAGTTTCATCCTGCATCTACATGCCTACTGTTAGTATACTTGCATTAAGGATTACCTATGGTATCATATTTCTGTTGGCCATTAGAGTGGCATACAAATGTCCTTATTCACTTCTTTTTAAAAGCACATATAGCACCTTTCAACATGCAAATGACACACAAAAGAGCTGTTTACATTCTATTTTAAGACCTCCTAGTAGTTTAAACTGCTTGGGTCAAGCACATAATCTCCTCTGTTATTGCAATGAAACAATTCAGAGGGCTAACAAGCCATACACCCATGTTTGTTTCCTATGCTTAGTGTAAGGGTTGCTGGGGACTCCAGTAGATGTGAAAGATGAGAGTTAGCATTTTAATGGTAACTGTCTGCCATAAGCAACACCTCCTGAAAAGCAAGGTGGATTTCAGTAAGCATCATCCTCGCTGAAGTTCTGCAAGAGGAAATCTTCCATTTTACGCCCATCCGCTACATAAGTCTCTACTTAACATAACAAAAAGCCTGCTGGGCTGAGCTATTGGATCTCAATGTCCCATCAGCTCAAGGGCTGAGTAGTCTCTTTGTATTAGTTGGTAATTTCTTGTAGGCTCAGACTTTACTGCCATCCTTCTATGCCATGGCACAGCGGCACCAGAGAAATGAACTGTGGCTGGCTAACTGAACTGACCGGCGAGCACAATTACAATCACCAACTGTACAAAGTATCTACACAAGCCATGAAATCCCCCACATGAAAGCTCTCCAGCAACTTTGCTTTTGCAAACTTCTGAGTACAAGTGTTCCTAAGATTTTGAAATATATTACTACATCTCCTGAGTAAAAAATAAATAGTAATACTAATAATAAAGAATAGAATATATGACAATACATATCCCTGTACTCTGCCAGCCCTTCTAGCTAATGTAAATCCTTTCCCTCACAATATTAGTCTCGGGATGAACAAATAGATTACTACTAGTGTAAGACAGTAATAAGGAAAGCAGCATTCAAACAGATGATCATACCTCTAACACGCATAACAGTCCTGTGCATGCAGAGTATGGTTTGGTCTACTATTGAAATACAGTTGGAGTACCCCCAGGCACAGTGAAATTCTGTGCGTAGGAGAACAATGTAAAAACACTTCTAGTGTTACGTATTAGCTATCTTCACTAATATGTTTCTTTAATCTGTCCTAGGACTCATCTGAATAAGGTAAAAAGCTTCTGGGAAACCAATCTTCATTTTCTACATGTCATATGTTGTCACAATTGCACAGAACAAAAATAATGAGAGGAAAGAACAGCAGAGTCCTTGCATTCCTATGAGAATTTCTTTTATACCAGGCTTGTTCAAGATGAGAACTCTTTACAAATCATTTGCAACTTCTGTGAAGCTTCCAGAGCCACTATCGCATTCTCTTTGGCAGAACATACAGAAAAAACTGAAATCTCAGATCTGAATTAAAACTGAAATCCTTCCACAGGGATACCTTTGAAATTAAGGTAACTCAGTAGCAACACAAATCTTCTCATTATTCTCGAATTCTGGCAAAGAACATATTCAGCCTTAGGGGGTCCTAGACAGTTGCCATCTTTCAAAGCATTATGACCTCAGGATATGGAATACAGATCTTTTACAAATATGGTCTACCAAAATTGTTTCAAAATGATTTAGGAAGTAATATTAATTGTAGGTAGTTTTGTGAAAGCTTACCAAATCTGATTTCTTTTAAGCCACAGATCATACACTGAATCCATCTGCCATTTCTCTGTGATACAGACTGACAAAGCTGCAAGCATGGCTGAAAAAAAAATAATTATAATTCAGTATTTACTACTCCTTCTCCCAATAAACACCTTCTATTCTACCCACCCATGCTACCAAACCGTTCATTTAACAAATATGGTGGTACAACATAAAAAATTTTTATGCAGTTTTATCTTTAGCAAACCCATTTAACTATATTTCTAATGCATTTGTCTCCAGAAATGTCTAGCTGTTCCTCCCGATGTTCCCATATGTTCCTTACTTTACACCACCAGCAATGTAAACATTATGTTCACCATGCAAAGTAAACCACTATCAGATACAAAAGGAAAAGTCTTTATGTCTCTTCTGTAAGCCAAACCACTACGATCAGGACAACAGAGCAGGTTAATCATGCCTTTACTACTTACAAAAATCCTATAGCTAGCAGCTTGCAAGATCACAGGTTACTTGCATACAGTTAAACATAGTTCTTCTGCTGTTACAGAAGACTCTTTATTCCATGTCATTTATTATTAAAAAAATATATATTTGCATTACTATAGTCCTTTAACTACATATAAGTCACTTTTCCTACAACGAAGAGAAAAAAGGTGAGTATAGTACCAGGCCTTAAATCTGACCAAGGATTTTTTTTCTCATACCTCTTACAAAAATATCGTTAGTTCTTCATGCCCATTACTTACAAGTTTTTTGCCTGACAGCCCGGGGTGTAGCTGTTTCTACGGTGAGCATATGGTTGGAAGCAACTTTGAATTCTGCCAATAAAAGTCACTAAAGTGAAAGAAAATGAATACTTCATTTTTAAAGAAAGTTTTATATATTTTACTTGTTACTTTTCAGAAAATGTCAATCGTTGCTTAACAATATATCTCTCACAATAGCACCATGAAGAATACAACCATTCATGCTTTAAGAACACTTTTGTCTTTTCGTCTCCAGTTGCTCCTACTTCTCTTTCTCAATCCATCCTCCCCTCTAGCAAATCCCTCCTTTCTGCAAAGGACTCGGCTTCCACAAATGCAAAATCATGCTTATAACAGAGTAGAACCTTTCCTTTTACATTAATTTTTGTTCAGGAGATACAAGATTTCCTGACTGGGGGCATAAATGCCCACCCGGTAGCAACTACGGATCCCACAAGAAAAAGTCAACGATAAGGGAAAACGTTAACTCTTTTTCTTCCCTTTTCGCCACTTCGCCTTTATTTCACCCTTATCCGACGTACCCAATTCATGCTACCTAATCTTTTAAAGAGTTGATTTACTTCACAAAAGACACCCGGCCCTCTGCCTTCCTCACGTTCTCCCTCTCCCCGCTGACTACGCTGTTTTTCACTCCCTCTCCTCCCCTCAGTCAGGGCCATCCTCGCCCTCACAGCGCAGGGACAGACAGTGACACAGACCAGCAACACCCCCCGCCTGCACCCGAGCGGCGGCGGGCGCGGCGCTGTACGAGCTGGGAGGCAGAGACAGCCTCTCCCCGGCGGAGATGCCGCTCCAGGGCGCACTAACCCCCTTGAGGGCCGCTCTCCTGCCCTCGCCATCTTGCCTCGCGCCCTCTCCCGGCCGCCCGCAGAGCGCATGCCGGCCACCGCGCGGCTCCAGCCTCGCGCCCCCCTGACGGACGTGCGCTCCCGCCAATTACCAGGCTCCCACGGGAGCGGCTCCTCCTTCCACCAATGAGATAGCGGAACGGCCCTAGAGGCCCAACCCCCCTAATCTGTAACGGCCTGTAAAGCACTAAGCCACACCCTTTCTTCCTCTTCCCGACTCTTCATTGAATGAAGTTCTCGCTGGCCAACGAGAAGTTCCCGCTGGGCTTGACGGACTATTCCGCTCTCCAGTAGAAGTAGAAAATTGCACCGCGCCCACCAATAGACTGCCGGATGCGAGCCTAGGGGGCGGGCTCTCCCTCCCAGGCGGGCGGGGAAGGCCGTGGTTATCGATCCCGCTGCTGGAGGGAGGCGGCGGTGAAGCAGCAGAGAAAATGGCGGCCATGGCTGCGGAGGCGGCAGCGACTGCAGCGGTGCCGGGCGATGGGGGGGCCGGCGAAGCTGAGCCCGAGATGGAGCCTATCCCGGGCAGCGAGGCCGGCGCGGACCCTCTCCCTGCAGTCACCGAGGCCGTGGAGTCGGTGGTGCCTGATGGGGAGGAGGCCGAGGGGGGGAAGGTTGCTCCCGGCGAGGCCGAGGAGCCGCCGCCTGTGCAGCTCGCCCGGAGCCCGGCCGGGACTCGGGAGCCGGAAGCTGAGAGGACGGAGGAGCTGCCGCCCTCCACCCCGGAGGTGGGCTCGCCCCAGGCCGAGCACCGGGGAGCGCCTAGCCCGGGGTCCGAGGAGGAGCCGCAGCCCTGCCCGCCGCCTGCTGGGCACCCTGAACTTCCCGAGGAGGAGC
>VZSZ01006385.1:705186-780542 GCA_013398815.1 Ibidorhyncha struthersii
CGGCCTCCCCTCCCCGCCCCTTCTTCGCCCTGGGAGGCCGGAGCTGTGGGTCCGCCTGGGGACAAGCGGCTCCTGCCCCCGCGTCCTCCCCGGGGAACGGAGGCAGCGGCTCACGGGCATCCTCCTCGGCCCTTCTGGCAGGGGGTAGAGGGAGCGGGGCAGGGCCGACCCCGCGCCCCCGCCCGGTGGGCGAGCGGGCCCTTGCCGGGGCGCGGGGGGGCTTGGGGAGCGGGGCCGGCGGCTGCCCTCAGCAAAAGTAGTCCCGCGTGGGAATGAGAAAATGGGGGAGCCAGGAGAGGGGCGAGCACGTGGGCACATCCTTTTGACTCGGTTGGGATTCACGTCGGGCCTCCAGCATCCCTGTCTGCTGGGCTAAAAGGACCTGAGCTAGAGATGTTGGCGTTTATTGCAGCGTTTGTACAAACGTACAGTCCCAGAGGTCTGTTTTTCCTGTTGGCTCGTGTCTTGCATCGCCTAGGTAACCTTGTATTTCAGTACGTGCTGTTATTCAGAATAATGGTTTTCAAGTCGGGCTATTACGGTCCTGAAGTACAGTTATTAGTACTGATTGCTGCTTGTATGCAATGAATGGAGTGAAGTTTAATGGTTCTTAAATGCCCGTTTTTGGGGGGTGCTGTTATGTATCACAAGACAAATTCAAGACTTATCAGACTGGGAGGTTTGGGGTTTGCTTTCTTTCATTGCCTTCCTATAGCAAGGGGTTCTTGGGAGGCCAGAAGTCATCAATGATAACTGTATATCTTAAAAACAATCAAACTACCATTTACAGGTAAAAATACCTCTTCATCTTGGTGTTTGTTTCCTAAACATATGAGGACTATGCAAGTATATGAGAGCAAAGTGAAATTTGATGAGGGTTATTATTTAAAATAATTGGTATGCAGAAAATGCAGCTCCTTTTCCCCCAAATTTAGGCTGCATATGTGGTCACATGTCTTTTTTTCATGCCCTTTTACGTTATTAGTAGCTGTTTAATGTTTTTCTGTAATGTCAATATAGTCTATCTTTTCTAAAAGAAGGGTGTTAAGGCCCAGCACTTTTGTCCTGGGCCTAGCTTCTTGGTTGGGTTTTGAAACAGAAGGCCTTTTCTGAAACCCAAGTTCTGGATAATGTCATGGAAGTAAGTTTTACATTTGTCAGTTGTTGTGGCTGGAAATGCTAAGTTATCAATTTGTCTTTTGAAGCCAAGTACTAAAATGTGATCTGCAAACTGTACTCGCTTCTAGTGTGAAATATTAAATGTCTCAAAGCAGGCCAGAAGGCATTACAACTTAAGCTGTAATGCTAGTTAGCATCGGTTCTTTTGTAAGTCTGGAACTTATAGCAGCAAAATTATATTGTTGCCCTGGTTAGCAGGGTGACAAAGCACGTGTTTCTGAACTTCTAGGGGTCTATACGTGTGATGAAGGAAAATACCAGCTTCTCCCTTACTCCTGAAAGAGATTTTGCTAAACGCACATTGACCACAAACATCACTGTTGCCTGAGGTTTTCTTGTGCACTGAGGATCCTTCTCTTATGCAGCAGATCTGCTGCAACCCTTTGCAGTAAAGGTCGTCTGTAGCAGGCAAACTGCTTCTTTCAAACTGCTTCTTTCGCATCGAGGCTTCAGTGGAAGCATGCATCTCAATTTCCCCCGTTTTCAACCACAGGCCCTGGGGCAAGTCTTCACAGTAAGAACTGTGGAAGAGTGATACATGAGGGCACGTGCTGTTACTCCCAGATTCTCTTACGAAGTGGAACCACTTACTCCTTCCTCGAAATTCTTGTGAACCTGGACCTCTTTCAGAGGTGCTTGTTACATGGGAATCCAGAAGGTGAAATTTAAATTCTAAAAGCCAAGCACTTCGGAGTGCCCGGACAAGAAGAATCAATTTTCTAGACGTAAGGCCTATAATATTTGGCTGGTGACAAGTAAATATTTGTAGATGAATAGGAGTCTCTGTTCAAATGTCTCAGACCAAGAGGTGCAGTGGTAAGCAAATTCTAGAAATAGTCCAAGGGCTTTCTACCTGTAAGAAATTGAAGCATTATCAGAAAACAGGTGTTACAGGAGTACCCAAAATTTAAAGTTTATTGTAGACTTTGGAACCTTTCTCCACTAGCTCATTCAAATGCATGGGAATAATCTTACAAACTTTCCTAATGCAAAGAGGATTAGTGTCTTAAGACTGCCAGTTCTTATTAAATAAAAGTGCAATTTTGTATTAGAATTTACTAATTTAATACCTTCAAAAAGTGGCTGATGTGTTCACTGCACGTGCTAGTGCTGTTTTCATCATATACTCAGAAGAAAATAATTCCTGGTCCTTTTTGTATCTTAATTTCTGCTTTCCTCTCCAGGGCAATGAAGGTGCTACTTCTGTACAGTACTAAGAAGAGTAAGTTTTAGTGACTGTTTTAAAAACCTGTCCACTGGACTCTCTTTAGCCTTCTCAAGTCATGTTCTGAATTACTTGAACTTGGAGGTGAAAGAAAAGCAAACATGTCCCCATATATCTCTGGTTTTAAAGGTGGTTTTATTTTTGGTNCTCACTGACTTTGCATTTTATTCTTGTGGACTTTGATATGAAGTCAGTGGTGTTTGTATTAAAGGTCTGATTTCCTCTCCCTCTCCTACCCCCTGTAAATAGGATATCCATTTAGGAGTTTATAACACAAGAAGACAAGCACCTCAATGTTCAGTGGGCTTAATTCCTACATTTATTTGAGGTAAGGAAATATTTTCTCTGCCTGTACTGATGGCAGTCTCGTGTACCTGTCAGCAGCTGCACAGGAAGGAAGTTTTGGAAATCAGCAGAAAATAGGAACCCACATCTATCAATTTCTGATGCAGTAAATCATTATTTAAAGAGGGACACATCCTCATTTTTGTTACTGTAAAGGCTTACTGCACAAATTAAAAATGTGATCCTACTGTGAAGAGGTAATGGCAACAGTAGTAATAAACTTTAAGTGCCTTATTGTGTGCTAGGCTAAGGTTCTGATGCGAGTTCCTCAGTGTATACCTGATGGAGTCATGCTGATAGGAGAGACAGGAAATGCAACCAACCAACAGGCAGGCCAGAGAAGGCAATCCTATATTATTTTGTCAGAGTGGATAGTGGAATGCTTCATGAACGACTGTAGTTAATTTTCCACGCCATTGTACAGATTGCCATTGAAAACTACTTGCTAGGTATGGGGTTTAAATAGGGCTTGGAAGCTTGCCTGTATCCAGCGTTTGACTAACACTGTTTGCCTAGGGTGGATGAGATGTTAATGCCACCTGCTGGCTCAGAATTAGTGTAAAGCTTGCTCTGCACCTGGAGGAGGTTGACAGTAAGGAAATACCTGATAAGCCTAGTGTTTGTAAACCTTAAAATGAAGAGTTAAAAGTTCTGGGTTTAGTTTGCTTTTCTGGAGAAAGGATAATTATTTATGCATTCTTTTTCTTCCTTTCCCAAAGATTAAAGGGAGGAGGGAGATTAAATTTATGTTCAGTCAGGACTTGGACTTTCTATTGCTTTATATTTGACTAAAATTTTGCTTCTAATCGTGCAGTTGTGATGGACTCATGTCTTCCTATTGTCTTACTCTCTAAGCTATTTCCCTTCTGACCTGTGTGTAATCGTAATAGTTCTTGAGGGGGAAAGGGAGAGCAAAAAGTTTTGTGACCTAAAAGCCTTAGATGTCCAAAAGATGCCCAGTGTGTTGATAGTAGGCAGGTGTTTGAAGTTATATCTTAATTGCTGTTTGGTTGTCGAAGATAAGGAAGGACTTCTGCAGCAAGGTATGTGTGAACTATATGATGAAAATAAACTTTTATAGACAGGTTCAAATTCTTATAATCCTAATAGCACTTTTCAGTTACAGCATTCTTTCTTGGTGATTCTTGAACCCTACGCTTTTCCCAATTTCTTGATTAAACCTTCTACTGCAAAAGAATAAGGATAAATAGCGAACTGTTGCATCCATTCCCTAGTTTGTGTTGTCTGAATCTGCAGAACATCTGTTAAGATTTTTAAATAATTTACATTTAGCACTTCTTGAAACTTGTGCAGGGGGAGTAGGGGAAAAGTTAGTCCCAAATAGAAAAAATTAGGATCTGCTGATGTGAGAAGGAAACAGAAGTCTTATTTGAAAAAAATGTGGCATGCTTGTCCCTGCTCTTAAGTTTTCTTTTACGAATAACTTCATTTATTAAATAGGTATAACATTTGGTCATCCTTGTCTAGGGAAAGTTTAAGTTCTGTATAAGTACTGTTAAGTACTGATATTCTATGATATATGTTCTCAACAGTAAAGAAATGTGTGTTACTCAGGGTTGTGTTTTCTTTTGTTTTCTTTTTTTTTTTTAACTTACACTCAGTTTGCAAGGTGTTCCTACAGTTCATCACCTGTTCTCTTCTGTTGTTTCTCAGATGTATAAAGGAGCTTGGTGAAATTCTAGCATTAAAGGAACAGCAATAACGCTTCATTGATACTTGCTTTTATCCCCAGAACACTGGAAGCATAGGTGTGATGTGAGTGTGTGTGTATGGTTAAGAGAGTAAATTACATATATTTTGCTTGTGACTGACAGGTTATATTGAATGGTATAGTGTCCAGTTTAGCCTCGCTTACAGGACAGGGCTGGGTCAGAAGACCTTGTGATACTGCTTTCAACCTAATTTTTTCTATGATTGTGTAATGTTTCAGCTTCTCTATATGAAAATAGCTTCTAGCGTTTCTCTCTGTACATCCAAAACTCTATTGTTACTTGTGGTCACTTATCAAATGCTTTTTGAAAGGCTTACTCACTTCCAAGTTTCCACTTGGAAAGTGAAAATAGCTAACAAAACTGGACTAGCTTTTAGGATTTTGTTGGTATAGGTATAAAGCATAACTGCTGCTTATACTGAAAACATTTGCCAATCTGCTTCTGATCTTGAGCCAGTACAAGGAGTGTGATTTTTTTTTTTTTTTCTTTTTTTCCCCCTTCTCAAACCAGTACTCCCTAATCTTCTTGGTAAATAAGGCGTCTGTGGATTGTGCCTCAAACTTTCCTCTCCTAAAGCAGCTGTATTCTACTGCTGTTCTGTGTTGGACTGTGATGCAACAGATGATGGTTAAACTGTACCTTCTATTTATGGTATGCTTTTCTGTATTCCAACAGCATGGGTTGCCATTGCTTTCTAAGAGTCGGTTGAATTGATTTGGCTTGAAGTGTTGAGAGACAGAGGATAGAGGTGAAATTTTCAGTATGCTTGAAATAATTTTTTTTTTCTTTATGCTGTTACGGGACTGATGAATCTTGTCCATCTTGACACTGAATGGCCTTAAAGTTAAGCCATTACTAAATGGTATCATTCTCTTCCATGTGTCTTGGGTCTGACTGGTATGTGGATGATCTTGAAGTGTATATGCAAGGTATTTTATCTTATAAAGTTTTGCAGTTGTGTGACACTTCCAAATACATCAGCAAAGCATCTACTATAAATGCAAATGACTCTTGAAACTCATAATACCAATAGATGTAAAAAATTAAAGATAATTTCAGTTTTATCAGACCTTCAGCTTTATAAGCATACTGGTAAAATTGTGGTAATTAGTAGGAAGCCTAAACTTAAAGCATTCTGTCTTTTGAAGTTTGCTTTTATATCCTTGATAGAACTCCAAGTTACAGAAAACTGAAGGAAATACTGCAAATTCCCTTGTAAATCCTTTCCAATGAAAAGGTGAGGGGTACCTTCCCACTTCTGTGAGGGGAAAGCAGTGATTAGGGTACCACCTGTGTACTCTTCAGGCTTATCAACTTGGAGATTCTTCTGTCTCTATAGTGGATAATTCTTCAAAGTCTGCATCAGCATCCTGACTACGTAGCTTCTGTGATTCAGTTTCCTGGAAGTTGAAGTCTTTCAAAGGGCTTCTAACTTCATGGAGAGGTGTGCTGTAAGCTAATAGAGCCTCTAGTGTATTTGCATATAGTTTGGTATCCTTTAGCTGGTTTCCCCCTGGGTCATGATTGCAGTAGGAGACCCAGGTGACAGTGGCTTGGAATGATTAGAATCAGCTGCTGCATTGGCTACTACTAATCAGCTTTCTTGAGATACTCTTTCAGACTCAGTTCTGCAAGTACCCTGCTCTTGTCTTTCCTCTGCCTTGAAAGTGTCAGAAAAAAGAGCTTGGATTTCAGGCAAGTGTACCTGCTTGAAAAACACTAAACATTGATTTGTAAAGGTCTATGAGTATGTAAGCTTCCTGCTAGTTTGCTTAGATGTTAATTATCACATTTTATTTCATTTGAACTACCATATCTTTAACCAAACTTTTCTTGATGCTGAGAGTTTATGATGGTGAGGCAACATCTGTTCTTGATGGGATGTTACTTCCAAAGAGTCACTGCAGGACTGCAGTCCTTTGCCATGTTTTTAGAGCTCTAAATGAAATAGCATTTTCTAGTCTATTTAGCCTAGTGTTACATTGCTCAGGAGGTGAGTAAACCATTGAGTTGATAGTTTGGGTTCTGTGTATGCTTTTTTTTCATTAAGGTGCCTGCCGCTTAAAGCGATGTGTTCTGTATTGTGCTTTATCAAACCAAGTAAAGCGTATATTTAAAAATAGGTTATTGCATAATCTGTGTTTTGAATACAGGTTATTTTGAGGAGTTCTGAAATACTCTGTGTTCAAATAGCTATGATCTAATTGTATATTATGTTAAATATTATAATTTAAACTCTCAGTTTAGATGCAAGCATGAATATATATATACTTAGTTCTACATTATTTCAGCATATTATTATACTCCCAGAGTTCAGTGTCTTTGAAATTCTATCCATGCAATAAAAATTGCTTCAGTTGTTGCTTGTCTTGGCTTTTGCAAAACACCAAGGATGATATTGACTACAAGAGCAACACATAAAAAGGTAATCAGAGATTCCTGTAGTCTGACTTAGTGGTGAAGACCAGTTTTGATCATAGTCATTTACCACAGACTTTATTTAACAGTTATCACGACACTGGAAGTTACAGTGCTTTGTTGATGTTGATTCAGTGTGTTTGCAGACAAATGTAAAATACTTCTGAACCGGTTCAGTGGGTTCTTTCCTTTGGCTCTTCTTGGTAGAACAAGGTGCTTTTTCATTTTTGGAAGTAAAAGTTAGATATTGGAGGCTAAAGATGAGAGCTTAAGACTTTACATAGTAAAATAAAACCACTTTGCCCCAGGATGTATTGTTTAGATGTTTATGGTTTATGTACATACAGTTATTTAAATGGTATTTGTTCCTCATCTCATGACTATTTTTAAAAAAAATACTCTTTAACTGTGCTGTGTTGTGCATACAAATTGAATAGTAGTATGTATTCATTGTAGTAATTCTGCTATAGAATTTAGATTTGAAAAAAATGTTTACTTTGCTTGAAGTACTTAAGTCTATGTATCTGTAATACATAATGTATATGGCTTTAAGTGACAGACTTCTAGGTTTGATATCCAAACTACCTTTTACGTAATTATAAAAGATACCGTGGCTACCTATTCATTATCTTGCAATTGACAAACTGTGGAAATAAAACCTGACTCTTTTTATCGTATTTCTGTCTCTGCATACCCTACCTTCTCAGTGTAAAGATCACTGGACTGCCAGAATTGATCTCATCTACCCCATTAGTCTCTTATTTAAATATAGTTCCTGGTATTCCTGTTGCTATATTTGTCTTTAATGCATATGTATATTGAAGTGACATGCATAGCAGATATATGATTGGATCCTACTGATTGCTCTAGTTACTTGTAAAATGTCTTGGAGATAAGTTTCTTACGATGGGTCTCAACCATCTTCTTTTTTAGAGGTGCCTTTTCAAAGCACAAAAGAGCCAGGACACCTTTACAGGAGAGGAAGCTGTCAACATGGAAAACTGGCTCTAATTTTGAATAGGTATGAAGCAGTAGTGCACCGCTTTCCAGAATTGCCTTAAATTAGGTTGAAATACTTATTTCTTGCTGTAGTCTTTCTAACAGTTCAATTTTAGATCCCCCGTCAACAAATCCTTCTATTTCTTCAAATGATAGTCTGAGGTAGTACTATATGTGTTATGTGTGAGTGGGCTGTACAATAAACAGCCGGAACTTATGCACAAATGGCTTTTTTTTTTTTTTTTAAGCAAACAGTAATTGGAGCATGTCTTTCCAAGAATTGCCTTTTCTGGAGGAAAGTAATGTCATACCAGGGACAGGTGATAGCGTGATCAATATATCAAAAAATTGTAGTTTGTTAGAATAAAGACAAGGCAATTCCTTATAGTACTTAAACATGCAACATGTGACAAATGAAATATGTAGGTAGTATCACTGATGTAGCATAACTGAAATGCATTCTTTTAAGAGGTGACCTTCTACTGCCCAGTCATTGACTGATGTGTGGATCAATAAATGTCGTGATAGAACTGAGTTATGTTGCTTGGATTTTTTACATGGTAGCCTTTTAGTCCATTTTCATCTCTGCGGTAGGTTACCCAAATATTAGCTCTTGCGGCTTTTAAGTCTAACCTACATACACGTGGCACTCCTAGCTATGTTAAACGCGTAGTTGGTGTAACAAAAATTACTATTGTAATTATATGAGAAGGGCTTGCCTTCAAGGTCTACCAACTAGACATATGAAAGTAGGGCTTGAAAATCTAGTATATGCAGTAAATACTTGTGTTCACTGTTGAAGTAATTAGATGCTGTGTCATGCCTTGTCTTGAATAGGTCTGTTAAGATCACGTCTTCATTCTGTTTCTCCTTAAGAAAAACATGCCATTCCATTTTACCTTCACTCCCTTCTTACCTTGTTCTTTGTCTTCATTCTCTCCTGTATCAGTTACTGTTTCATTCCTAAGTTTTTCTGCCATTGTTCTCTCTTAATTTTCATATCATTCTTCCAAGTTGCACAGCTGGAGAACTTTGTTCACCAGGGAGGAAACAAAGATCATCTAAAAACTGAACTTTTATGGGCGCAACCTGCTATTGGATGGGGCCAAAGAGAAGACACCATACGTTCAGCCATTGGAAGTAATACTCTGTCTCTGGGTTTACCAAATTTATCTTGTACTTCAAGTGGACTAGTCATATCTTTATGTATTGACACATTGTTTACAGCAATCGTGTCTTCATTTGCTCTTGCATAACTGGCAGTAGGCGATATCCCTGAATGTTCTCTTAATTCTGCAATTCGTTAATTTTTAGGTAGACAGGGGCAGGAGATTCTAGTTCATTTGTTAAAACAGTATCTTTTGTGAGACAGACTCCAGCTTCAAACATTCAGTCTGGATTGGATTTGTGTCTTACTAAAGCAGGTTTGCATCTTAGATGAGAATTCTACTTCGGCTGTTACTGTTCTTCAGCTGTTTGGCCTGTGTATTATGCACATGCTTGAAAGAAAGGATAGCCTAAGGTGCAATATTAATCTTCAGTGCTTTCATGGTGTCAGTCATATGTTGAGCTTTCCATTAGGCTTTTTTATGCATTTTGAGTGCTAATCATGCTGACTTTGTTTGTGAGGCAGTAGAACGAAAATGCAGGAAAAGAGAGATGAAGTACTTAAATGACACACTTCTGGAGAGCTTCATTGCAGTCTTCTTCATCCCCTTCTTTCCTGGTCACTGCTAATAATGCTTAATTTCCTAACAGGGAGTCAGCATGAATGCATTCTAGAAGAGAGGCTTTTGATGTGGACTATGGAAATGTCTTGTGAGGGGCTAGAGAATGCAGCTCCTGAGACAGCGAAGAGAGTTGTAAATTATAATGTTCTGCATGGATTTTGCCCATGAGATATTGCACTCCTGTCTAGTTCTACTTTTGTGGATTTGTCTGGGATTGAGATTTGCACAGCAGAGGTCTTGTCCTGTCCAGGAGTTCTGGTTCTCAACTCTTATAATAAAGGTAACTTTTTCCCAAATCCTGTAGTCTTTATCAGGTAGTGAAAGATGAGATCTGGATCTTATTGCTATTAAACAAGCTAATGTTCTTGATGCAAGTAGCAGTGAAAATATTCCTAATTTAATTATTGTCAGCTGATAGTTTCTTTTAAAGTGCTATTTGGAATTTAATAACTTATAATCCTTAGTGGAAGGAAGAATGTTTGTGGAAAAGCAACTTCTTTACACTTGGACTTCTGGGACTTCAGGGAACTTAAAACTTAGTTATGACCAAGTCCTTTGTGGTTTAACGTCAGACTGTTGGCTGGATAAATGCCTGTATCAGCTGCTAAATGTTTATGATTCACTGTAGCCTTCACTAGTATAGTAGACTGCATTTAGGTACGCTGCTCATTTCTTGGGGGCTTGTGGAGTTCACTGGAGTGGGTCCAAACCTCTGAAATGAACTTTTGTGGAGTGGTAGGATATTTTGTAGTAAAGAGCATTTGTCATCCCATGGATAAGGACAGAACTTCTCTAACTGCTCACCTAGGCTCCTGCCTCTGTCTCCAGAGTTCAAAGGTGTGAGATGATTAGGGGACTGGAACATCTTTCTTATGAGGAAAGGCTGAGGGATTTGGGTCTTTTTAGTCTGGAGAAGAGAAGACTGAGGGGGGATCTTATCAATGCTTATAAATACTTAAAGGGAGGCTGCCAGGAGGGTAGGACCAGTCTTTTTTCAGTGGTGCCCAGTGATAGGACAAGAGGTAGTGCGCACAAACTTAAACATAGGAAGCTCCATCTGAACATGAGGAGGAACTTCTTTGAGGGTGGCAGAGCACTGGCACAGGCTGCCCAGAGAGGTGGGGGAGTCTCCCACACTGGAGACGTTCAAACCCCACCTGGATGCTGTCCTGTGCAACCTGCTGCAGGTGACCCTGCTCTGGCAGGGGGGTTGGACTAAATGATCTCCAGAGCTCCCTTCTAACCCTGACCATTCTGTGAGTGTAGCAGTACCTAGGTTAGAGCAACCAGGGTGCCCATGTTGATACTAAACTATTGTCGCATGTTCAACTTCCCTTCTTTTTTATGATGATAAAGTTGCTTGCCCCTTGCTTAGGTTGTCTGCTGTTTATGTTCTTCTTTTGTAATGAAGTGCAAACTGGATGGCTAATTTAATCTTGGATGGGTTGCTTGCTTTCTTCACTTGCAATTAAGCAAAAGGACAAACAAGTGATGGCTTTCATTGGTGACTGTAAAGGATCTTCTAACACATGACACTTCTTCATAAACCAATTCTGAAGAAATAAAGCCAACATGTAGGCACTTGTATGAACTGTCTGTTTCTTGCAGGAGTGTGAACGGAAAATAGGCTGGTATTCAGCATTTACCTTCAGTTGGGAGGCAACTGTAGATTGTAAATAAACTTCAGTTCAATCAGTTAAGAGGATGTTGCAGTTGAGCAGCTGCGGTACAATATGAACTAGCATTAACCTGAGGACAAATCTTGGGTAATTACTTCATTCTCCTGTCAGGTGGGGTATGGAGTGGAATAAACATAAATGGTGTTTGGTGATTCAAAATGGGTGATTCGGCATTTGAATTGCAACCTTGTCTATCATGTTGTCACTGAATTAAGGTCCAACTGTTAAAATACCATCTAGTGAAAGCCAAAGACTGGTGTGTGTACAGGAGCTGGTGTCGGGCAGAGCTCCAGAGCAGTGGCCAGCCTACAGACGGCTCCAAAAGGCTGGTACCTCCACCGGCAGGTTGTGGGGTGGGACAGAAGAAGGTTAAACAGGCTTCCACAATCCCTCTTGCCCTGTCCTGGGGGCGGAATGATACATTGTTGTAAAATTAATGTGTTTATCACGTGGTTTCCTCTCTGGAGAAGGCAAGCATAATGCCCTGCAAACTGATAAAATGTTTCCCTTGGCACAACCCTGTGCAGAAAGTATTGGATGGCTGTTGGGCAACATGCTACTTCTCTTAATGTGGGACAGTTCAGATAATGCCTAAGTCATACTGGGATTTTTCATTGTGTTCTCTTGGAGCTGATCAGGGTAGTGAGAAGTCCTGTGCGTCCCAAATGGGTCAGCAGAGACCTAGAGCTGTCTGGAGAAAAGCAGGCAAAGGTTTAAAATGTTGTTTGATCACAAAATGGGGGGATGGTTTGTACTGTGTGAAATAAGGGTAGCTTTGCTGGAAGAAACTCAAACTACTAGGCTAGCAAGTTTTAGGCTGTAATGTACCAGATCAAGTGCTAATCTTTTGTGGGTGAAGAATCATGGCGCTCTCTGTTCAATGGAAGTATTTATGCAGTCTGTATTTGCCTCCGTTAAATCTGAAACATTTGGCATCTTGTGCTATCCTAAAAATGTTACTGAAGGTGCCTTCTTCACATAAGTTGACTTAATATGGAAATTAATCTTGTGTAGACTTGGACTTGGTAGGATGAGTGTGTAGTTTTTATTTTTATAAGCATTTTCTAAAAGTACAAATTAATTATTTTACTGCTGTCTCTAGGTGATATTTTTTGTTATATTTGCAGGGCATCTTGTTGATACAGGAGAAACTGATAATAAGCGAAGCTGTGTATTTCATGTTCTTTGACTTGGTTTTGGTGTCCTGCTATTTCAGAGCTTATCATAAAGCTAGATGTGAAGCTCATGTCTTTTAAATGGTGGCTACATGATGTGGGCAGGCTTTCAAATGCTTTTTAATAAATGCAGCAAAAGATTCCTCAAAACCTTTAATGTTGTTTTTTATTTCTTTTTAAGGTTTGGACCCCATGGAATCCCTGTGACCATATTTCCTAAAAGGGAATACAAGGATAAACCCGAAGCCATGCAGCTCCAAAGTAAACCATTCCAAGATGAGGCACAGATGAAGTGTGAATCAAATGCTGCGGTCCCTGATGACTCTTCTCTCACGCAGCCATCAGAACCTAGCATAGCTAAAAGCCTATGGACTTCTAAACCACCTCCTCTCTTTCATGAGGGAGCGCCATATCCTCCTCCTTTGTTTATCAGGGACACGTATAACCAGTCAATACCTCAGCCTCCGCCCCGGAAAATTAAACGGCCCAAGCGTAAAATGTACAGGGAGGAACCCACTTCTATCATGAATGCTATCAAACTACGACCCCGGCAGGTCTTATGTGACAAGTGCAAAAACAGTGTTGTTGCAGAAAAAAAGGAAATAAAAAAAGGTGGCAATGCAAGTGACTCTTCAAAATACGAGGATAATAAAAAACGAAGAAATGAGAGTGTGACTACTGTGAATAAAAAACTTAAGACTGACCATAAAGTGGATGGAAAAAGCCAAAATGAAAGCCAGAAAAGGAATGCTGTGGTCAAGGTTTCAAATATTGCCCACAGCAGAAGCAGAGTAGTTAAAGTTTCCGCACAAGCGAATACTTCAAAAGCGCAGTTAAATACAAAAAAAGTTCTCCAGAGCAAAAACATGGATCATGCAAAAGCTCGGGAAGTCTTGAAAATGGCCAAAGAAAAGGCACAAAAGAAGCAGAGTGCAACCTCCTCTTCCAAAAATGCACATTCAAAGGTCCACTTCACACGGCGTCTTCAGAACACCAGCTCAGGTTCCCTCCCACCCCGATTGCGCTTAAAGCCACAAAGGTATCGGAATGAAGAAAATGACTCTTCTCTCAAGACAGGACTTGAGAAAATACGGAGTGGCAAGATGGCAACTAAGCCGCAGTCTCGCTGCTCCTCCACCCGCTCAGCAGGTGAGGCCCCTTCAGAAAATCAGAGCCCCTCAAAAGGCCCTGAAGAGGCCAGCAGTGAGGTTCAGGACACAAGTGAAGTGCATGTAACTGTTGATCAGGATGAACACCAGACATTGGGCAAGAGAGGCAGCAAAAGCAATATAACGGTTTACATGACCCTTAATCAAAAGAAATCTGACTCTTCCAGTGCATCAGTTTGTAGTAGTGATAGCACAGATGATTTGAAATCTACCAACTCTGAGTGTAGCTCTACTGAAAGCTTTGATTTTCCTCCAGGCAGCATGCATGCACCTTCCTCCTCCTCCTCCTCTTCAAAGGAAGAGAAAAAGCTCAGTAATTCCTTGAAAACGGAAGTCTTTTCCAAAAACGTCTCTAAATGTGTCACACCAGATGGCAGGACCGTATGTGTAGGGGACATTGTTTGGGCCAAGATTTATGGCTTCCCTTGGTGGCCAGCCCGTATTCTTACCATAACTGTGAGCCGGAAAGATAATGGCCTTTTAGTTCGACAGGAGGCTCGTATCTCGTGGTTTGGCTCCACAACAACATCTTTTCTTGCTCTTGCACAACTATCCCCCTTTTTAGAAAGCTTCCAGTTGCGCTTTAATAAGAAGAGAAAGGGTCTTTACCGCAAGGCCGTCACAGAGGCAGCTAAGGCTGCTAAGCAGCTGACTCCCGAAGTTCGGGCCCTGCTGACACAGTTTGAAACGTGAACATGGACAGTAAGGTAGGCAAGAAATCTGGAGGCTCCACAAAATTCATAGCCTAGTTAGAGAACTACCGTGAAGGACTTGCCAAGTCAGAAGTTGCACTCGGTTGACTGCTCTTTTTATACTAAAATTGTTCCATTTGTAGCGGTTTCTTGACAGTTAAACAAATTGAACATGCAATCAAAATTAGTCTAAAGTGAGAACTTCAGTATTTTTCATGTGAGAATTTTTTTTTAAAGAAAAAACTCCTCAAACACCCAATGCATAGGAGCCATAGCCTCAGCTGAAAGGCAGCTTATTTGCAGGGAATTTTTTAGTAGTTTCTACCCAGTATATAACTAGTTGCTGTGTGGCAAAGGGTTAACACAAGGGATGAAAGTAGTAGCTGTGACTTTTTTTTTTTTTTTTTTTAGGTGGCCCATCAGGGAAGTGTAGATATGTAAGCCTTGTCTAAATGGTCTTTAAAGATTATTTTAAATAGTCTCTAATGTATTTAGTCTGGCCAGTGCAAATTGGTTCAAAGCATGCTTAAACATCTTAAGGAGGCATGCCCCAATCCACATGGGCCGGTTTAAATGGCATTAGAAGACTTGCTGAAAAATTTAAGGAAGAATTCATGTGACTTAAAGACCAGATTAAATGGGGTTTTATCGTAGTGACCACTTAAACACTCAGCCTTTCTATGCACATGGGGGCACAAATATAACACTTCAGGGTCTGAGAAGTCGAGAGGGATGCCTGTAGCTCTAAGACAAAGCTGAGAAGTCGCTCAGTATTTGGGATCAAGGGCTGTTAATGCTGCATAGGTGTGTATCATAACTTCTGGTCTTTCTTCCTGAAGAAATCTTTCAGGCCATTTGCCTGGAGGTTTAGATTAAGAGAGGCTTTGTTTTGAATGTGTAAATAATTGATTGCTGAAATTGGTCAGATTTTCTCCTGACTGGTTGTTCCTAAATTCTTAGGATACGTCCTAGTAAATTACACTTTGTGAATTGTCAGATGTGTAATTGTTGCATTTTGGATGTATCTAACTTCATTTTTTTTTAATATTTCCGTTTAAGGTATCTGTTTGCAGGTCAGAAAATGAGAATATGTAATTGTGTAATGCTCTGAAATGTAAAAAACCAAACTGTAAATAAAATTGACTAAATCTGAATTATTTGTGTGTGTTTCTCAAAAAGCCTTGAAAAAATCCAGGATGTTAGAGTATTTCATATGTATGCCGTATTTAGAGGACACCCTTTAAAAAAGTAAATTGTCCCTTTTCACTCATTCTTAAAGATAACTGCTTGATGTAAAGTACTGTTGGTATACTTCAGTCTTAATTTTGAGATTACGCAATTACCTGTCCCTTTTGTTTCAAAACTAGCTCTGTAGAGGGCTTTCTGTAAAGTTTAACAAACTTTTCCCTTAATTAGATTTTGTGCCATATATTTGAATAAAGACTGTGGATAATGTCACTTATACAGTGGGGATATGTTTTCAGTTTTCTCCGTCTATCAAAACCTAATCAGACCCACTCTCCACTGTTACTTCAGCTTTTCTTGCATGTCTTTTGCTCAGTGTTGGGGCATTTTCATGCAACTGACTACGTTATTTTTTTTTTCTTCTAGTTTTGGTCCTTATCTGACCATGTGAATTACTGTCTCTTTTCCAACCCACTCCTGTTTCAGCCTTGCAATGCCTTGTGAAGAGTCTCTCAGTGTTCATCCTAAAGCAGTTTTCATCCTGTTTTTACCATAATTGCCCAAGTAGGCAATCATGAAAGATGTAAAAAATTGAAGCTTAGACTGAAATTAGATTTTAAACAGACATGAAAATGGGGGTAAGGATTTAATCGTCAAACCCTTAAAATCTTTTTAACATATGTTTGTGATAGTGTCTGGTCTTTCCAAAGCATTCAGTTTCTTTTTAACTTTTTAAATTATTCTGTTGTGCCCACAGAACTATTGGAAGTCTAAAGTGTCAGATACATGGCTGTTCAAATTTTCTTCAAGTTTATGGTAATCTCTGTTAGGTGCTAATTAAGCTTCCAAATATACCAGCTTTACCTTGGCATTCTAAGAGTTACCAAAAAACCCTACTGGTCAATGCTTTTTGAATGTGATAAACACACAATAAATTTCATAATGTGAAAAAAAGAAAAAAAAAAAGCCAAACCTGTTTCACTTCTATGTATTCTTTCCTGCAAACAGAAACAGTTACTCTATTTAAGTAAATAGGACGTACTTTGTTATTAAAGCAGACTGGTTTTTGAAGTCAAGATCCCATACAACGTGGTTTAGATGTCAACACTAGTTCCTTGAGATTTAGAAGCTCAAGCGAACTGGTTATAAGTTAGTTGCTCTGAGCCGAGTAGTGCTGAAACAATATTTACATTGTTAATTTTTCTTTAGAAGACCTGGAAGCTTTGTACTCTTTATCTATTAATTCATATAAAGTTAGAATAGTGCTAAAGCGTACATAGTCCAAGTTTGCTCAGGTGTACGCTGGTAAGATGGGAAAGCAACAAGTATGAGAGGGATTTCTTTAGGTTGTTTTGTGTTCAAAAGAACTGTTACAAAAGGCATTTAAAGAGTCTTAGTTTTGATTTGTAGCTGATCAGTCTTTTAAGAAGTCTTTTGTAAGTTTTGTAGTGAATGTGCATTACCACTTCAGACTTAATAGGTCTCAAAACAGACCTTTTTTTTTTTTTTTGCAACACTATGTTACGCAAGGTTGAAAATACCCTGTTTGTACTTGTCCATGATTTTCCTTTCACTCTGAAGTAGCTAACACTCTAGATATAACAGAGTTTACAGTGGAGAAAATGTTGGGCGTAAAGTGTGGTTACAGTACGTAACTTTGGTTATGGCAGGATGGTTGCTGCGTGTAGATTAGCTTTGAAGACTCAGGCAAAGCTTAGTGCTGTTTTAGCTTTAAACTGCAGAAAGACCGCCACTTTTATGTGCCTGTCTGCTCCCAGCAGTGCCTACGCTTTGAGCGTGGACTACTGTTCTCGCAGTTGGGTTCACATCTACCGGCTTTGAGTTGGCTTGGCAGTTCCAATGACTTAACCAAAGAGCTGCTGAGAGGAGCACACCTGTACAGGGCCAGGGTACTGCATCTGCGTCATACGCTGTGTGACTGTTGGAAGCAGCCTGTGTCTTGAGAAGACAAACGTCAGTAGAAAGAGTGACTGTTATTTTTCTATCAGCTTAATGTAATAAATTGCAAATGATTTCTTTTTGAATTAATGAAATTTCCTCGGTGTAGTTGTTGAATATGTATGGCCTTTCAATTTAGGGGGGAAAATGTGACAGGTGGTAATGAGTTTCTAGTACAGATTTACTTTTGCTTCGAAGGGCTTTAGCTTCAGTTAAAATGTTTTGGGAGAGAGCAGTTATTCCAAAACTTACAAAGATTTCCTTTAACGGGAGTGTCTGAAGGTGTGATCGCTTCAGGAGTGAAACTAGAAACAAATGTGAAATGCTTTTATGTCTCTGAACTGGAGTTCTACAGGAAATTGAACAAATATTTGTTATTTTTTTCTAATCAGAGTTGTAATTTTCTGTCAATACTTAAATGAGAGAATCATCTCTGATTACATGGTGTTTTCTTTTAGACAGTGCTGTCTTTAGTTTGAATTCCACATGACCATCAGCTACCATACCAGGAGGGTTGTATTTAGTGGGGGTAATTTAGGTCAACTGTGCAAAGCTGAGAAGACTTATTTTTTTCAGCATGTTGTAAAATACTGTTTGTTTTTTGTTTGTTTGTTTGTTTTTTTAAGTAGTTTCTAAATGTGATTAGGTTTTAGAAATAGCACGTCCATGGAGGTGAGGAAGTGCTAAGACTTGCTTTTGCATTGCTAGCCTTAGGTTTGTTTCAAGTTAACTCTCAAGTCCTGAAACTGATTTCCGTTCATGTCTTCTGTAAGCTCTTGCCAAAGTTGTCAGTAGACTAGGAACATGAATTTTGGAAAATAAATCTTAGTAGCTAGTGCTCGGTAGCATTATCGTCCATCCTCATGCATGTTTTGCAAAGTACAGTGAAAAAGCAAAGCTGCCTTTATGTCTGAAGAATTGCGGAAAAGAGGAGGCTGACAATCAAGGCTATTTCAGTTCATCTCTCTTTATAATTGTATTCTAATAAATGCCTACAAGAATAAGCAAATTCAGTCAATGCAGTGGGATCACTACGCTAACTTATAAAGGACTGTGAACTGGAAGTAGAGTGAGCTTACCATTAAAAGGGCAGTAAGATGGTAGTGCTTTGTGTCATACACTTTTTGGTAAAAGTGTAGGTATACTTTTTAAAAACAAACTTGAAAGTGATCTTGCAGGACAGAGTTTATAGCGGTTATTTTTCTGTTCTTATTTTTGGTTTACTTTTTAAGGGTATAAATAGAAAAGTCATAGGGAACCTGAAGGAGAAGAGAGGAACTCAGTGTACTACTGAGTTAAATGTGACCCTGGAAGGAGAACTATGAGTTGCTTGTTTCAGAATAATACATTATGCTGCAAGTTTGGTAGAAGGGAGTAGCGCTCTCCTATTTTAGAGAGCTTGTAGAAGAATTTTGGTGAAACAAATATCATTGTCCCACAGTCAACTGTTTGAACTTAACGTCGTCTAGATTTTTTTTTTTTAGGATAGGATATAGTAGCATACCTTTAGGGGAAATAGACAGGCTATACTTGCAATAATATAGTAAAATTATCCCTATAAATAAAGTATCAATAATGACAGAGGTTTTAACTTCCTTAAAGCTTCTTCTGACATGGCTGTAGTGAGATCATCCATGTTTAACACGGATTTAACATCAGGACAGACAACCTGCAGTAGCTGTCAAGCTGTCTAAAGATCTACGCCTGTGAGATGTGGATGCAAGTATTCAGCTTCAAATTATTATTAATCTGTAATAGGAAGAACAACTGTTTCGATGCAGGTCCTTAACAATCACGATGGCAAGTTCCTATTCAACATTTAAAATACCTCAACAACTGTTCTTTGTGACAACTTCATATTTTAGTTTAAATGGTTCCCTCCTATGGTGTCATCCTGTTAGTGTATTTATAGAGTGTGGCCATTTGACTAGACAAAATAAGATCCCCATTGTAAGATGGCTTTTCTATTCCCTGCTCATCTTACTGGCATTTCTTTGCACCTGTTCTAGTTTGAACTCATCTTTCTCTGACACTGGTGGTAGGAACTGTTTACGGTAATTTAGGTGGGATTTTACAAAACTCTTATTGAACAGCAGTGATTCTTCGCTGAGAAATATCTCTGATTATTGTTTTTTAATTGTTAGATCCTAGCAGCAGCTTATAGTTTCCCATGATTTACTTATACCTTTCAGTCTTCTGTAATACCTGGGATGTGGATACCAATCCAGACTGTAATTTAGATTAATTTACGATTTTTTTTTTCTTAAATTCAACTGACACAACTGCCCTTCTGTGAACACAAGGCAACATAGCAGTTCCCAGGCATGGCTGTGGAACGGTGATTTGGTGACTGCCTTGCTATCATGCTTTTCTCCCCACAGTTGTTTTGTTGCAGTTGGGGATAACTCCCCCTGGGGCAGCACTGGCACTTGGTGCTAGGAACCAATCAATTGAAGGGAACTCGTGGATCCATGGCTCAGTTTTTTTTTTCCCCAGGAAAAAGCAATCAATGTTCTTGGTGTGAAGTGGCATAAACAGCAGTGTCAAAATTAGTATCATTGGTAAGACCAGGGCTTTTATACCTTAGAAGACCTGAGCCACCTTGCACATCCAGTAGGGAGACAAAGGGCGGTAAGAGATGGTCTTGCCTTCCTGCATAACCTTCTCAGGTAGTTCCTACATGTACAGGGCTGAAAACTGCGATTTCCTGTGCTTGTGCTGATGGAGGTACCAGAAAAAGAGGTATCTTGTATCAGGAATAGTGTGGCGAGCAGGACTCGGGAAGTGATCATCCCCCTGTACTTGGTACTGGTGAGACCCCACCTCAAGTACTGTGTTCAGTTTTGGACCTCTCACTCCAAGAAAGACATTGAGGCGCTGGAGCGTGTCCAGAGAAGGGCAATGAAGCTGGTGAGGGATCTGGAGCACAAGTCTTATGAGGAGCGGCTGAGGGAACTGGGGTTGCTTAGCCTGGAGAAAAGGAGGCTGAAGGTAGACCTCACTGTCTACAACTACCTGAAAGAAGGTTGTAGAGAGTGGGAGTTGGTCTCTTCTCCCAGGTAACAAGCAATAGGACAAGAGGAAATGGCCTCAAGTTGCACCAGAGGAGGTTTAGGATGGATATTAGGAAAGATTTATTCACAGTAAGGGTTAGGAATCATTGGAACAGGCTGCCCAAGGAAGTGGTTGAGTTGCCATCCCTTGAGGTCTTTAAAAGACGGGTAGATCTGGTGTGTAGGGACGTGGTTTAGTGGTGGACTTGGCAGTGCTAGGTGGATGGTTGGACTCGTTGGTTTTAAAGGTCTTTTCTAACCCTAAATGATGCTATGAGAGGTACAGTCTTTGATCGTCTCTACTTATGGTCCAAGGGGATGTTAACACAGGCTGCGTGTATAAGTTGGCACCAGGATCAAATCAGGATCCCCTGTTGTGAGTTTAAATTCAGGCTTTGCTCATTTGGTGCATGAAAAAAAATGCATCTGTGGGATTTATTTGGGCTACATGTTTGAGAAGTTATTTTCAAAATCAGGACCATGCATGTTTTGAACAACAGTAATGCAGTTTCTATGCCAATGATTTTATTCCTCCATCCAGAGAAGGAAGAAAGGGCTATTGGAACTGAGGATATTCGAGGTCTGCGAAAACCTGCGGGATAGGCGCAGAGCCTATAGGAAATATGCTTCTGTTTAGTTGCAACTAGGACAAGAAATAATATTTAAAATTATAAGACAGGGACTTAAGGTTAGGCACTAGAATATTTATTCCAGTTGTTATAGTGAAACCCTGGTTGGTGTTTGGGTAGTTGCACGATTTTCGTAATTACAGGTTTTTAAAAACAATAGATTAGGCTAACCTCTGTCAGGCATGGGTTAAATTAATCCTGCATTTGGATATGGGGTAGAATAGATGACATACCCTGACTGTCATGGTTCTGTCTTCTGTAATCCTTGTTACTGATTTGGAAAACCAGAATCTTTGTGAAAATATGCATATAATGAAGGATTCTGTCTCGCGTCCTATTTTCAGTCGTGCAGAAATCACGCTTGGTGTAATGGAAGTATGGCTGCCTAACAATAGAGTCTTAGCTTCCACGTGTAGTAAAACTGCACTGCATCTCCTGCTGAGGGGCCTCTTCTATGCAAAATCATGTTTGGATTACATCACTTATATAGCATGCCAACTTTAAATTAGGGTGGTGTTTGTTGTTTTTTTTTCTTTTTAATAGATCTAGGTCAGTTTTCATGTTTGCTTACTAATGGTTTTGATGTCAACTATGCAGTACAAATAAGAAATATTCTTTTACGTGCCAGCCATGTGCTATGAATCTGATTTGGAAGGCAAGCTGCGTTCTTATTATCTTGTTACCATCACTAAAAGATTCTGTAACAGAAACACAGCATAATTCTGGTGACTGAATTGTCCTTGCCTTTTTTTAACAGGTGCATAAAGGGGAAGAAGGTACTTGCTTTGTCAGTAAAGTAGGCTGATACAATTCCAAGCACGTATTTACTTAAATGGTAATTTTGCATCATTTTTTATTTAGTAACATTTAGGATTTTTGTTTGGCTTTAGGGAACACGTGTATAATTGTACTTCTGCAGCAGTTCAGAATTTTAAAGCATGTGGTACAAGTTTTAGTAATTAGTAGCTCTGGTGAAAAACCACTAAATCCATAAAAACTGGGTTTTTCAAAGAAGTTTAGTTAGGGTTAGAACCTCAAGCTGCTCTGAATGACCTGACAATGTTTCAGTTGACACATAAGGATATGTATGAATATTTCATAAATAATTGTGGACTGTTTCATGCAATCTGGTTCTTTAGTCATCTAAAACTGAAGTCATCTTGATACTGATTTTAGTAAGGGGCACATTGCGTCTGTTTTTTTAAGACGTCACCACTAAAATCAGCCCTAAAATCAGTTACATACAGGAATGCAGATGAATGTGGTAAGGAACATTTCTTTATGTCTGCTAGTGCTAGGGATGGCCTAGTTATTTTTGCTCTCCTGTTGGTGACACGTATGGAACCTCAGTTGGAAGGTGACTGATGACAAAGTTGTGTTCTTTTGGTCATCGCTGATGTTTGTTTAGTAGGCAGAGATTTTGACTCTGACACACAAAGTTTTTTTTTGTTTTGGTGAAAATACCAAGAAATGTTTGCTAGAGGTTGTAATAACAAGTGGTTGAAGTCTGAGCAATAGGAGAAGGAAATTACCAGGTTACTCTTACTGGTTTCGTGATGCTCATTTAACTTGGACATCATAAAAGATGCTGGAAATGTGTTTGTGAAAGCTCCCAATTCCCAGAGAGTCCTTCAAGAAATACAAGGAGAGATAGCTTAGTACTAAAAATACCTCTTCCTCTACCTTTGCCCCCCTAAAAAAGAAAACCAAACCTGTTTTCCTCTATTTCTGCTAGGGAAAAAAACAAAAAAGATTTTTTTTCTCTATACAAGTTGCCATGAAAAAGCATAGCTGAAGATTTTGAGCAGTGAATATTTTTGGTTGGACTATCACACTAACAATACTTGATTTTAGGAAAAGCACCCCTTTCCTTGAGATTTTTCAAGTGTTGAGGGATTTGGGGACCTAATCTCTTCTGATGCGTTTATATAAAAAAGCTGGGTTTGGCCGAGTTTTAGGAATTCTGGATACTGTGTTATATATTTCAGAGAATCAGGCATGTAAACTGAAGAATGTGTGTTACTGCTCTTGGTTTTCCTTGTAATTGAGGCCCTGTTGTAGAAGATTGTCTTGGGCTGTAGAGGAATGAAACAGTTCTGCTTGCTTTTTAGTAGTTTATTATCTGGAAGAGAAGCCTATTTTAACTCTTCCTAACTAGTTAAAATTTGAATCTGTAGCAGTAAAATAATGTGTGCTGTTTCTTCTCTTGCATAGTTTTGTATAGAGACAAAGACAAAGTATTCGTCTCCTAAAGAAGTTGCATACATGTCACTGTAGCTATTTTTAAATTTGGGCTCTATTTTAAGAATTATGCATCTTCTCCTCCAGAGTATGTGATGGGAGACATTGCTGGTCTTACTTTCGTTTGCATTTTCTTCCTCTTGATGGCTGCCTGTTGTCTTTCTGCTTTTCCTTCGAAGAGAAAAACAAATACTTTCAAAGGCAGTCCTTCTCGTTGGACGTTAGTGAATACAGAGGCTGGTGAAAAATTTCACATTAAAAAAAATCAGAATCCACATTACAGAGATGACTCCCAGGAAAGTGGCTGTGTAAAATGCAGTTGAGCCGGGCAGACATTCAGGACATCAGTGGTGAAAGGCCATGAGCTGCTTCGGTGCTTGTCCTAACACACATGCTTATGTTTATCACTGGTGGTAATTTTTCTGGTGACTCCATAGTCTCCAGGAGTTGAATGAACCTGCTTCAAACAGGGTCCAGCCTGCTGTGAGCATACTGGACATCACTGGAGAGCCTTGCCCTCAGAACTAGGCTTTGCTATCACTCGCCTACAAATCACGGATTACACGACCAAGTGAATTAACTCACTGAATGACTGATAAAACAGACAACTTCCTGTGTTCACGAGGGTCGGGGAATTTAATGACATGGATACTGAGCTGACGCAGGCAGCCTGCAAGTGTAGAAACACTGGGTGTGAGGGCCCAGGGACACTCCATCCTTTGTGGCAGCCCCGCTCTTTGAACCTTTTGTTCTCTGGGTCGCCAGTCCCTGCTCCGCATGGTTCACGCCAGGGAAATCTGCAGTTCCTCCACAATACAAGGAAAATAAGATATGTGACTGCACATGTGTGGCTTTATTTTTCAGTCACTATAGCTGAGGATCCTAATCTTGCACAGCCCTGCCTTAAACCTTTTTCTATACTAAAGACTGCTGTGGATCCAAATAAAACAACGTAAACCATAAAACAATGTAAATGTAAAAATATTTTAACTGGGCAGATCAGACATCCCCTAACAAGTTTTCATACCTTATAGCAGGTCCAGCCCAAGGGTATTCCTCACGGGTCAGGGCTAAATCCACATGCAGCGCTCTGAAGTCAACTTCACTGTGACAATACAAAGGTTCCAATATAAAATATTTCACATTCATTACTTTTGCCAAACATGCAGATAACAAGTGTATGTTTAGTATGAATTGGAATAGTGAGATTCTGCAGTAGTTAGAAACGCTCTCAAAATTAGTAAACCTGTATCTTTTTAATCTACATTTTCCCTGGATTTTTGCCTCCAAATCATAACATCCATGAGAGCCACTGGTCCATTTTCTCTTTCACCTTCTGTTGTCTCAGTTTTCTTCCGTCCTATAATCAATTCAACAAAGATTATAATGCCACTGGCAATGCGGCTTTGAATTTCAGTTTAAAGACTGTGTGAGCAACCAAATCGGAGCAGTTTTTGTAATGCTTGCAATAAAGAATGAGAAGCAAAATACAAACTCCAATATACTCCAAAACGGTGACTCATCTGCTTCTCTTTTAAGCAAATTTAATTATTATAATAAAGAAACTCTTGCTAGTTTGACCATAACGAATGTAGTGTACGCGCACAGTTTTGTGTGAGGACACAAAGCCAAAAGAAGGCACAATCTCATTGTTACGGTTTTTACCTGGAGGGGAAAACTGGTGTCTCATCTGAGTCATGTCCTAAAAAGGGGAGGAATAGCTGGTGGTTTTCACGTTTTAGAAAGCAAGACAAATCTAAGACTTGGAAGCAAGTAATGATTAACTGGGTTTGACTACCAGTTGTCTTGCTGCAATGGCAAGTCATCTGCCTTGCTGTCACACTCGTTTGCATTTTTCAGTATATGAAAAGATCTGGTCTATCACAGGCTGCATTGCACAAGGGATGTAAAATGCTATCAATATTGAATAGATAGTGCCCTAAGTTTGCTTTTTTTAAAACTCTAAAATACAGAAATGTCACACTCGCCATGAATTAGAATCCATTGCTTCAGTTTCCACTTATTCCAGGTAGTTACTTCGTCCAGCAAAATTTCACAGTATCGCTCTGGCTTTGGGCACCACCTTCTTCAGTGGGGAGTAGTGTTTGTGCAGATGTTTGTATACGTAGATACTTTGTTTTGCTGTCTCCTACTTTGTTTGCTAAATGACGTGTAATTTCCCTTTAATGTTGCTGGTAAAATCCAGTTTAAGCTCAAAAAAATTGGTATCTGATTATTCTGCGAGTGCTTAGCTTTTTTTCATGGTATGCTGTTGTCTGGAAGACAAAAGTAGCACACCCGGAAAGAATTCAGGCAGGCAAGGAGGTTAATTGTTTTCTTTTTAAACCATCGTCAATTCTTTACTCCTGTTAACTGGATTTTTTCTACCATAGGTCTCAACAAGTGGCAGCATTTTACATCAGACTGACGAGTCCTGCTGCTCCCTTACAGTGTCTGACAGACCACTGTGGATTCAGACTGGGGGCACTGAAGTTATCAGTGAAAGTGGCAGGTCTGTCTGGTTTAAGCCCTGCCCTAAGTGAAGGGTGCACTATGCTATCAACTAATCATATGCAAAGCAGGTTAGGAAAGAGGTACTGAGCTACCTGTTATTTTATTTCCCTCTTCTATTTGAACACTTCAGATACAGCTGTTCTCCCTGACCTAACCTGATGTCAGGATTGATATATATATTATTGAAAAGATCCACCCTGAGTTTCTCTTTAGGCTTGCTTCTTGAAGTTTGCATTATGTGATCAGATAAAATAATTTGACAGGTATAATGTAAAGGTAAAAAAGAATAATTTTTTTAAAAATATTTTTGTCTCTTAAACCAGCAATCCTCAGACATCTTTGCTATGGGGATTACATCTTGGTAGGATCTACCTGTGGGCAGCTCATCTGCTGCTTGTGATTGTAGACACGGCTTCTTGCCTTTGCTGACGTGTAAAAGTAAAATCAGGAAAGAATTTAGTAACATTTTAGTCTTTTTAAAGAAGTTTAGTACCCAAAACAAGGAAAAGAATTGAAAACATGAGCAGGGAGATCTCGGTGAGAAACTCACAGATGACATAGAGGCAGGGAGACACTCTTCTAAGAAAACGAAGTTCCTTGTTTGTTGGGTTTTTGGTGTTTATTTTGCCTTTCCAAAGCCCTGATCTGAGGCAGTAACACTTAACAAGCGTGCTTAACTTTCAGTGCGTCCCTAAGTCCATAAGGAAATTTAAAGCGCATGTTTAAAGCCAAGCAGATACTGGACATTATTGGGAATTCTAGCCCAAATATTTATTTACTACTTAGATCCATCATGGAGGTATGCATGTCTCTCGTATCTTTTTTTTTGTGTCACGGAGGGGAAATGGGGCACTGAGGAGAACATACGGTTGCTGTAAAGGAAGCTTGATTCACATGAAGAAGTCATGACTTTTTATTAATATTAAAAAGTTTGATCCAGTACTATATCATCGCATTAGGTCTGAGATTAGATATTCGATAAGCATTTTATAAACTGAGATTTGCTGCTGGTAAAACAGAAGTCTAGACTATAACAGAGGATAAGACCAGTTAAGGTTTTGGAGTCACTATGGGTGGAGTGCAGACATCGGTGGGAGGAGTGAAGCTTCTGGTGCTCGCTAAGGGCGCTCTGGAATCTCTCAATGGTAAAAATGGAAGAGTAAAAGAGAGGTGTAGGACCTGACTGGGGCAGGAGCAGGGGTGCCTGGTTTGTGACGAACAGACTTTGCCAAGTATTAATTCGGAAAATCGCTGCAACCACCTCAATTGCTGTGTTGGTAGATGGGGTGTGAAAAGTGAAACTGCCTGCTGTCAGAATGAGGGAACTCCCACCTTGTAGCGAACTGGTCGTTTCCGTAGACCTAGTAGTAGTTGTATGCATGCTCACGTAACTGAACCAAATTCTTGTCTCGTTTCTTCCTTTGTAGATCACAGAAGTTTGCTGGCTAGTAATAGCGTCGCTGAGGCTTGAGTTTGGAAGTGTGGGTGTTTGGACATACTGGCTGAACTGTCATCTAGCTTTTTATGGGATTTTTGATTTGATTCTGTGTGGACTTTGGTTCTCTGACATACTATAAAAGCTTCTCTTTGCAAGACTTCATGGATACATGATGCTAATTTAATATTAATCTTATTTTGGAGAATTTCGTATTGGTCATATGCTTTAATCCCCAATATTGGTTGTTTTGCAGCCTGGAATACTGTGGTGTTTGGTTACCTGCACCAACAGTAAGTACTACTGAATACACTGGAACTTTGTGTACTATCCTCCTCTTTGTAGAGGCTCTGCAGGTTTATCTCATGCATCTTGGAGTGGACCATACCTAAAATAGGTTTAATTATATATCAGTTCTGAGTATCATACCCAAATGAGGACCTGCTGGGTATTGAAGTGAATGCCAACTTGTCTGCTGTCAGTACGTAGCAGCTCAGTGCGTCTTTGCCTGGATCCGTTAAATTTCATAATTAGTCCTCGTTTCTTCTGTTTCAGCTTTCCCAAAATTTCATTCCTATTTTAATTCTACTGCATTGTATAGGCTATAAAATGAATTATTTTGCTGTGGTTTATGTTGTCCTTTTGTGGCACAGTGAGCAAACCAAGCAATTGAGAAACTCCATAGTTACGCCCTTTGTCTTCCTTGCCTCCTCTTGTGGTTGGACCATTTTCACAAATTCCTGTCTCCTACATCTCTTTTTTTTTTATATATATTCTCTTGGATATTATTCAGAGGAGTTGTCTGTTTAGAAAGAACTTTAGAATTTTCCTGCCCTCTTTTTTTAAATTCAGTTATGTTATTCACAATGCTGTTGTCTGTACTGAAAGACGTATATGTACCTCTCAAATAATCCTAGCGGTCAGAAGCTCAACAGAATGGTAAAAGGAATTAACAAGACTCACCTGGTCCCATTGGAACCTTTTTTGCTCTCCTGTGCGGTTTCTGAGCAAAGGGGTTGGAGCAGATGGTCTCCTCCAACAGAGGTTATTCCAGAATTCTCCACGCTACACAAGGGGCAGGTCAACGCGGACAGGGTTACTCACTGGTGGTGGTCTCGTGCAGTAGTTATTAATTGGGCTGCTTCTGTCTGCTTTATCATCGTTTTATTCCGGTTCTGTGGAGCAAATGGGAAAACATAAGCAATAATGGAAAAGAAACACGATTAGCAGCTTTTATAATTCAGTGCTCCTGTGCACACTTAGGTCTTGCATTTGGAACAGCACTACAGTGTCGGATTTGGCTTTGTATTGTGAACTACACATCACTGTATAGACTTTGTATATTAATCTCCCTCCTTTGTTAGCGACCTTTAAATGTCTTTAAAAATTTAAAATCTCTCTGGATGCTGAAACGGGGTGAGATATAACATAGATTGGTACGGTAGCTTCTCTCAAAACTCCAGTCAACTGAGGCGTTTGTTCACTTGTGTATGTCTTGTGATAATGTAAATACTTTTTTTGTCTTCTGCACACAATGCACAAAGGTGAACTGGTAATTTTCTGGCCACCTCAGATTTTGCTTACCTACTTTTGCAATATATACTGGAAGACATTTAACCATTTTCCCTTTCTCTCCCCTTTTCAGCTCAGAGACACTAGTCAACTGCTGTTTTTATGGAACCTCACTACACTGCCACGAAGAGCACCAGCTCATCAGGACTGAAAGAAATCTGAGACTGAATTGTCCTATTTTTCCTCTGAAATCTTCACCAAGTAGTAAACATTTTTTTGAAGGGGAAAGGGGGTGAATATGTTAAAGCTCCCCCTCACACCCTGTTAGGGCATCTGTACCTAATGTACATTTTCTTTAAAATTTAAAAAGATGTTAGGAAATATTTTATAAAACTTTTTTGCAATAAATGACGCATGAAATTATTAAAGACTATATGACACTTACATGCAAGGAACCACTTGAATTATTAGTATGAAGAATCACTGCAAATAACTGGGTTTTTTTGTAATGTGACAGTCACGTTTGTATGTTTTGATAGGTGCCAGTGCTGGAGCCAATTGCCTGGGAAGTTGACTGTAACTTTTGAACTTTTATTTTCATTCTTAACTTTAGCATTGCAATTTTCCATTCTCTGAGGCTTAGTTAGTATTTAGTGCAGGTGTTAGCAGAGCTGTGATCTGTGATCAAAAGCATGTCCAAAAACAATTGTATTGTAAAATAGGAACAGTCCTGCTATATGAGACCAATATTTCCCATAGAGGTGATGGAAAGGACAGTGACCACAAACTCCATGTATCTCTGTATTATGGGAAAGCTCCTTCTGTGTGAATATGGTTGCATTTTATTTATGCTATTGTAACACTTAGGGAATTGAGGATTGTGGCGTAACGTTAAGAAGGGCTGCAACGCAGAGAGCGGCATTTTGCTTATAATACTATAACAAGATGGGAATCGTGAATGGAGAGTGATTAAATGGAATGGCATTTCTATTTCAAATCATGGGTTAATTTTTCCTTTTGACATAAATATTTTTCAGATAGGTAACTAGTAGAGCAAAGGTTTTATTAGTGTTTCTGATGGTTGTTCGTCTGAGTTGCGTTGACTTCTTTGAATAGCTGTAAATCAAAAAGAGAAACCCAGTGGGTTTTATCCATTTTATTCCCCTTCCTCCAAGGTGTTCGGTAAGACTTATTTCAGTGGAGCTTGTGAATGCTGGACACGCTGCTGAAATACTGAGTTATTAAATATTAATTTATGTGTCACTGATTATTTGACATTGTGTGCACACTTTCTCGGCAGTATCATTTCTTACAAAGTCCTTAGTGGGGGATTTATTATATAACCTGAGAAAATAAATATTTGTTTTGAAGAAATGAAAATGTGCACATAATCTACTAAAAGTCAAATTTTTGTTTCTTATAGAAGTAAAAAGACTTGTAGTAAACTCTTTTCCTCCTTACTAATATCCTGTTTTGACTGGAGAAAATAGAGTGACTTTTGTCTAGATTGTTTAAAAACAGAGATACCTTTCTGAGAGGCATCTGTATCGCCACAAGGGCAGTTTCACAGCCTTTGTGTATGGAGCCTGAATTAATCACATAGAATTACAAGTTAGGCCAACTCTATCGTTTGGCTTTGATATTGGCAACAGTTTTATACTTGTTAAACAATCGGAGAGGGGGGAAGTGAGAGGCTGGGACAGACATCCAAATCCAGGACAGGTGTATCGGCAATACAAACGTACTGAGGCAGTTCATGCTTCGTGTTAGTTCAGTTTCTATTTTTCAGAGGTAAATTCTTTATTTATGAAGCCAGAAATTGAATACTTACTGCCTACTTCTTAAAAACTAGCTGTATAATGCGGTGCAGTAAGTTCAAATTGTACCATTTTTCATAATAAACTACGTATATTTTTTTAATTTGAGATTAATGTTTCTTCTACAGTGCTTTTCCTTTTCACCAGTCGAAGAGGATCAGCAGTCTGGTCCTGTTTGTGGCCTGAGATTTGACTACAAATTAGAAAAATTAAGACGTCTGATTTGGGGAAAGGGGAAGCGATTTGATGTGGTGTATGTGCTAGCCTGTCACCTCCGGAGACCAAGCCCCGATTGTATTGACAAGGAATGAGGGTCTTGGCCTAGTAAGTTACATTTTTACACCCCACACCCCACACCCCCCCCCAAACCGAACAAAAAATAACTACCAAACAACATGGCACAAAACCGTTTCTGCTCAGGAAAAAGGCCCAGGTCTGTAATAGCAGGGTTATTGCACATGGGGTTGAAAACTGATTGATATGTAAGTAGAAGCCAGTAGTGCCTGCCTGTGTGACATCTGACTCTTGGCCAGTGCTCCCTTTTCCTCACCTTCGTGAGCACTTGTGCACAGCAGCTGAAATATAAAAAAATACACTTAAGAGAGATGCAGGTCTCTGCATTGGAGAATATAGGTATATAAGCAAATAGCATAAAAATAGACAAGGTAGCTAACTGTATTTGTGTTTGTTTTCACAGAAAGTATTGCAGCCATTTTGTTTGAAACCAGATTTTCATTTTGAAATGAAATTGTCAGGGATATTCTAATGATAGAGAACTACAGTAATGTATTGCTTTTCACTTTTTTGCTTTAGTTGCTTAATATTTAAGCTTTGCTCCGTGCTACCTTCTTGTCTGTATATTGAATGGTCACTATGCCTCTTTCATTTTGTAGACTTGAATGAGGAAAATATGATTCACCCTTTAAGGTTTGCTGAGAAGTAAATGATAAAGAATGTTGTGTAACATTTATTCAAATAAAGCCTTGATTTTTTTTCAGTGCTCTTTTAAAGGGAAATAATGTTGAATAATGTTTTGATGTCATAACTTCCTTGCTTTATCAGTCCTTGACCCAAAAGCCTTTGATTTATGTTACCTTTTTTTTTTTTCTGAATTAAACAAAAGATTTAACGGAGGTTACTAGTCCACTGCTGGAAGTCTGTCACCTGGACAAGTCTCTATCCAACCTTACCTTTCACCACACTGGCTAAAAGATACCACGTCATGCTCAACCAGCCGGATGCTTCCCACGAGCAATAGGAAAATCTTTTCTTGTGTAATTAACAAGAAAAGATTATGTGTCCCTTGTAGAGGCCGATACAAAGAAGCCCCTGCTGGCTCTGTTCCGTGGCTGCGAGTGCACTAAGTCCCGCTTAAAGGAGGAAGGTGGATGCCATGGGAAGAGGTTGCTGCCCCTTGCAGACGCGATTCCGGCGCGGTCGGTGAGTGCCGAGCGAGGTGCGGAGCTGGGGGCAAGCTCAGGGCTCCCCCAGCGCTGCTGGCAGAGCCAATCTCACTGCGAGCAGAGGAGGTCCCTGCTGTGGCGGCAGCAGCAAAGCAGCTGAAGCACAGAGAAAGTGCTGGGCCTTTGAATACCTGCACGCTGCCTGCTGAGCTTTTCTTTGGCTGTTTTTTTTTACTTGCAATACTAACAGTTTCAGACAAGTCTGTCCACTGCAGGTAAGTGTAATTGGGTATTTCTCCATTCAGGGAAGAAATGCCGCGCACTGAGTTGCGTTATCTTGCCACGGTGCCCGATAGGAGGGGGAGCAAGTTGCACTGTAACAGCGAACTCCTGTACCGGAGCTCTCCATGTCCGGCACTGTGGTCAGAGGAGGGCCATGTGTGCAAAGATTTCTCCAAATGGTAGAATCTGTGGAGCTGCATTCTCTCATTAAATAGAAGGTAGCATTTATAGAGATTTCTTTCTACTTGCATTTTTATTACTGTAAAGAAAAGAGATCGTAATTTTAGCTGAGCTCCTAGGTTAAACAAAAAATATGCTGTTCAGGTAAACTTGACTTCTAGGAAGTTTTTATTTCAAGGAAGCATTGATTTTTTTTATGGCGCGCCAGTATGCCAGGAACTAGTGGGTGGTACAGAGGTACTAACCCTTTTGTAAGTAAGGTGTTTTATTGCAGTGACCTGTTGTTGATAGTCAGAAGTCTTTCCCAAAAATTGAATTAACTTCTGGAGTGTTCATGCACATGTACGCTGTCTGTAGCGCCTGTTGTCTTGGCCCTGGGCCTCCATGGTGCTTTTGAAACCAGTTGGTGCCTCCTGTAACCATAAGCGAACGTCCACATGTGTCTGTTGCTTGGAGCAGAGCTCCAGCATACGTGTTTTTCTTTTCCTTCACGGGTTTGTTTCTTATTCTGTCCGGATTGCAGGAACTCCCATCCTCTTTCTCTCATTATTCATTCATCCTTGCAGCAGTTCCTCTTGAATTGGTTATCCTCATTAGGCTGTGGTGGAGAGGGGAAATCCTGCTGAAATGTAATTGCTCACTAATGGCTTTTCCTTTGTGACATTGTGTTGGTAGCGTCTCGCTGTGGGAGTCTGCTGGATTTGCTGCGTGACTGTGAAGCCCACGAGAGAGGTTAGCCAGACAGATTTCAGAGTTCTGCAATTACTCCAGTGATTAATCTTCACTCCAGTAGTTCGGTGACGAAAGTATAAAAGTAACCTAACCTTCGGCAATGAAGCCAGTCCTACACAATGCTGCTCAGTAATACTGTGTTACTGCTGCCCTGAAGCATCAAAAGGGTGATACTTAATGAGGGCAAAAGTGCAGGGAGCAGCTGCTCAGCGCAGCTCCTGGCACGGGAACGTTTTGTCATAGCTTGCCAGCGAAGATCTCAGGCATCGGTACGGAGAAACAAGCTTGCTTTTAGGGTGAGACCAATGGGCAGATTTCTTAAGGCAGTTGGGTAGATCAGTAACAGAGAGATGATGTAGTAAATTCAGGCACTGTCACATGCTCGTTATTTCTAAGCATTATGCGGTGCGGAGTGCTGCAGCAGGATGCAGGCGGGCGCCTGCCTGAAGCCTCATCTGCGGCCAACAAAGTCCCGCAGGGAATACTCTCGCGTTACCTTTGTGCTCCCTGGGCTAATCTCTGCGGCTGGCAGTGTCCTCTGAGGCTCCGGAGGGCATAAGGGGTGGCCGAGATTTGCACGGTGAGGTCCCTCTCGTGCCTTTGGACTTTCTGGGAAGCTGGGAATGCCGCCAGGCTGGGGCGATTCTCTGACGGGTGAGGTGTGGTTGTGCATTGCGAGGAGCTCCCACAGAGCAGCAGAGAACCTGAGCCGGTTTGAAAAGCGGCTCGTGCTTCTGCTCAGTCACAGGCAAAGCGATGCTCAAGCTGCCAAATGCTAACGAGCGTGCAAAGAGACTGTCAGCAGCACGACGCAGCGGTACCAGCAGGCCTCTAAGCAACTGCCAGGGCAGAAACAAGGCCGCGTACGTGCATATGGCCTTGGTATCAACTGCCGCTCGCTGTTGTCGTTTTTCACTCTTGCCCGCTTGTCCCTGCTCTAATCGTAGCTGGATTTGTCATTGTCCCTCTGTGCAGGGGCGGCGAGTGGAGGCAGTGCGGGGTGAGCTTCAGCATGTGCAGCAGGAAAAGGCTCACGTTGTGTGCTGGTTCATACAGTGCTGACACCCCGTTCTTAATTCACCTTCTCTGGCCTGGTTATGGTTCTGCTCCTGCTTTTCCCTTGAGCGTTTCTGTGGTCTCTGTTTTTACTCCCTTGCTGGGTTTGGAGCACAAGCCGTGGGTGCTCCGCGCGGGGCAGGCTGGACACCCTTGCAGAAGTTTTTTGGGCGTTCTGACTTTGGGGTAAATAGTCAAAGCCCAGGAGGGGTAGTTCTTATTTTGAAATCCAGATTTTTCAGCAGAGAGCTTTGCATCTTAAGAGCTTAGGGACTGGAATTTCCAAATGTGGTTGTCTTGGACGTTATATATTAAACTGAGGCTGTGCCTGCTGGAGGGCTCAGTCAAATGTTGAGTCATCAGAGGAAGGGGCTGGGGGCTCCAGAGTGTGCGAGGATGGGTACTGGACTATGCCAATATAAGATCCCAGGAATACTAATGCTGCACAGGTAGATATGCATAATCCTCTCGTGATTCACTCAGTTTGCTCTGTTTGTCTTTAGAAAGACAACATTGCAAGTGAGCTGTGAGAACAGGGGCTGAGGTAGCTGTACATCATAGATCTTTTCATTAATACTGCAAAATCACATCAGAAGCCATCGGTTGCATCTTGGCTTAGCAGACTTGCTGCTGGCTGCAAGTGCCATGGCCTCAGCTGTATTTCAGCCTGGAGCAGGGACACACAAGCACATTGGGGCGCAGAGAGAACTGTCACTTCAAGGGCAGGTCGGGGGCTGTAGCCATGGACAGTAAATCCATCAGCTTCCAGCCTCCTCCCTTCCCAAAGCTTCCAAATGCTGCAATTCTTCCTTCCTCGGGTAGAAAAGTGCCCCACGATGCAGGCCACAGCCAAACGAGCTAACGGAAATGTGTCAGTCTTCACTGGGGTAAAGAAAGATGCACTTCTCAGCAGCTGTGCTCAAATGCAATTAGGCGAGCAGAGCCCACAGCCCTGCCGCCTCTCCGGGGGCCCGTTTTATCGCTCGGCACTCGCCAGCACCCCTCCAGGAATACATTTAGGAAGCCATTCCAGCAGCCAGGCACAAAGCTATTGCCTAGACCAGATAATACCGTTCCCCCCCCCCTTCCTGGCGTCCCACTTCACTGACGGGTCGGTCTGCAGGAGGGTGTTGCTCAGGAGCATCTCCCGCACCGCCAGGCTTGGGGCTGGGCCGGGGCCGGGCTGCCTTTCACATGCCAGAGGTAGAAACAGAACAGCAATAACCTGCCTGATGATGTGTTTATCCTAGAGGAATGGGCACAACTAGAGCCTGAGTGTTTGAAGTCTCAATTGCTGCAGCTGGTGGAGGGTCATGTTCTTGGATGGCAGCTGTGGGGTCGCACACTCAGGCATGCAGAGACTGCAGGGAGGTGACGGATGTGGTGCAGGCAGTAATGGGAGCCAGGGGCAGAGTAACAGCCTCAGTCGGGCTAGGAAGGGCAAACCTATCTCTGTTGTGTCTGCTTAAGGAATACTGGCTTTGTAAATCCTCTTCTTGGGAACCGGCAGATGAGAAATGGGCAGGTCCGGGGGCTCCAGGCTGGAGCCGTAGCTGCAGATGGTGAGGTTTCCGACTGGGAGGATTACCATGGGACACGCAGAATCAGAAAAATGTGATTTATTTGCGTTTTCAGTTGTTTTAGGACCTTTAATCTATAAAGGACTTTGCTTTGTCAGGGTAGGCTGTGATGGCTCTGGCTTAATGCCACAGCAGCCGAAGGCCTCACAATTTACTGTGCCTCGGCAAACAAATGGGCTGAGCAGAGCCTCTGCCGATAAAAGGTACTCCCCAGCAATTACACCCTTTCGAGCAGGAGGCTGCACAGGTTTAAAAAAAATTAAGCTGCTGAACAAGAAAATGCCGGGATTCTTCCAAACAGGGAAAGCTCGTGAATGAGCAATGTAGTAAAGCTGCACATCAAATGTGCCCCTGCACATCTTTACCTACTGTTAAAAAGAGGTGGCACTTTGATATAATTGGTTCTTGGCTGCAGCAGCCGTCAAGAGAGCTTGGCTGCTGCAGTGATCCCTGGGGAATAACACAGCTAATTAAAGCCTAGGAACTGGTGACCAGCAGCTTCTCCTCTCTCTCCGGCTGTCTGTGCTAATCAGAGGTAGGTAGATCTCAAGGAAGTTTTGTGCTGAAATGTGCTAATTGGGGCAGGAAGGATTCGGCTTTAATACTTGGTGCTTTATCATATCGTAAATACCCCAATGCGATGAGCTGAGAGAGATTTCGGATCCCTGATTAATAGCTGGGCGGGAGGGGATTGGCAGCACTGTGCTTATGGTAAGTTGTGAGCACGTGTCTGTCAGTCCCATGGCTTCTTTTCCGAGAATTGCTTCCCACTGCCTCGTGCGGGGCTGCTGTTTCGGGAGCCAGATCCTATGATGTGAATGGAGAGCTGCTTTTTGTTTTTTATCTCTTCCTTTTAAGAGATGCTAAATCCCCCAAATCTGTGGTGAGGTTGAGGGAACTACAGGTGTTCAGCTCCTCTGAAGGCCAGGCCTTGGGAGTCTCACAGTCGGAATCCAGAATTAGCTGGAAAAACCTGCTTTTGCCCCAGCAGCTTTTGCCGGGGGTTTGGCAGAGGCCGTGCGGGTCCGGGCACCAATGGTTTGTGCTCCTCGAGGCTGCCCTGCAAGCTGGGCTCAGCTTGTGGACCTGGTTTTATTCTTTTCCTGGGGAAAACTGGTGGACTTTGCTTTGCTGGTTACTCCTGATTTACAACGGGTTGGGCTGTCCCGCCTTTTGTAGCACCGGCCTCAGCGCCGGGCACTCCGGTAACCCCAGTTAATGGCAGGCAGCTGCGCTGGCGGCCGTGCAGCCGAGCTGCCTGCCAGGCGGGGGCTGAGGGCAGCCTCCGCCATCCCATGGGATGGCTGAAGTGGTGGCTCGTTGCTTGATGGAGCCCAGTTAATGTGCTGGCGGAGGCGCTGGTCCTGCAGGAGAGCTGGGAGAAGGGGGAGGAGCAGCGAGAGGTGAGCCAGGCCCTGCTGTGCAGGGCGCCGGTGGTTGTGGCGCAGCAGCAGGGTGCCCAGCCGGCACGGCCCCCGAGGGTCAGCCGCCGCAGCTGAGGGAGCCCACCCGAGTTCGTGGTCAGCGCTGGGGGTGGAAGGGAGGTGAGAGCACAGAGAGGTGGGCAGCAGGACCTGGGGGGGGAACGGGACAGATCCGGTGCGTCTCATCATCAAGGCGCAAAAAGGCGGGAAGGAGCGGGGTGGTGCTGGAAGGAGGGATGGGGCCTCGCACACTGCCGGGGCAGAAAGAGCCAAATGCAAAAGGGCGACTGCTGTGCGGTAACAGGAGCAACCCTGGGTTGCTTCCTCTGCCAACTTGGACTTCTGTCGGGTTTGCTCGCGAGGGTACATGGCAAGATGCGGCAGGGTGTTTGGGGGAGAGACCTCAGCGCATCCCACCTCCTGCTGAAGCAAAGCGATGTCAAATAAAACAAACAAGATTTTGAGGTTTGCGGAGCCCTTCTCTGTAGCTGGGTGGAGAGCTGTGCTTTGCTGAGGGCACAGTAAGACAAGGGTTTCTGGGGGGCTAGGTGAGTGTTTGCTTTCTCAGGAACCCGTTGTATACACCTTAGAGCTTTGTGAAACATCCATTTTGGAAGTCCTGCGGGTCGGGTCGGCTACTGCCGAGCGCGGTGCTGCAAGGGCAGAAATGCAAGCAGCAGCTACAAGGCTGGGCGGGTTGCAGAGACCCAGGAAGGGTCTGCTGCCGGGGGTAACCACGGGGGGGGACAGATTGAATTACTGACTATGGGACACTACAGGGACCCTGTGAAGTTATTTGTAAAGCCTCAGCGACTCTGCCAATCCGTTGAATAACTGAAGACAGATGCTGGGAATGGCTGTACTTCACTGCCCTTCTTGGGTTTATGGCACAGAGAGCTCCATCGTGGGAGAGGTCAGCTTGAGTGGGCCGAGTCCTGCGTGCAAGCCCTGCTGGGGCAGCTCACCTGCTGGATTTTTAGTAATTTAGGTTTTGTGCTAACCCAAACCCCTACTCTGAACTTTCTCTGTGTCCAGGTTTGATTCGGGAGGTGGAGCTGGCTTAAGTGGCGGCAGAGAAGTGGAGGGTGAAGATGGCTCTCTTGGGTATCCTGCTCCCTTCACACATGAAGAGGAAGAGGTAACAAAAGTGATATAATACAAAATTTAGTGTTGTAAATAATCCGTACTGAATTATCAGAGAGCACACAGAGGTTTCTCATTCCTCAGTCTTACTCCTATTATTGCTGTACAATAAGAACGTTTGCATAGTCTCGCAATTGAGAAACAATAACAATATCAGCTTTAGAATATGGTAATGTAGTGGAATGACTTAAATGACTGGACTGGCAATTAGTGGGTATTACCTATTCAGGAAGGGTAGAGTAAGTAGAGGAAGAAGCAGCAGCAATTTTAAATACTGTAGACTGAAACGGCTACCCAGCACGTATCAATGAGCATGATGATGAAGGTCAGGGAAACGGGACTGATCGCCCCACCAGAGAACAGATGAGCTACTTCTCAAGCACCCTGTAATGAAAAGATAAACTGCTGGAGCCACACTGGGCACTCTGTGTTTCCTAAAATTATTTCTAGAAGGGCTTTCTAATATGAGGTCCTGGATATGTTACTTTGAGCCGTATTATAATGTCTAGAAACGAAAATCAGCGTCCTGGAAGCTGGTGGTTACAGAGTCTGGAGTTACCCACAGATCTATGCACATCTACCCACATATAAATGTACGTATTTTTTCCATTTCTACCCCTGCTTTAAAAAAACCCTAAAACTAGAAGGAATAATCGGGTAAAATCAACTAGAAATAAGAAAATGAAAAACAAAATGTAAATTTCTAAGATGCTAGACAAAAGGAATATACATTTTTTTCAAAACTACAAAAGGAGGTAATCGTTGGCTATACGGCCAGGAGGTTCAACAGTGATATGAAGGCAGCAATTAAAAAATAAAAGCATTGCACATGGGAAGACAAAATATGGTAGTTATAATAAACTTGATGCAAGAGAATACGGTCTTGATAAGGAAAGCTTAAAAAAAAAAGGCATGACAAAGATAAGGATGATACAAGAGAAGTTTTAATCTATTAGGAACAAAAGTAGTGCTCAAAATGCGGTGGCGCCCTTTTGTTGACCATAAAAGCCCTGGTGTTGGATATTTCTCAATTTAAAGCCGGTGGGATGATGTATTTACCATCCCATTAGCACCCAGGCAGAACAGTAACAGGACTGAAAATAAGCCCAGATATTTCACCTAAACCAGCCAACTGGCGCACCCACTTTGCCTTTAATGGATGCTGGGTGAGACAGGTCAGTGGAGCAACGGAAGGCAAAGATGAAGATCCGGGTGCATATAGGCTGGTGAATCTGACATCAGGGATAGAAATCTTGAAAACAGGATCAGCAATCCATTAATAAAGAATTAAAGGCAAACATGCAATTAAAATCCATCAAAAATAGACCTTGTCATTCAACCAGGCTTAGTGAGTCTAATTATAAAGGCCCGTTGCCTGGCATGGCCCTCTACAGTATACGCAATATTTACAGATAACTGTCTGCAATATAAAATAAACGATGCCCACATGGAGTAAGAGTGTCTCCCTGACAGGTCACAAAGAGTTTGCCACTGCCCTTCAAACAGGGATGTTTCCCGTGAGATTCTGCTCAAATCGCTGCTGGACCTTGCAATACGCGACACTTTCCTCAGTGACTGAGAAATCGAAGTCGCTCCTGAAAATGCTGGTAAGCAACAGCCCGGTGGGAAAACACACAGAACAACATCTATTGCTCAGTAAGCCAGGCCTGCCAAACAAAGCGTGACTTGATTTTGCATTTAGCTGCATTAACACATGGAAGAAAATGTCATCCACAGCTGCAGGCAAGGGGGAGGGCTGTATCAGCTATCCCAGAAAAGGTCGAGGGGAGGTAAGTTTTACTTAGCTCATCTGTTGCCAAAAGGGTTAAGACAGTCTCTGAGGGTGTGAACAAGGAAGAATGAGTGAGAATGTCCTGCCTTCGGTATAGAGCAGGAGAGACAAATCTCAGTCGGTTTTGATGTCTAAAAAAGGAAGGTCTGAGACACAAACGTTATGGAAATCCTGGAGAAAAGTTCTTTGTAGGGAGAGACTTCAAGCAGCACTGGCTCTCCAGCTTATGGAGAAGACCAACGGGCCCCTTCTTTACTACGCAAACGTGTTCAGGGCGAAAAGGCCAGGTACTAAAAGTTTTTGTTTTGCAGGGAGAGTAAGGAGGAACTAGGGCTGGGAGCTGAGGGGAGACAACTCAAAGTGGAAAAAAGGTACGTGCTTGTTACACTAAGGGTGAGTAACTATTGGAACAAATTAGCAAGGAACTTGTTGGTTTAAGAGCACTTATGTTTTATGAAACATAACCTTTTAAATATTTTTTTCCTATGGGAGGTTGTAAGCCCAACATGTATGACTCAAAACCCCCTGGCACTGCTGTGAAATTGTGTCTAATTACACCAGGAGGACATACCAATTACCTTTCTGGTGGCAGCCATGATGACTAGTTTAGACAAAAAAAAAAATCCCTTAAAAATAAAAAGCAAAATAAATGCAATTTTTCAGGATTTGGACAATGCAAAAGGACTTCAGGCAATTAACTGGAATCTTACCTAGAGGAGAACTTGCTGCAGTGGCAGGTAACACAGTTTAGAGGTTTCTGGTTTAGCTGGAGAGTGGCACTTTGAGTAGCTATGACCTATAGAGTCCTCAGTAATGCTGTGCCCAATTTCCAGTGACACTAACCCGCCCCTTTCACACAATGCAATTAAATTACAAACACAAGTGTGGAAAGCAAGTCAGCTGCAATCCTTCAGCTTCTTTTGTTCTTCCCTTCATTTTAAAACTATAGATACACATCAGGTATCCAGCAGGGAAGCTGCACACTTATTTGATGTTGTGTTTGTACAGCAGGTCGTAATTTCAAAAGTTTTGTTGTTCTTTTATTTTCCAGAATAAGTTAACCAGCCTCCACGCAAGAAGGTGTATTTGCAGCCCTCCAGCCCTTTAAGGATGTGAAGCAGGAACAGAATGGAAGGCAGAATGGAATGCATTTGTAAAATGAGTAGCAGGTTGCTAAAAGCCACTGATTGTAACTTTGCACAACAGCCACACACTGGTAAATAATAGATATATACACACAGTGTGTAAAAATAGCAATTAATTGCTAATAACAAAGATATATAAAAATTTAAAGTATCTATAGTAGCTTCAAAGTGGTTCCATTTATGTATGTTCTGAGGGTGTGTGTATGCTGCAGTGGAGTGAAACACAGGGTGCTGACCTAATCTGCTTCACACTTGGGGACGCAGGACTCATGCTAATGTTGGTAAATGAGGCAAAAGCCTCACCAAGCTCCTTTCCCACCCTTTCGTGCCTGGGGACAGTTAGCTACTGCAATGCAGGAGTCAGTGGACTGCCTGGTTCCAGGGGCAGACAGATTGCGCTGCTTCCCAGGCCAGCCACGTTTTCCGCTTTCCGGCAGCACGGAGCCTGCAAGAGCAAGAACTGACATCTCCACCCCTGGCCCCGTCCTGAAGTAGGAGCTCTCAGGAAGCAGGAGTCAGATGTGCCTGAGTGCCTCGGTCTGGGCACAAGCCAGGCTTATGAGCTTCAGCCCACTGCCTCTGCCCAGGGCTCCTCAGAACCAGCTTGGACACCTTTGCTCTGTAGCGTTCCAGCTTTCCGGAGGGATTATTAACATTTATACTAGTCTCAACACTGCTCAACCCAATAAGCTTTCACTGAACCTGAAGAGCTCAGTTCAGAAAGCAGAGCGGTTTTACAGCCAATTAGCCCATCGGGACCTGCAGAGCCCCTGGGGTGCGAGCACACTTCTCTCCCAGCAGACTGCCCAGGTACACTCAGCCCTCTGCCTGGGTACTGGAGTCTGACGCAGCCAGCCTCTGGCTGGCAAACTCCTCTCCAGCAGTGCTGTGGCTGCTCTAAGGAGCAAAATTTTTCTTTAAAACCTCCCATCCGCACACCTACCTGTTTGCCCAGACTTTACTAAAGGAAGTTCAGCCGTGCACATTAGAAACTTTACTCCAGTAAAGCATGGCCTCGTCACAGTTTCAGCACGTGGAAATCCTAGAGGCTGTTTGCTGTTACTTACGTGACATTTTAATTATACAGAAGATGTTAAAGCCTGCACAGGCCTCACTGTGAATCAGGGCTTCTCTCTTCTTTTCACGATAACATTTTAATTCCCATAGACTTAATACTCACTGCAGACTTGAGATAGTTTACAAACAGGTGACCACAAAAGCAAAACCAAAAATGCAGCAGGACAGAGTTAAACAACAATCAAAAACCCCTCCATGGCTGCAGAGACAAAAATGAAAATAAAGCACTGAGAATGCCTAGTCTTGAGAGACTATTCCTTTCAGGCATATTAGTGTAAAGACTGGAGCTCTGTAATTTCAGTCCTTAAGCACACACAAAAGGGACTTCCTGAAATAAATTTGACAATCAATAGCCAACAGACAGCCACCACTGATTATTTAATTAAATCATGTATTGAAATCTCCATGGAGACAACTGAAAAATCTGCCTCCAATGTAAACATTTCAGCATCAATATAAAAACCAGTAAGCAGTAATTACAAAAGATACCCCTTCTCCAAAATCAGAATGAACTACTTCAACAGCACATATCTATATATATACACTTCAAAGTCTTCAAGGTCTAGTATACTATGAAAGTCTTTTGCAATCAACTTTAACATCACTTACTTGTTTGCCATTATGGATATCTGTAATATGAATGAATCTTAGCCAAGCAAATTTAACTTAATTTTATGGTACCATTACAAAGTGTATATATATAGGCACAAAATTTCCTTGTTGCCTTCAGAAAAATTAATAAAAAAGTAAGCAAACTGTCTTGTAAGGGTGGCCGGAGGTTAATTTACTGATACTGCTATAAGCAAGACAAAAAAATCAAATGCTTCAAATTAATGTCTTGCAAGTACGTTGTGGGTGACTACAAGTACTTTTAACAATACCACCACCATGGGAAGGACTTAAATAAGGAAAGAACTTCACAAACCAAACCAACAGAAATATTAAGCCTTTATTACAAAGAAAAATTATTCCACAGAAGAGGCTGGCTTGCTTCCATGCATGCTGTCAGTCCTATCCACATGCTGAGTGTGGAGAAGTGCTTCTGCTAGATTCATTAATTGCCCAAGACACCATTAGGTTTTGTTCTTGGCTACAGGTGTATAGGCATTTTGATTCAACTGAATTGCTTGCTAGAATTTTGTTGCCAGCATTGAATGGGCCAAAAATAATGAACGAGACTGTTGGACAAGGCAAACACTGCAAGGGAAGGAAAAATAAAATAAAATAAAATAAAATAAAAAAAAAAATCACACACTAGCCACAGTTATCACTAAGAGAAGTCAAATGACTTGTTTTACATCCACATTGTAAATAATTTCACAAGCAGGGAAATGAATATGCTTGAGTCTTATCTTCACTTGGGGAACGTGAAGAATGTTTGCTGAATCCTTTTATTGGTACGTGCAAGCACACGGTCACGAAGCCTGAAAGCCAGCAGAACTAGACTGAATGCACGTTATCTATTGTTGTTTGGATTTTGAACAAAATTGATGGAGTATGAACCAGTTGATGAATCCTGTTTTATCTGAAAATTTTCTGTTGACAGGCCAAAGGGGCGGAGAACCAAATTCCCAAGATCCTTCAGTTTTCCTATAATGAAAGGAGAGATAACACATTAAGTATTAAGCAGAAGGAAAACTCCCATTGAATTACGCCCAACTACACAGTGCAGTTCTACAAATCTATCTACTAATTTAAGGTAAATGCTGTGGAAATGTCTGCAGTTTGTTGAATATTTAGGCTGTTACATTAATTTAAAAAAAATCCCAGTTTTGATGTAGTTACTGTCAGCTTTGGGTTTAAAAACAGATCACCGTGCTGGTTCTGAACAGTTTGTCAGAGAGCCTGATGAAGGGCCAGTGGCTGCCAACGGTCATGGCTATGTGGTAAGAGCTATCCAGAAGCACCGTATTTCCTCAGAAGCTTTTAAACTCTCATGCCTGAAGAGCTCACAACAAAGAACTGGTGTCCCCTATACTTATGGTTGGATATAACTCTCAACAGCTGCCAACATTCAATTTTCTAACACAAAGTTTTCAGTTCTGATTATTTTTAGATGCAGCTACAGCTCTATAAACAATCAAAAATATTATAACTGCCCAGTTTCCGATACTACCAAAAGATATAATGAAAGCCAAAGTTCAAACTGCTCATTTTAATAATTAAAATCCCTTTTAAAATCTGTATATTGATTAAAGAAAAATACAACAAATTCATCCTTGCAACTGTTTCCACCTGCAAACTCAGCAGTTCCATCCGAAGTGTCCAACTTTGCAGCCATTTTGCCTGCAGAAAACCTCAGCGTGATGTCATGTGACTTGACATCGATTCACTTTCAAAACTACAGTTGTCCAGGACTAATGTACCACTGCTAAGAGCTCTAAGCAGCTATTATTTAACAAGCATTGTTAAATATACATAGCCTATGACAGTTAATAAAATATAAAGGCTTCTGTTGATAGATATGTATCATGCATGCTTTCTGACTCTAGAAAATCAATCTTGCTACCACCTATAGGCATAGGCAACAAAAGGACATCCTTTTTAAAAAATCATATCTATATAGAGATGATAGAATAGATAAAATGCCTAAATCCAACAAGATACAGAAGTAACACTTCAATGTTGGCTTAAGACAAGCTGAGCTGCTGGCATGACAAGCCAAAAGAAGAAGGTGATCAGTTTTCCAAGAAAAACATTATTTTCCTCCTGGCTTCAATGCAGAATTGTAGACTAATTTCCCAAAGAACAAACAGGAGAAGTTTGGACAAGTTGAAGCCTCCCCTAGGTTTGCATCCACAGGTTACACACCACCTTTCACAAAGCCTTTTACCTTTACTAGATCCTCAAGGCAATGGATTTTGTTTTGCTGGGACTTTGTGTGTGCACACAGTGGGGAAAGAGTGACAACAACAATAGCTGGCACCAGGAAATCCAGCTGAGCAACTGAAGTAGTCACATTCACGTAACTAAAACCTGCAAATGCCACACCTGTTCCTAATTGCACGTGTGTGCTTTCTGCAAGCCATCTTAAGTCATGAGAAACATCTCTCTATTATTTCTATTTGTAAGCTAACATATTAGAAGCTACCTGCAAAGTCATATAAACACTTACCATTTCCTTTCTTTGCTTTTCCTGAGTTCTGTTGTTTGTTTGAAAATCCTGTTCTCAAAACAGAAATTGTATCCAAGTCTGAACTTATCCCATGGAAGTATGCCCCTTATCTCTTACAATCTGGCAACAGTTTAAGACAGCTTAAACATCATCACCATAAACGATAATATGCTATTTTTTCAATCGCATTTCCAAAATTGAGCTGGGGGCGGGGAAGCTTTTTTGCACACATTCACAGAAAATACAAAAAGCAACAGTAGCTGGGAAAAAATGTGAACATTTTTATCTAAAGAACAACTCAGTCCCGCATAAAGAAACCAACAGCTACCATTACTATGGTACTCCTAAATATGCCAAAGTAATTAAGATCTTGCATCAAAGTGCTGGTTCACAACTGGGTATCTTTCAGAGGTTCGTGTAATTATTTTAAAACACGATTAGTCTTTAAAAGTCAACATAGAAACTCCATGGCCTTACACAAGAAAAAAAAAAAAAAACAGCCTACAAAAGCAGCTGGTTGGCGAGACAGGATTTTCCTTCGATCTGATTTTTCTTCTGTTTGGATTAACAGATGAGGTGGTTGAGTGATCTGGCCAAAGTCATTCCAGTGAGTGGCTCAGCTAGAATTAGCTTCTTTGTACTGGTGGTGGAGTTTTTATTTTAAGCACACCCTGTTTAAGCTAATCGTTAACGATTAAGTTCATAATTTTATGCTTCATCCTAAAAGCATTTTGGTTATAAAACTAGAAAGTTGTTCATAGCTTCTCTAGGACTGGGATGAATAGTTGCTATAGTACTTCTAGACAAACATTTGGTCATTGTTTAGCTTCAGGTTTGGGGCGAGAAGTGTCTTTGTCTACTGGTGGAAGAATCCTGGCGTAGTCTGGCATAGCTGGAGTCAGTGGTAGACAGTTCACAAGTTATCCAGGCACTGCAGCTGGCTCAGGAACAGGCAGACGAGTTTGCCCGTTTCAGGAAACTGTGAAAGGTCTTTTCTAATTGGAGTTAGCACGATGGCTCTTTTCCGGTTATACTGGAGCCAACAAATACAGAACAACTGCCTTGGTATTCTTGCCAGAGCTAGGCCAGCTCTTTGGGAGAAGCTAAAGACTGTATGATGTATTTAATACTTTGTTCTTCATCTCACTGTGATTGAAAATTAAAACAATACAGTCATCGGTCACCTTCCTGTTCCATCACTTAATACACATACAGCGATGCCTTTTGGTACAGCCAGATTTAATAAATTGTTAATGAAGCAGAAGAAAGCCTTGCCTTTTCCGGGAACTTGAGCCCAAAGCACTGCTCCTGCTGTCTTGGCGCACATAAACCCATCATTGTAGGAAAGCACTATTTCCTCCTCCCCCACTCTCCGTTCATCCCTAAATTAAGATCTGTAGTTAAATCCAACATGCCCTCCCCCCAAAGAAAAGCTCTCTTAAAACAGGGACTGTGCTTGAAGGAAGGAAAAAGGCATGTGGAGCTGTGACTCAGCTGCAAAGAGTTCTCAGCAGTCAAACGCTCACTTGTCCCAGAGCAAGGTCACATTCTCCTCTCTGCGACCATATTTTCATAGATTTTATTCTTTATATTTTAGAGAGCCTATGTCTACTTTTTAGCTGGAACTCCAGCATGTTAAGTTTCTTCAGCAAAGCAATATTCAGAGATTAACAAGAAAACTAACTGCTAAAAATCAATTTAGGGCTCAGAAGTTTGTGATTCATTACTCACCTAAACGGCTATGTAACATCCTGTTGCAAAAGGCAGATGCACGAAAAGATTTCTCATGATTTACACTAAGATGCAACAGCCAAAATTAATTGCCATTCAGTCTTTCTGGCAATTCTTCTAGTATAATTGCTGGTGTTAACGGGGGGTTTGGAAGTTGAAAAGCTGGATATTGTTTATGTTAAGAATCTTTTTTTTTTGGATGAAAGACAAATTTCCTGATGAGGTCCCATCTTTGTATAACTGTCTGTATTACCAACAATATATCTTAAGCAATTAAAAGAGCGAGGGCTAATCCTTTTCCCTTCCCTAAACAGCAGGTGAGGACTGAACTAAAAGTAACTGTATTTTGCTCTGGTTTGAACTATTTAAAGTGACCTCCCTTTATAACGTATTGGGGATTAGCAGTTTAGTTGCAAATACAAAATACTGTTCAGTATAACAACAACAACAACAGAAAAAAGTAATTCTTTAGGCACTAAACCTAAGAAAAATCTCACGTAGCAGGAAAAATCTCTTGTAGCAGGAAAAATCTCTTATTGGCATAAAGGCCCAGGTGATACACTCTGATAGACCTTCCCATTAATCACGCTGATAATCAAGTATATTTCACTATTTTCTGGAATGCACTCATTTGTAACTTAAGCTGAAAGCCCCAATAGTTTTTAATTAGATTTGATGAACTCTGTGCGTATAAGATGGGTTACGAAGACTGGCATATGTTCCATCCCTTTTTTCTTTTTTTTATATCCAATATACTTGCCTCCCTTGTCTCCATGCAGAAAACTCTATTGTCACAGCCCTCAAGCTGCTACACCTTGCTAAAACTATTCTAAGCTTCCCACTCCCTCTCCCCAAAGGAGCTGGTCCTAGTTATCACAATAATTAGTTCCTCTAAACAAGACTAGCTTGTTGTACAATAGCTGGAAATCTTTGGCTTTGAAGTCAGGAGAGAAATGAAAAAGAACACAGAAAATGGTCAGTATATGTCCATGTCCCGGGGAATTACTAAGCCAGAGAACACTCACATTATGAAAGCACACAAGGAGAGCACCACATGGATTTAAAAGCTACTTCCAAAGTGTGCTATAAGTTAAACTTTCATTCACGTGAAACTCAGATGTTAGCTGGTACTGAGCAAAGTTCAGTGGCAAGTGGTGGGACTAACCTGCACAGGCTGAATGGAAAATATGAAAATAATTTAAATACAAACATCAGCTTTGGAAAAGTTAGTTCTTTGCAGAATGGACTTGGTTTGGCAAGAAAACATGTTTTTGCTAGTGACATCAACTTCATCAATCACATGCAGTACCACTTGCACACAAGAATTCACAGTTAGGTAGTCTGGAAGAAAAATCCAGCCAAGAATGTGTACTCTGCTTTATTTACACACAATCACTTAAGAAGTGGTTTCAGCTTCTGACAAACTATGTGGTAATAAGCTGTAGCACTGGAAAACAGGAAACACACTTAGGGAAGGAGGAGGATGCACTCCATTTGTTTGGTTTGTTTGTACACAGCTCCAGTTTTCAGGACAGTCTTAGTTAGTTGGGTACACCAGGACTTAGTTTTAGTTGAAAGAATAAAAGCCCAGAAAAACAACACTACTGGCTGATTCACTGACTCAAATAAGAATTTAATTCAATACCCTAACTTCAAAGGAGCCAAAGCATGAAGTATGACATTCTTTCTAAAGATTTTGTTGGTGATTAAGACTAGTGTCAGTGCTCCTGGACCAGGCCTAGTCTGGAACTATTAGGATGCATCTGACATGCTCTCCTGGAATTAAAAAAATCTGGGATACAACCCAGACACCTGAGCTGACTCCCCTGTGAGAAGGTGGGGGAATGAATCCTTGCACACCTGGCACTGTTTAACCAGTACTCAGATAATCTCCAAACAGATTAGCACAAGAAATTATCTATTCTGACACAGTAGTCAGTTGGTAAATAGCATTAACAAAGTTCTTGAAAAAGAAAAGTTGGAACAGCTTAGAACAAATACACCGTACAACAAGAACACTCCGAAGAAATCTCTTGACCACCACACTATATCGTTTGTCTTCTTTCACTCCTTCCAGAACTCCCATCTAATCCCTCTTCTTCAATTGTAAGGGTTTTTCCTTGACCTCAGACAGAACAGCAACATTTTGTAAACCTTGGGAAGTATTTCCTTCCCAGGCCTTCATCGTTAGATCCATGGCACCACTGCTATCTCTCTCACTGACAAGACACAAGGAATTTTATAACACTTTAAAAAAAGTCTGGTTGCTGCCCATATTCCTAACTTAATTTCAAGTGTCCTATTAAAAGAATGTATTATAGAAAAAATCAATTTGTGTTACACTGTGATCACAAGCAGCACTAAGAATAAAATACCACCTGCCCGATTGACACCATAGCATTTTAACAACATACATGACAATTTATATGAATCCTGCCACACGCAAAGGCTGTGGATGAACATAGGGTTATATGCTGTACTATCCCCCTCTTAGTCTGGTTTTCCTGGCTGTTTACAACAGTAAACATCAGTGTATCTACTTGCACATATGTAACATCATTGAGAAGGAATTCCTTTCTCAAGAATCCCAATATAAACAGCCTCAACCACTTCACAAAAGATCGGTTCAGTTCTGAAATCCTAACTGCCACTGGATTAACACTTTTCAAAAAGATCACATCTACTCTGAACTGTAGGCAGAAATGAGCAGCATGGAACTAGGTTTATAATGGCAGTTTATAAAGCTGGATTTATTGTTTCAGTATAGTCCGTTGTGATTAGTGAGGCCCCTTAGACGTTGGTAACAATAGTACCAAGGGAGAGTTCAAAAAAAGATTAGGAATTGTTTTCATATTACTTTGGGTTGAAACCCATCCCATGCCCTACAAATGGGCATGATCCTTCTGGAGATTTTCTGCATTTGTCATTTATTGATAGCACTATCACACTTAACCTTCTTTATTTATGGCTTATTCTAAGTACAACGGTGCAAACAGAATCTGATGATGTAAAGCTCTAAGAAAGCCTCACTGCAACTTTACTAGGTCAAAACAGGTATAAAGTAAGAGCTAATCAGACTCCCTGCACAGCAAGAAAAAAAAAAAAATCAGCTTCAGCATAAGCCCGTAAAACAGTCTCTTCTTTTTAAGAATTACTGTTACAGTATGCAAGACAGAGTTTATTTAACCTGATTCTCTACAGAATAGCAAAACACTGATCTTCCCCTTTCCCATCCCAAACCCTCCAAGCCTACTCACGTTAAAATAACATTTCATCTACTACTTGTCACACCTAGAATGAGTAAACACATAACTATTGAAAGCTATTTCTGAAACAGGTTAGGTACAGTTAGTTTCTCTTTATCTTATACTGTCATTTGTCCTTGCTCTTTTGTGTGGATTTTCTAAACAGGACAAATGGAAAGCTTATATAAAAATAAAAACTCATTTTAAAAAGCACCAGAATGTCAGACTGGCATATGTAGTGCCTGAACCTGTAAGAATTAACAAGCCCTGTTAACTAGGAGACAGCAGACAATGTTGACAGCAGTCTTTTTTTGGGCAGGAGGTTCCCCCCCCCCAACTGTTAGTTTAACCATAACACTGTGAGTGGTGCAAGGTAGTGCTTTATACTTAAGATTACACATTATTGCTTGGGCAATCTTATTTAAGTAGTTATCCTTTTGAAATACATTAATCCAGTTAAGATATCATCCAAGCAATACCATACAACATGATGATGGGGGCAAATGCATTCAAATGAGTTACATTAATTAAAACCTCTTTCCTACAAATGAGTCAATAGTATCCTTTGGTATAGAACTGTAAAAAGTCAAGAGACAATGAGCTATGCAGTAGGAAATCTACTTCCACACCTAGTAAGGCCAGATGCATGTTTGTAACACTAGGTAGGGTCTTAGCCTGCACACAAACAGAACTGAAACAGTATATAAATCAAGGTAAACTTGGAGACTTGGAGGTCTATAGGTTGGCAGTGCTACAAAATGAACAAAATTTACTTCTTCAGACACAAGATCAAACACGCTTAGCTATTACAGCTGGTTGACTTCTTTTATGTCAAGGTTTAGGGAAAACCCTGTTTTATCCCTTTCATGGGAATGTTGCCTTTGAAGGTTTACTTGCAGAAAGAAAGGGCAGAGCAGTTGGTCTATTTCAAATCATTTTCCCCTGCTTTTACATGCATTAATATTAAATTGGTTTATATCATGAGTATTTCTTTCTTTAAATTTAACTAATAGCCTTTTCTTTATGGGATAATTATTTGGCTAGAACTTACTGTAGGCAAAACCAAGCAATAGAGAACTACAAAGAAATCGGGAGTTTTGTTTAACACAGAACAAGTATTTCCTTTAAGATTTACCTTCTTTAAATTTTATACAAGAAATGCATTGTTATTTTTCTAGATTATTATGCAAGTTATAAGTACACGCTACTTACCTAACATTTCTTTCTTTAGTTTCTCATTCCGCTCTTCAATTTGTCCAGGTAATCGCTGTGGAGAGAGATAAAAATTGGTTATGCTTATGGAATTTTCATACACATACGCAGGATACGCTGTTTATGGCTTACAAGGAATCCTTATGTCAATCCACACTTTCATCTTATTTTGGAAACCTGTAATTCATCCGATGACATCAGTTCACATAAACAGTGAGTTGTAACTTGTGAGCGCAGGTTTCATACAGGCATACATTTTTACTGCTGAAAAACAGATCTGATCTGTTTGCTTGGGATTTTAACAGAAAAGCTTATGGAATTTAAGAGACTTACAATGAAAGTGTATTTTAGCCCCTTCTCCTCTGCTGCATGCATTAAATTTGGTAAGAGAGGCTAGAGGAACTAAGCAAGCACAGCACTTGAATTCTGAACGTAAGCACAGTTGTAAGGAGGAAAACATCCATAAAGTCAGTTCTCAGTAGTATCATACTTAGGGGAAATCGGCACTGTGAAGACACTTATGTCTTCTAAATACAAATATTTTATCAGAAGATCTCTTAATTGACTGTCCATGAACTTCAGGACATAGTTTAACGAGCAGCATCTTAATACGCAATATTCGGCATAATTCTAAGGAGGATGGGGCATTACAAATGAGGGCCTTGATTTGGCAATTGATCATGGGGAGGAAATTCCAGCAGTTCATCCTGAGCAAGGTACTAGTCTAAGTAACAGTTCATTAATGTGCTCTTTCTCTCCTCAGAACTGGCACCAGTGTTAAAAACTGTTGCACCATCACAAACAAACTTACGACGTTTCTAATGAGCATTATGTAACTACATGGTCTATGCTTTCCTAATGATTTGAGATTCCCCTTTATGCCTAGAATAGCTGTGACTCATCTTCCATCCTTACCCAGTACTGGTGTTTTGCTATATGGCTGCAATGATAATTTTTAATTAGAATAGGTGTAGTGAATACAATTTACCATTGTATCATTTAAATTTTGCATTTTCTATAAATCTGTTAAATACAAAATTAAAACAAACTATATTATGAGTGACAGTAACTTTTTATACATAATTTTCAGAAGTACTATTTCAACTCTTTATACTGTGCTCACTACTGTATAATTCTAACAGTTCTGCATGCAATTATATGCATAACTATGCTGTCTCTTCTTGTGGAGGTCATAGCAAGTCAAACAGATCTGCTGTAATGATGCTATCAGTAAACTGATTACAGTTGCAGACTATGGTAACAGGTGTGGAATTCACTTCTGATACACTTCCCTTGTGGTAACTGGCTTCTCAACATAGTTATTCAGTCTCTAATCTTGTTCTTCCCTATCATTTACGGCTCCAGTCATCACAGATAGGTTTGTCATTCTGGTATCATTGCTACAGTGAAATAAAATGTTCACTTCAAGAAAAAGCCCGTTGACAAGGCTGCCCGACTATTCCTCTCCTCTTCAATGCAGGATACACTGGTGAACACAGGCAAATATGTACGGTTCATTTTCTATAGTGCTGGGGAAGAGAGGTGGTATACCCGAGAAAGAACCCCCAGAAAAACAAGTACTAAGGAATACAACGCAGATGTATTTTGATGGCTGAGCTTGAAACCAGCCCATGCCCAGCATCACCACCAGTGAGCCAGATCTAATTAGCCCAGTCAGACCTCCTCTGACTCCTGCTGACCCAGAGGGGCTTATTAACTTGGGTGCAGGTCTGGACCTAAGCTGCCTGCATGAAAACATGTTGTGGATATCCCCAGGCTCTAAATTCAGTTTGCACTGTGACTGTGAGATTTGCTGAATCTTGGACGAGTTTGGCATATATAGTGCATGTCTCTCACATTCGGACATTAGGCTTTAGCAGGAAATGAAGACACAAATCCATCTGAAATACATACTCCATGTTTTGTCTGTCTAAATACTACTATTCCAAAGACTCAGCGTTTCTCCCTCCAGAAATGTATCTGCAAGGTTAGTTATCTCTAGAAAGGTGTCCGTTATCTTGTGGCTATGATACTTATCTCAAAGTACAGCTTCTTTTGGTAAGTAAGTTTATCTGGCCTGCCAATCCCTCAAAAACTGTGTTGAAACTAAAACTCACGTAACACTGTTACACACTTGCTAAAAATAAAACCTAAAGACTGATACCGTATAATTAAACACTTTCTGGGAAAGCATCAATACGGATTATTTGACCACAAAACATTATAATTGCCAACTGTTTCACTTGGCATTGAAGGTGTCAAAAGTACCTAAAGTGTGCAGCACTAGGATTTAAATCAAAACACCAGCACAGTACTCATGAAATATAAACAGTACTAAAATTTTAGAGCAGCTACCAAATCAGGAATCAAAGCAAAGAACTACTCTGTATTTAATATTTTTAAAATGCCATTTAACAAGATCATGACGTTCCCTAATGCAGCATGTGAAACATTTTCTATGTACAGGAAGGAGAAAGATTTGCTCTAGCAGTGAATGAAGCTAATTTGCAGATTCTCTTGATGCATCATTTTCATTACCAGCAAGGGGGAAAAAACACAGCGATATTTCTGTGAAGAACAATGCATTTTACCTTAAAATAAAGCAAAGCTTCTTAGTCTCCCACATATTATATATGTTAACCACATATCTGAAGTCAACATTGCAGCTGGAACTGGGTTTTTATTGTGAAATTTAGAGATTTATTATGAATATTTTAAAAAAAGTGTTACACTAGCTGTCAGTATTTCCTTAATAATTTTTCAAGTGAGGAGTTTTAAGCTTCAGTCTCAGAAGATTGCTTCTACCCTGAAACTTGACAAAGAACAGGACCAACTCAGGGCAGAATGTCCTAAATCTCACTGCAGTGTAAATTGAGGGCATTTTGTACAAAGTGTTCTGCACCACATGTGAGCCTAAAGCCTGTGCCATAGTAAAATGAGGTCAAGGAGCAGAAGGTATGTGAAACAGTCAACCTCTGTACTTCCCAGCTACAAAAATTAAGAATAAATTACTGATCATTCCAAAACATTCCTGAAGGATGGCCAGGAAGAACAGCAGCGCTGTTTATGATTCTCTTCTAGCCCAAATCTCCACTGGTTATTGAGCAAGAGCTCTTTTGTGAGACCTTTAGAGGCATACTCACTAAAAGAAAATTGTGGTTTTGCAAGAGGTATAAAGGACACTATCTATACTTTCAGGGGGTTCCCATCAGCCAAAATATATATATTTTAAACTCCTTACATTTTGTACCAACTATTGACAGTGTTCCTAAGTCTTAATCTGTGGAGTCCTAACTGGTGGTTCATAATCTCCCCAATTTTCACAGTTGTTCTTTGTATGATGAGCTGCTAAAATGCATTTCTTACACACTAATACTATTTTACCAAGTAACTGGCTAGATTACAGTAGGCCTCACTTTGAAGCTAGTCTAATGCTAAAAGATTACAAGCTACAGAAACTAAACCCCATCGTTTCCTTTAGAAATGTCAGCAGGCACCTTGGCTGAATTCCTGGGTCAAATAAGCCATAGTCTCAGCTAGGAGACTATAAATAAAGCCAACACAAATACTCTTTTCTAGACTGCGATGGACCCATCACATTCACTACCCATGCAGTAATGATGTTTGACAAGCTTGTCATTTATTAAGCCATTGCCAAGAGCTAGGTGATAAAGTGCTCTCCTGCTCTCAACCAGATGCATGCAACAAGCATCAGGGGGTTGTTTCACAGTACAGTAAACTGACCTTCTCAGTGGGTGCTGCCAAATGGGATGGCCCCAATTCCTGCACTGCCTTGACCACGTCTTCTTTCTTTCTCACTAGCATTTGCAGTAGGACTTGTCTGACTGCGAAAAGCCCAGGCAATATAAAAGTACTTACTTTGGGGCTTTTTGGTTGGTGGCTTTTTTTGCTCGCTTGTTGCCCTTTTTCCCTTTAGCAGAGTTAGTTGTTTGCCAGATTCATATATAGAACCAGCCATCCCCTAGGGTCGGACATGAGCTAGTACCAGCACTAGCACAAGGAAAGCAACTGGACAGCACTGTAAGCAGCAGGCAGTTAGTAGATCAGTTTAGCTGTTTTGTGAAACTATACCCTTACAGGAGTTAAACAGTTAAGCAGGATATTTTTCTGCCATCAGTGCAACTGATCCCATCCCAAAGGAAGTAATTTCAGGCAAGGCTTCTTGTCTAATATGCTATTAAAGCAGTTCCTAATCTGTCACTTATAACACCATAGTATGGGGGCGGGGCAGGGGGAGATCACTACTAATGGTTTATTTTCCCAAATGGAGAGTTAAAACAGTTAAACCTAAGCCTTTCAAAAATATTTCTGCTTCGACATATTCAGAGTGGCTTTAGAGATAATTTGGTGGGTGAAGCAAATGATTTTTTTTTTCTTTATGGGGCAGAATACATTGCAGGTTCACTGATGTGAAGCTGAACTAAAATAATTATGCCCTTTCAAAATTTAACCAGATATAAATCAAGTCAAGTATTGGCATATCAATTTGGGTGCCCACCTAAGAATTTTAAAATTGCATCCATTTACCTTAAAATGGAAGTAAAGAATTGTTTGGCTGTTGTTTTCCCTGCAGATGATGGTCAGCTCTTTCCAGGCTCTCTGGTGCTTGCCAACCATTCACCTATCATGACCTCAAGCTCCCACTCTGATAAAAAGTGACCACCACTGTACTTTTTATAGTGGCTACCTTTCATTAGCACATGTTCCTTCAAAACCATAGGATGTCTGGCCACATCTCTACCACATTTGTCCTTTTAACACAGCCTTCAGAACCTCTTTTCAAAAATAAGAACAGCAAGCAGCCTGTAAGAGCAGCTTTCTGCACAAAACAGATTTCCCTTCTTACTGCCCTTGAGAAAAGGCTCTGAACTTGTCAAATCCACAGCTATTTTCCACACTGAACATTGACATACTAAATATCACTAGAAAAATCACTTCCTGCTGCTATTTTGCACAAAGAGTTACTTAAAACCTCAAATCAGCAGATTGTGGCGGTGACTTTAAATCCCCATTGAGTAGGGATTATTTACATGTTAGATTGAGGTTTCAGGAAGTGCTAGGGGTTTACCTTTTTTCCATCCAAGCTGACACATCCTAAAGGCCAAGGAAACTTTTCAAGCATTTCCTTACACTTAAAGAGATATGGCAAAGATTCTGCAAGAAATGTTTAATCCTGAAGTATTTGTAATTTGATTGAAAGTGGACATTGGAACACAGTACTAAGTGGCAGAATTCTTTTTTTTTTTTTTTTTTAGAACAAAAAGTAACTGAATCAGGACAGTGCTGTTTGCAACCACAAGGTGCCATTTTCTTCAAGTGAAAGGCTAAGTTTTTGACGATTAATAGCAGACTTCAGTCACTACAAGTAAAATAACTCAAAGTGGCCAATAAACAGACATGCATAGCAAAGAACAAGAACAGAAAACAGCTAAATCAAGAAACAAAAATATTAACATTTTAAAGTAGCTACAAACACAGAAACAGACTGGTAGAATCCTGTCTCTTTGCCACTCTTAAAGATATGTAATCAAGTCATCAAAAAAGTAATTATTTTATAATTATGCCATAAAGGCATTTCACTGCAAATTTACCAACCAGAAAAACAATTCTACTGAAAGAAAACCAGACTCCCACTAATTAAACAGCTAGCAAGAACTGCATTATAGGGTGCTTGTATTCTGATCTCCAAATTGCAGATCCTTATTAAAATGATAGCTACTAAATGCAGCAGTGGTTCAGGCAACCTTTTCTAGCACATGCATAAATACAACTAACAGCCTCAATCAGAAAACTAGAAAGAAGTGTATGTACACTATTCAACAGCTAAACATGTAATTACATGCTTACAACTCAGAACATGGGTTTACTTTCACTCATTTTACAAAGGTAAAAAGATGATTGCGCTTTATGGACCTGAGACCAGATAAGAAAACCACTACAGTTTCAGACTCGAAAAAAAAAAAGTTATCACCACTGCATATGAAGCTGCTTGCATAAACAGCATTGAATATTTAGAATAGGAAAGATCTTGGTTTAAAGTTAGGCCAAAGTATACTAAAAAGGCTTACCATGCAAGCTTCTCTGGCTTGATGAACTGATGGGTCTTTTTCTAGGACTGCCTTATAATCTTCCAGAGCTTCATCTAGTTTTTCTGTTTTTTCATATAGTTCTGCTCTCCTCAGCAAAGCTCTAATATAGTTAGGATCTAATTCCACTGCTAGAAAACAAAACCAAAGCACAGCATTTTACTTGAAACATTTCTACACCACTCAAATGAATTCTTAAGTGTATATTAGAATCAAGCAGAGTCACAGCTTAAAAGCTAAGTCATAATTCAGAAAAGCATACATCTGCCTGTGAAAGTCTAAAGCAAATGATCATATTTCATTTAATGCCTACAATCCATCACGGATAGAAGCCATTTATAATGCACAAACATTTAATTTTGCAATTCTATATATGCAGAGATTTTAAGTGACCCTTCAGAAATTTTAAGGACCTGTAAGATATTTTTCAGCTTTTGTATATTTAATAAGTGTATATTATTAGATTACAGCTAAAGTTAAATATACCTAAAGACACACATAGCAGGGAAAAAAAGCATTTCCCTGCTTATCTCAGTTCAAGTTGAGACAAATTCCAGGAGAACTACTGGTATTCTTCTGAATTTAATATCAAATGGTCAAAATTCAGTTGGGAATCCACAAACAGTTGTATTAGTTCTACAAGTTAGTAGAGGGGCATACTGACTGAATTTAAGCTTTTCCTCTCCTTATTCCCTTGGCAGCCATGATGGTGTTTACGGATGCAGTTAAGACTGAATGCTAAACTTAACAGCAACCAGCAAATGATAATTTCTCAAGAATTCCTTCATCCATTTTTCATTATAGAAAGAGGGCGTATGAAAGACTGCCCATTTTATAATTACCAATCCATTAAAACGATTCTCAGGACAATTAAATCTATGATTATCTAGCTAAATATTCTGGCTTATTTCTTCTGGAAGGACAAAGACAATGCTACAGTCAGCAAGTTGCAGGTTAGTGTGAATTGCTCTGCTGTGCTCCAAGTGTTGCATTGCAGTTTGTAAGCCAAGTCCCCAGGGAGTGTCAAGTGATGGTAGGTTTATGTCTCACTGCTGCAAAGCAGACTGATTGCCTTTCAGCCACTAGAAAATTAGCAGAAGTGTTTTTCAAAATGTAGCACCACCAAAACAAGGCAAAGCCCCAACGTGACAAAGGCCAGTTAGAATTTGTTACCTTCAAGAATACTTTTAGCACGTACAAACTCATATTTACTGTACAAGCAGTACTGGCATGCAGCCATTGGATTAGTTTTCTGATTGGTAATTTGAATTTTTTTCCCCAGCTGTCATGGGGAGTTTAACAAATATTTGAGCATGGGTGAGTGGGTGGAAGCAATAAAGCAATGCACAGCTGAAATGATTTCACTAGAAGTTGCAGAGAGAAAACTATGCAGGACAGGAATGGGAAAGCATATAAGCCTTTGGGACAAAGCAAAAGCCTTGTATAAAAGGGACTTGATAATGCTTTTAAGTCTAAGGCCTCGCGGTTCTTTGGAATCTGGGATTAAACCAAGATTTGGGGAGGGAACGGCAGGTGGAAGTGGGTTTAAAATAGTAGGTGTAAAGAAACAGCTCCCATAATAAAAAGACTTTCTTATTAGAAAGAAGTACAAACAGCATCCTTATTGGCACAAAAGAATAGAAAGTAAATTATTACAGGCAGGAAAAGTTTGACATTTTACAAAATAAATAATATAAATAATTCTAGATTCAGGTGTCTTCCACCACAGATTTTCTATAAATTCTTTAAAGACCCTTATGCCCAAAATTACAGCTCTGAAGTAAGGCACTAACTGGCATAATTATATATGAAAGATCTGGCACAAGAGCAGCACACTGAAAAAAAGGTCATACCTTTGCTGCAGTCACTTAGGGCAGCTTCCGTCTTGTCCTAAAACACAAAATGGTTTTGTTATACTTAAGTCGTATTTCTTGGGAAACAGATTATTTGCAACTGCAAGCAAATGGTTTGTCTGGCATTCCAAGGAATGGGGATGTTCATGTAATCAAGGCTTTTCATACCATTGCTTCTGCTGTAAAGCTCTTTACCAGTGATTAGCTTCCTCTCCGTGAAGGCTGCCAGTGTTCAAATTGCACGGCTGCCCCACTAATCAGTCTGCACTGAGCAGCCGGCAGCAAGCTACGCTCAAAAGGCTGAGTCACATCTGCAGGCCTTGGCTTAGCCGACCTACAGCTTCTCTACCTTGGTCAATTAATTAAGGGGTTGGAATAGACAGTTCCCAAGACTCCCAGATAAATTCTCATCTGTGCATTTGGAAAGCAGACACTGCCTTTAGCACTAATACAGCTTCCTCTACAAGGAACAACATGTGAGACTTCCAGAACTGGTAGAGACAAGATTTTAGTGCACCCAGACAACCATAGGCAATCTGCTTATAATGAAACAAGAAAAAAACAAACCCAAAAGAGCTGAGAGAGAGATCCTATTTTCATCCAAACTAAAAGTGCTTTAAAAAAAAAAAAAAAAAATCAGGCTGTTCCATGCTTGTATTGTTGATCTAAGTAGCTGTTACCTTTCTGCACCCAAGGAACTATTTTCTCCTCCACAAAACAGAATCTGTCTCACAGATGCTTGCCTTAGAAGCTTTTATTGTAGTGCAAAGCAAATGGGTGCAGCAGGTATGGAAGAACAAACTTAATGGGGAAGTCATTAACAATATGAGTCTATTTTCAGAGTAATGTATTGGTCTGACAGGTTCCACTGATCTATGCCGGTGAAATACACTAGTTTGTGCACAGTTCTTTTATCATCTTGGGCTCATTTGGGGACTAGTGGATTAGTCTCCTAGTGATATGAATAGTTAACGTCAGGATTATGAGGAGTTTTTTCAGTTTACAGGTTTCATATTTGAAAGGTTATATCATCTGTTATTACAGATTTTATTCCATTTTTTCTTGTCTGCTCAAACACTTCAGTATCCCAACAGCAAGTTAGATAATTCTGGCTGAACAAGAACAGCCTACACTGAGTAAGAATTTATTTATTTATGCCTAAATATGGCTGCAAGATACATTTCTAAACAGAGCTGCATCTGTCTCAATACTAGAGGAAAACTGCGAGGAAGTTCCCTTTGCAGGAGGGTAAACTGAGGATAAGAGTTATTGTGCTATTTTTCTGTAATAATTTAATCTTAACAAAGGCAAAAATAGGGAGTCATTTCTCCAGAATTCTTAGCATCTCCTGTTTCTAAAGTGAAAGCTTCTGTTTAGACAGACTGTGTTCTATGCCTTCCATGCTACCTAAGTGCATTGCTATTTCTGGTCCCATCTGGGCATCTGTCCCTGGTCAAGGAATAGAAAACCTATGAAGAAAGCTGCAGCCATTCCATCCAGACCATGCCCTGCTATATAGGTCTGTCCTACTATACAGCAACTGTGAAGGAAGCAGACTAAATTAATAAAGCCATAGTTAGGAAGTCCTGCTTACGCCTCAAAGCATTTGAGCCAATTAAATGAAGACAAATATCTTCACAATCCAGGCTGTTAGAAAAAACATTTACTAGCTACAAATCTAAACAATCTAACACATGGTCTTCATACACTAAACATGCTTAAAGACATCTGTTCCACATGAACTTTGAATTTCATTAAAATAGGGAGAAATAGAAAGAAAAATCAGTGTTTTAAACATAATGCAGCAGAGCAACTTTGAACAGCTGTTCCAATTGCAACTTTCAGGTTGGTATTCATCCTCAGTAAAACCAAGCGTGCCAGCATTTCTACTGGGAGCATGAGAGACTGAGCAAGCAGCAACACCTGCAAACAACTTTATTCTTTTGCCCTCCTTTATGCACCCCTAGTGACTTCGTTATTGCATTTGTCATATAATCAATACATGGTGTTTCATAAAAAGAATATTCACCTGTTTCATTTTTGCAGCAGCTCTGTTTGAAAAGAAAACAGCCCTGTCTTTCTGGAAGCAGGCTGGACAAATCTGCAGAGCCTTCGTGTAAGAGTCTTCTGCCTCTCCGTAGTCTGCAGACACAACAGGAAAAATAAACCAAAACAGACCATTTATTTCAAATGCCAGTACAGTCAGTGAACCACACGGCTAAGATTTCTTTGGAAACATTTCTCAATATATGATGCAATATTAAACTGGAATCAGTAGGTGCTTTCAAAGTGCATTACAAAAGTAGTACATAGATCAATGACAATTAATTATTTCAAAATCAACACCCTTGTAAAAGCAGAAATATAGTCCTGAGCTTAATGTAACAAGTACAGCATGATGTGCATATAATTCTCACCCCTGAAATTGTTTCATTCTATTTGAGTACCAGCCTTAGAGGTAGAATCTCATTAGATTAAGTGTATCCTTGATCTGAAAGGAAGCACGTGCTGAAACATGTCACTGCACCGATACCTGTTCAAAGTAGCTATGAAGATACTTTGTTTGCCACATCATCTTCAGTAACTGACTTAAAGGTCAGTCATCACAAATCCATTATCACCTGAAGGTCATCTGTCATCCATCTGGTCTAAAGCAGGGAGCAGTGGTAAACCACATGGGATTATCAAGTTATTCCTTTTCTAATAAAGGTACAGTCAAGAGTGAAAAGGCCCTATACTGACTCTGAACAATGCCCTGCCAGCTGACAAGCACACTGTCCTCAAAACAGAGCAATGCTTTCTGTGCATATTAGCTGGTGACCATCCAGGTGCTTAAAAGGTTGTGTATTCCTCATTAATAAGCACTTTGGCAGGCACAGGCACACAGAAAAGAGCTGCCAAAGAATTTGTCAAGAAGAGGCTATGGATGAGACTTCACAAGATGACTGAGCCAACATTACAGGCTTGCTGCTTTCATGGTCCAAGCAGCTTCCTTCTGCCTGCTCTGCTGCTTGCCTGAATTGGTAAATCATTCCCCATGAATCTTGCTCTCTTAGCATACAATAAGAGACCTCCAACACAAAGGTCACTGTCTGGTTATCAGGGACTTCTGGGAAGGGGAAATTACTTCTTTGTATCCCTGCTGACTGAGGAAAGTATGAATCTGCATTTCCTGGCTTCTTTGTGAATCCTCTAGTCACCAGAACATTAAATGAAAGGTAGGTGTCAAAATCACTTCCCCCTTTATGTTTTTTAATTAAAAGCATTAGTACAGTTATTTGTTACTGACCTCAACCCTGTTGTTATGTATTAGGTATGTTCAGAACACATCCAGTTCTGGCATAAGCTAGAAATTTACATACCTCTAGATTATTTTAAAAAAAATATATGTATATGTGTACATATCCATCTATGTGTATACACACACAGACATGTGTGTACATCTCCATGTACGTATATACATGCATGAACATATGTATATAGATGTACATGTAAATACATATAGATGAACTTGTGTGTATATGTTTATACAGATGTCTGTATATATACGTACAAACACATACATACATAAAATGTGTAACAGATAAGAGTTAGTGGATAAAAAGAAACGTGCAACTGTACAAAGGGACGACAGGTACTGAGCCACTGAGTCCTGCATTAGCAAAACTCAGAGCCTCGTGGAAGCCTTTTTTGATTAGTAAAAGAAAGCCTGGCACTTGGAAGGCACTCAATTCTGTATCATGTTCTTGGATTTAAATACTTAGCTTTCATGAGAATCCTGCTTTAGTAATCCAAGTCTTTGTGATTTCAACTTAACTCTTAAGGAGGTCTGCTATCTCTTTCTGTTCTCTAGAGCTGGATACAAAATGATATAGGTGACAAGTCTGAACAATGATAGGTGTGATATCTTCCTATGGGTTTTCTGCAACACCACCATGATGGCTAAGTATTAATTAAGATCCTCTAACATCCATATGGTGTTAAAAAATTATCAACCCACCTCCTTTCTTGAACTGCTCATTTCCTTTCTCCTTCAGCATTGTGCTATCCTTTCTTCTTTTCTACAAAAGAAAAGACATTGTCTCAAAGTATTTAATTGAAATGAACAAGTAGGTCAGCTGCAGTTCCAAATAAAGTATGAATGGAAATCAAAATAAAATATAACCTGAAGAATTTTAACTAGTACCAAGATTGCTTGCTTGTAGTCATTGTGACATGATGTACTTTATATATCCATGAAACATGCAGTATAACAACAAGGCAATTAAAAAGCTCCAGTTCATGGACAACAGTATGCAGAAAGACCATTCATAGCGAATTACATGGTTTAAACTAATATGTTAGCTTTTTAGCTGGCTGTTTGCTTCTCCTTTCCAACTCAATTTAATTCAACCAGTGCAGGTCAGCTATGTAGAATATATTTTAGATGTAAAGTCTCAAAAATTCTGCTTGAAGTAATTCCACCTCAGAAACGCATAGTTGCTTTCAGAGATGTACAAAGCATGTTGAGCTGACTGCATCAGAAACAGGTCCATGGATGATACTGCTCTGAAAGATTTCTTATGCAGAGAGTGACTAAACCATCAGGCCCAGAGACAGGAAGATTGTTCTGTTATACAGTGAAAATTGCACATGCTGAGCAGAGTTGTGTTTTCAACCATGAATATCTTAACAGTACTCTTGGCACAAGTGAAGTTGACATGAATGCTCTTAGCCTTTGACACAGAAAACACAGGATGTCATCAAGCCATCCCTTCAACCTATTTACAATGGAAGTCTTTCACATGCAGACATACCTCACACAAGTGAAAACAAAGCAGTGTAAGTAAGACAGTAACATCAAGAAGCAATGCTCATGTTCATGAATCATTTCTATGGTAGAAAAATGATCATTTGAACCAGTGATTTTGCCCCCAACACACACAAAAGACTTAAATCAAGGTGTCTATAAATTACAGATCACTGAGCAATTAAAAAGCCAACACTAGGAAAAGGAGCAGTTTCCTTTCCTGCAGATTGTGTAAATCAAGGATTAATGCAATTATCAATATCGCACAGAACATCTCCTTGGAAACAGCTAAATATAGTACTCTTTGTGGAGCACTGCACCATCTCACAGCTATGCCAAGTAGCTGACAAACAATACAAAATCAGAGGTTCTCTCCTCTTGCTTTTATTGGTTTTGGAAAGTAATTTACCCGACCACTGTCACCATCTTAGTAATAACAGATCACAATGCTCTGAAAAATAAGCTCAGGGGAATGGCATTCAGTTGTGACAGACACACAAAATTACACAGTAAAATATCATTTGACCCTTTCAATACATGCCTAGATCACTAAATTTTTTTCCTATTGCCTATTGAATATGTTTTTTAATACTCATTGCTCCTCACATTTAAAAAAACCCAACAACAAAACATAGGTCAGGCAAAACACCACCACTACTTAGAAATTGGCTTTCCTCCAGGGTGGACTGACAAACCTACGCAAGTCCTTCAGCAATGCCCCTCGCACCAATGTACACAAGCCAGTTGGTGCTTTCTAAATATGAGCATAGCAACGAATTTGAGCACTTAAGGCACAAGCTGCATGAAAAGCGCAAATTCTTTGTATAAATGCAGGATTCTGCTGTTCACCACAGGGAGTACGTAACTCAATTTGAAAGCTGTACCCAAACTTTCAATGTGGCAGACAGAACAGCTCCAGCAAGGTCACTGCCACACGCACAGTTGGCTCTCCACAGAAAGAAAATTTTAAAACATCTTGAATGGATGTAGAGTGAAAGCACAACAGAAGTAACTTTCATACCACTGAATAAAGCAGCGCGATTTCAGCACAGAACATATTTGGAGACGATGAGCCTACTGGTAAACATGAAAGATCTACATAGACAACCCTCATTCGAGATAAGAAATGCTTGAAACACTAGCCCTACTGACTCACTGCTCATGACCTATTTAGAACTGGCCTTTAATTGCCATTAACTGATTCACTGTTGCATAAGGTAGAGTTACAACTCTACAATAATGAAAGATTTTTTTTCATATAAAATGAGAACTACAGCATGGTTGTAGTACTCCTGATGCAGAAACCCTAAAAATCAAGGAATACTGGATGAAAAACTCTACCTGCATTATCATTATTTTCTTTCATTTTATTAAAATTATTACAAAATGTTACATGTTTACTCCAGTTAAATATTAAACACTAATTTAAAAAATGTTTTGCAGCAAGAAGGCTTCAGGAGAGTAAGTTTTATATTAAAAAAAAATAATAAATTTTTCAGTTGTGGAATTCCTTCTCAGGTAGCCAAGAGAACTATGACCTCGAGTCTCAACAGCATAGAAGAAAGACCAAGGTGCTGTATGGCAATATTCACTGGGGCAACAGGGGCAGATTAAAGTTCTGAGCAACTGAAGGGTTTAAGGAATGTCACACTGGGCAGCTGATGATTCATACAACTCTCCTCCCCAGAAAGCCTGTTCCTTGGTATGTCCTCTTGCCTGTGAATCACACTGCACAACACCTGAAGGATAGAGAACTATTAGTCAGAAACTGTTACAGACACACAAACGTCAGTGACAGTCTTGTGGTCACTTCTGACTATTTGACCAGAAAAGGTGTCATCTAAACATGTTTCAGAAGCCAGCAGCATTGTTAAGAACACCGAATGTGGTTTTGCAGCTTACTCAGCTCTCTGGAAAGCAGCAATGCAGTCCTGGTTCAAAACCGGTATTTCTGTTACAGCTTGACCAACATTTTCAACCTATCCTTGGCTGTCCCTGAAGTTCTAAACTGTACAAGTTTTTGCAGTATTTTTCAAAAAGGTAAAGTCTATAGGGTACCTCATTCATCATTCTGGATTTTTATTTGAACTATGACCCATAAGCAATACATAATAGCAGACAATCCCGAACAATAAATTCCTCTGGCTTTTCCACAAAATGTAAAGGCATACATATTAGCATATCATATCCTAAACGCACTGCCTCCTAAAGGACGCTATGTATTTATGAAATAAATACATAATTTATTCTTCCATATATACATTTCTTTAACAGAAAATCCTAACACAAAAGCAGTGGAAAGTCAACTATTTTGGATGAATTTACATTTAACCTGAAAGGGCTGTTCCAATGGATGCTGTTAGAATCTGTCTTCTATTGAAATTTAGGGTAAAAAACTCAACCAAACAAAAACTAAAGCACCGTTAGAAGATATAACCTCTTCACTCAGTATGCTGCATTTCCAGCTCCGACAGACAATAGCAAATTGACTGGTCATCAGTTTACTGTGATCATATCAGCCCAGAGTGAAAAAATTGCAAGTGACTTGTCCTTGGGACAAATTTTGCACAATGTCATTTCAGTGTCCCCACCCACTCATTTTTCAGAAAAAGATTTAAGTAGCTGCAGGGCAGGCTGGCTTTCCTCTGTGAGGGAAGTAGGTCAGACTGAACTCCTAGAATGCTCTGCCTAAGGAAAAGACATCTTGACCCACTACGTTCCCTGAGGCTATTCGTATATGACGCTGAGGTCATGCACAACTTCCCCAACTTACACTCCATTATGATTTTCTGCTATTCAAAGTCAGCAAAATCTTAAGGTTTGTTTTTTTTGCAAATTTTATTAATACAAAGATGACAAATTCCAAATGGGAGGCATTAGTTTTTGATGTAAAAAGTAAAAAAAATATTTTTTAAAGTCCAGGAGAAATAACTACATTTAACTAGTAATATGTTTCTTAAAGGATCTGATTAGAAATGCTTACAGATTTGGATACTGAATTACAATTGTCCACACTGAAGAAATTAGGATCTGCCTGGCAAGCAAGAGGTGCTGAAAATTAAAGCATGATCTGAAGTAACGAGAAAAGACAGCTTGGCCTTCTGACAGTAAAGTACAACAATTCAAAAGAAAGGCCATCAAATACAGTCCCTGAACCTCAGCTACTCTGCCAAAAGACTCAGGGTTAAAAATAAAAGTATTAAAGCATTATTCTACTAATAAAGAAAGCAACCTACACATTTTCACTGTTTGTTTTGGAAGTAACCAATATACTAAAAGTGTTGGAAGTGAAATCCTTAAATATAGCTGGTGAGAGCTGAAGGACAAACACCCTCAGTTTGTAATGCTTCCAATTATGCTTTCTCCGGCTGTTCCTATGCATTTTATTTGATCAATTGATTTAGCTTTGCTAGGGAACCGTTCTTGGCTCCAGTTTTGTCAAGAGCAGCAAATGTGTACTCTCTTCTCTGTAAGGCTATTTATACAGTGTGACAATGCACATCTGCATCTCATATACCCTTCTGTAAGGTCACCAAGTAGCAGTCAATTTAAAGTTACTGGGGTTCAAAGGGTGCACAGAAGCAAAGAATTTAAACAGATAAGGAATATATTCTTCAGCTTCAAATACTATTTCTAAGTCACTCATTAGTAGTCATCTGCTTCCCCCTGCAGTTTTGTGAAGCTATTGCTGTATCATGCATTCAAGTATTTGAATTTCAATTTAAGGTTGTAGTCACTCAAAAAATCCTGTTTCAAATCTTGCTAGAGTTGTCACTCGAAAACTGGCTAAATCTGCCCTCTACACACAAGAGGTAGATTAATAAGTATTGCTAGACTCTGGCCAATCTCTGCTCATTGGAACTCCATGTTAAAGATGCATTAGTCTTTCTAGTGCCAAATCACTACCTTTTCCTGAAATTGTAAGCAGCACTTCCAGTGACAATAGGTCACATCCATCCTTGACAGTCAGTTTAAGGTAACATGCCAGACTAACCGTGACTATTCCTGAGTGACACTACATGCCATTCAGTCATTTCTGTTCCAGAGGCAACAGCCTCAGGCAGAAAAGTGGAGCTGACCACTTAATCCATCACCACCACAAGTCAAAAAGATCTCAGTCTGACAGTATCAGCTATCTTCCAGAGAAGTGCAAAAATGAATACAAGACTAAAATCAGACAGCAGCACTGAAAGAAAGATGAAGGTACACTTTTTCACTGTTTCTATTAAATTGCCATCTAGCAAAAGACTTTTTTTAGTTTAAAAATGTAACTCAAAATCACACAGGGAGATTGTAAGTCCAGATTTTATCCAGGTTCTTCTCACCAGCACTTGGAATTAACTACTCTAGCAGATACAGATATACTTCTCAAATGTACTTTTCCAAGCTTTGATTAACTCAGAAAATGTAACAGGATGTTTTGTTCTATTTTGCAATCTGTAAGACAGGGCAGTTTTAGCAATCCATCTTTTCTTCCCATTTGACCAAAACAAGAGTATGTTTGGTATTTGTGCTGTACTCTATACAGGATTCAGGTTATTAAAGTAGGTCATTTGGATAAGGGAATCACCTTTTATTGTATTTCACAAGATTGCATTGTGATGCCTTCAAAACCCAATTGTCTTGCAAGTTTTATTGCTACACAAAATAATTTTGAATGCTGATGAGAACTGTTAACAAAAGATATATTCCTTATTATTTGTCAGTAATTTATGTAGTAAGTTTTACTGCTGTGCAGTCAGTTGCATTGTCTAATGTATTAATAATCTTTTTTTTTTTTGTCCAACTGCATAATTCTTCCTGGAAAGAGTTCTGAGACCATCTCCAAGTGATCAGCACCTGAAGACTGCTCCAAAACATGACTAGCTTCATTGTAGCCTGTCTTCCATTTTGTTCATTAGCTTTTATTTCTTAAATATAATAGAAAAACCAGCAACTATGACAGAGTCAAGGTTACTATACTGTACAGACAGATGGAACTAGGAAAACACCAAATACTGAAATGAATGACTACACCATAGAATCCACCCCAGAAGAAATCCCAGATCAGTTCTTCAGCCCCCTGGAAAAGCAAATTCTATATAGAAGCTATAATTTATGGAAGAACAATAGGATCAGCCTGAAGCATGGGGTGGAAAGGGTGAGGACGGAAGCAGTTTAAAGCAAATTTCTTGATTAAGACAATGTTCTCTAATACATCCAAGAACTTCTGGAAAAAAACAGAAAAAAAAAAGTTCTACTGTTTAGCTCAGAACTGAAAAAATCTCAGGTATAACTCAAAAATACTGTTTCTCAAAGACCAGCTTCACTTAATTCTTACAAAGTCGCTAACAAGATACTAATCAAGAATCTTCTCTACCAGAGCGGTGTTCCTTGTCTTGCTGACACATTTCCTAGTGTTAAAATAGAAGTTGAGCATGATTAGAGCCAGCTGTAGCTCTAATGCACATGCAATAGCCCAAAGAAGGAAATTGCTTTTGAGGAATATTAGTTATTTATTGCAGGGTATTACATCAGCTAGAAAAGAGTGGTCTATATCCAAAGTAAGATCTTACTAGGCCAGGTGCTTAAGTCTTTGCCAGACAAGGCCCAAAGAACAAGACAACATCTGTCATGATGGAAAAGCGTAAGAGATTCCAAATCTTGCTGCTGGATAAACTCATAATTAATGGGTGTCCCTCCAGAAGAGGACCGGGTCAGACTGAAACAATTACCATGTAACAGCTGTTGGGTGTCTTCTGATTAATTCTGCAGACTAGACCAACGTCAAAGCCATCACTGTCAATGACAACTAACCAGAAAAATCTGTTTGTAATGCATCAAAAGCAATTTACTGCTCAGTGCTTCTGCTGAGGCAGCAATGAGCATGCTTTTGAAACAACAACAACAAAATCTTGTAAAAGTGAATTTCATTTCAGGCTGCTTAATTCTTAAAAAGCTCTGAGTTGCAAGTCCAGGCAAGTAACCAGGCTCTATGCTACATCTGTTTTTAAGAATACTTCTTGTAGGTTTGTATCTTAATATCCCTTTAAATTCTTCTTTTAGCTTCACTGTGCAGAGAAGACTTCTTGCAGTATTGGTACTGTTTTCCTGGAGGTAATTCCTGTTGCTTAAAATTAGAAATCTCACTGAATGAGGGTCTCAAAATGTAACTGACAGAAAATACACAACCACTTGCTCCTTCACTTTGATCTCTGCAGCAGCTTCTGCATGGGTGAGAATTTCTACTCAGAGCTGCTACCATGAAATCTTGCACATACGATACGCATAAATACACAGAGCAAGGACTAGAATCTGCCTTTGCATCTCCAGAATAAATTAGAGACTTTCTTTTCTACAGCCTAGTTATTGGAGAACATCGCTCAAAACAATTCATTTATTAAAGCTGCTAAAACAACAATGGGCTGAGTTTAACAAGAAACAAACGACAAACTATTAAGGTGTAGGTCCATAAATTGATTTGAGCAGGGCTAATACCCAACTCTCCTTATAACTTGAGTGCATAGTTTATGGTTGGTGCTGCAGCCACGGTTTATAGGAAGTTTTTCTTCTCTAGGCAAGTCGTCTAATTGAAGAAAATCCATCTATGTATGCCATTACGAGGCTGCCATTTGATGTCTACTTTTACCAGCACTGCCCTTGATCTAAAAATACAGCATTATTTTTCATCTGAATCATTCCCCGTAACTGGTTCACTGCACATTCACACAGAGAGGTGTGCTAGCACAATGAAGGAGGCAGCAGGGGGCTGAGAATATGATGAAGGACTGCCTAAGCAGCAAACACAGCACTGCTGCTGAGTGTCTGGTCACAACCTTAACAGTCAAATAAACAAGTTCTGAATATTTCTGCCTCATTTTCTCCAGCTGCCAAAAAAAGAAAAAAAATCACGTTGCCCTTCTTTTCAAAATGACCTTTTGAGTAATTGGAAGGAAGTTTAAAATGTTTGAAAACCTGAATAAATGGATGTATGGCAGCTGTTCTCAGGCCATAACTGCAGTATTTTTTCTTAAAAGCTGCATTATTTAACAGAGTCTTTTCATATTCAAAATATATAAAATGTTTCACTTTTTAAAAGGAAAATAAAATAAAATTTCTAACCATCAATTCCAAGTACTATGCATGAAAGCTGGAGTGGCAATTCAGGAATGACACAGCCCCACAGTTTTCCTACACAGAAAATATAAGGTGATGCAGGGTAAGACCAGGCAAATGGGCTACTTCAATAGTTATAACGACTGCTGTAAGCTTCTAATTCATCTCTAGTTTCTGGATTTCTCAGACTTCAGAGACACCAAAAATATTTTGTTAGAGAAAAAAACAGCTATATTTTAAAGACTGCTTATATAATCCACTCGGAAAGCTCTCTATGGAACATAAACAAAGTTCACAATATAAATATGGCCAATCTTATAGTTATGGTGATACCAAGAGATGGAATCCCTACATTTCATTAGTTATAATCACAAACCAAGCTGAAAGGCACAATTGCTCAATACCACTGGAAATAAACCTACAGAAAGATGAGAACTGCAGCTGTCTCGATACTTTCTCTAAGGAAATCTTTCCAGTTGTATACAGTTATCATTTTGTACTCCCATAGCACCTTTCAATGGAGTTCCACAAAGGTGAATGCAAGTATTCAAATTCACTAGTCTTTTGCTCATTTTAAAAAAGGCAAAAATTGATGTGTAAAATTAAATGATTACCTAACAATACAACAGAAGCAATAGCAGCACAAAACCTAAGACACCCAGTTTCCAGGCCTGTTGCTCTCTCTACAGTTTAATTCTATGACATAATTTCCCCCCAGCTTTTAGCATTTTGTCTATGAAACTCTCAAGCTGCCTGCAAATTATAGGCTGCTGCAGAAACCTCATAGTGACTCATGATGAGAATGTTCCTTGTTGTACAAGCAATAAATACAAGTACAAAAAAAGCATCTGTTTAGTCAAAACTGGAAAAGACACAAGGGCAAAGTGATAATGGTTTTTCTGTGTAGTGAGTAAGTCAAGAAAAGTGATTATTGGTCTCTGTTCAGCACCTGAGAGAATACATTTGGAGAGCGCCCAGTTTTGGTGTACACTCCATACAAAAAATACCAAAACAGACATCAACTTCCCCAAGGGAGTCCAGCGGAGAGCCCCCAAGATGGTCAGGACACTGGAGACCATGACCTAAGCAGACAGCGTAGAACTGAGTTTGTTCAGCCTTAGGAAAAGGTGGCCCAGGGGAGACTTCATTGCTAGAGAATATGGACTTTTCCTGGAGGCATGCAGGAAAAGAAGGGCCAGTAGTCACAAGTTGCAACAAAGGAAAGTCTAATTAAATATGAGGAAAAATGTTCCACCACAAGGGTAGTTAAACACTGTAACAGGGGCCCAGAGAGCCTCTGCAGCCTCCAGACTCTGATATGTTGCATGGCTCTAGGCTGATCTATTTTATCTAACTTTGAGCAGACAGTTGGACTAGATGACTTCTCCAGAGGCCTTTTTGGGGCAAAGGATGCACCAGATAACTTCTTGAGGTTCCCCAGCCCCCACCCCCATTATTGCTTCTTAGATCTCAAAGTATTACAACTGGCAAGCGTTGTTATGCCCATTTTACAGATGTCAAAATTGAGACAGAGAGAGAGAGACATGAAGTGATTTCCACAAGGTGAAGCAGCACGCAAGCGTTACATCTAGTCTCATTCCTACTTCAAGGAGATTATATTCCATGTTCCCCTTCCCCACTAGTCCCATATTGCTTTTCCACCTTAAGGAACTTCTACATTAACATGACAATCTATACTACAGATGAAAAATTACCTTTTTGTCTTCGCTGATGTATTTTGATCAGAAATCTCACCCTACCAGCAAGGGAATTATTTGAGCCAGGACTTGATTAAATTTCTCTGTATCGGTTTGTAACAAACAATACAGATGTTTGGTTGTCTCTGGCATCTTAGCTCTGCGTGTTCCTGCTCCTCATTCTCTATCTACAGTAGCTGACAGTAAGAGTACAGCATAGTCAAGTTACTGCCAAGCCCCTCCCTCTTTCCAACTTTTTGGGGCAATGTATAGCCAGCATTTATTTACTTACACAACACAGACAGGGCTAGCCAACAGTTAAGAAAGCGTGCTTCAGCTTTACCAAGTCAGTTGAATTAGAAGAGATCAGCCTGCCTGTACAAAGAGTAATAAGCCCCTATAAATGCACCGAAACGTGTAATATTTTAAGCACTTTTAAAGAACATTCATGTGATATGACCCTTCATTTCTTCTTTTTCATCAAATGCCTCATTTTAGTAGTAATTTCTTCCACCACTCCCGGTGATTTGGGACTTTCCAGAATAAAAACTATACAGCTATAAAATACACTATCTTCCCCTATGAAGTAATGCTTTCCTAAGATGCTGCCTACCTCCTCTCATCAGCTGCCATTCCTTATGCGACTGTCTCCTTCCCTCATCATAATCGGTTATTCAATGTTACCTAAGATTCAAACTGTGCAGTTAGCCTTTCAGTAAGGACTCTATTTCCTTTATTAAAATAAGATCTAATTCATGCCTACAGCAGTACCCTGAAACCTCCTCCGAGTTTTGGAAAAGCACCTTGCAGCTAATCAAGTGAAAACAATGAATGCACACAATTAAATGTGAAACAGGGAGATTTTTGTTCTTATAATCTCTCCCAGTCACAGTAAACTTACACAATGGTGAAAGTAGTCGAAAATCTGCAATGGAATTTGATGATTAAGAAGAGTAAGGAAAGCTAATAAAAATATTTGTTACCTAAAAGAAGAAACTAGGAATAGTAAAACTAAACACGTAACAGTTTTGAAAGGTCCATTTTCATGCTGGTCACAGACTATTCAGAAACATGACACTAAAAATATTATCTATCTTTTTATATTCAACATTGGTATGTAAGATTACCTGTTTTTCCTCCTCTGGCATATCTTTTTCTAGTTCTAGTAAGTATTCTTCATCTAGTTCTGTCTGCTTCCTTGAGCTATTCTCATCATTCTGTAAATTCCCTTCATCATCCAGCATAGGTTCTTTTGCCTCAAAGGAGTCGTGACAGTCATGGAAACACTCATCTGCTGTTGTGGGATCTTTGGCTGAAGATGGTGTATATCCACTTTCAGTGTTTTGGGGATTCTGTGCATCTTTGGGGCCAGTCTCTGAAGACTTCTGATCAGAAAGCTTTAAGTGATCAAGTAATTCTTCAGGTGGACTTGCATCTTTAAACTCTTCCATGTTGGACTCCTTGGAGGGATTAGGTTTTCAGAAATGAGAAAGAAATAACTCTCAATAAGCATAACGTAAACACCTTGTCAGCAAGTGAATCTCTAAAGAACTTAAAAGTGCTCTTGACATCACCTGAGGGGAAACTATTAGCAGTCGGGGAGGTAGCAACTTACACATTCTTCTATGCCCTATGCAGCAACATGGGGCCAGTACACTGTTCCCATAAGTAAGTTAACTCACAAGCCCACATTCCCAAGACCGGCACGGCACAGCACTGCGCTACGCCTTTTCCTTTGCAGTGGGACTGAAGTCACACACATTTGCCTACCCGCAGGCCTCGGTACCCCCTCGCCCACCTCGGCCCCCTGCGAAGCGCGCGGGGAGCCCCCACCGCCCCAGGCCTCGCCTGCACCGCGCCCCCCTTCAGCCCCGCCACGGCCCCCCAGAGCCAGGCCGCAGGCAGCCGTTCCCGGCCCTGTCACCTCACCTGTACCCCGCCCCCGGAGATAAGGGGCCGGGATGCGCCCCGCGCCCCACACCCCCTATGACACCGCCAGGTCCCCCCGG
>VZSZ01006385.1:780946-911093 GCA_013398815.1 Ibidorhyncha struthersii
TTTTTTTTTTTTTTTTTTAACGCGGGCCACTTGTACAGCCCTCTTTGCGCACCTGGAAGGGGGCCTCTTGTAGTTGTTTGGGCTCACTGCAAGGTTGGAAGTTACACCTTGAAACTGCGCCTGTTAGGCCGGGTGCGGGGGAGGCTGGGGGCCGCCGCCCCGGAGGCTCCTTAAGGGATCAGGCGCAATTAAAACGATGGCAAGTCCCTGGGATGGTAGAGACCTCCTCCGGTTCTCTCCATCTGCGGTAAGGGCGCGGATCAGGCTCACCAGGAAGCGGTTAAGGGATGGGGGTGGGGTGGGGGTGGTAAATGAAGCACAGGACACGTCTAGGGGTGGTGTGGTGAGCAGAGAGGTGCTGTCTCGGGCAAGCGCCACCTGGTTTGAACAGATAAAATCAGGGTGAAAACGTGATCAGCTGCAAAAGAAAAAAAAAAAAAGGAAAGAAAAAAAGACATAATAGGAAAATCTTGGTAGGTGGCTAAAAAGAGGGATTGTATCTGCAGCAGTATGTCGGTGACGTTAGTTCAGGTTCTGTTGCGTGCACTACTTTAGCCTAGGGGTTCCTTTATGTAGTGAGTGACTGTTTAGGATGCATGTGATAGCTGTATCACATCTAAGGCACCATGAATCGGTTGTTTCCAGTAGAGACTTCAGTTTTGGTTTGTCTATTCCAGTGATATGTGAAAACTGAGTTTTATGTAATCAAGCACTGGAATAAAACTTCCTTTCATCTTGTTTTGCATGCATTCCTTGTGTACCCCGCGAATTTTAATCCCCAAGTTTTGAAACTAAACTGAATTTCCACAGGTTTTGAAGTCAAAGGTGTGTGAAGCAATGTTTTTTTTAAGTGAAAATCACTGTGCCAAGCCATGAGGCAGTTAAAGCATATTCTTATGAGCTTTTCCTTGCTCTAAAGACCTTTTCAGTAAGCAAGTCCTGATGAAAGATAAAGTTCAAAATGTTCCTCTAAATAAGTTCTTAAATGCTCTAATTTAAGGAAAAAAAAAACCCAACACTGTAAAAAAACCAACAACAACCAAAAAGCCCCTGCAGTATCTAGGCTGTTCCAGATTCGGTTTAGGTAGAATCATCTGATCAGTAGGACATGGTCAAGGATTATCCTCAGAGAACATGGGTTCTTAAAAACAGAAGGCAACCAATCATTTATTGAGAGGGTGCTTCTCTCTCTTCTTTCCCCTGTGATGACTGTTAAGGCCATAACAGTTCTTTTGGAGTTACCAGCCACCCTTGTTAAAATACCAAGAAAGTATTAAATCTGGCAGAACTCCATTAGTGGACTGAAGTGTATCTATCCCATGCAAGGGTGTTGAGGAGGAGGTGCCTATTAGAAATATTTTGAGATGTGTCCTGATTTCTGAACTTCTTTGAATTGACATCACCAGGCTTTGGTTCAAGCCTGAAGGGGGGCCTGGGGGATGAGTTTCAAAGTTGGGGTAGAAATTGAAGATTTGGATGCCAGCTTCATTTTTGGTCTTAATTTGTTTGATCACTGCTTCTAAATGAACGTTTCTGACGACTGAGTCTGTTGGTGCCAGTGATGGATATTGGTATTAACAAGAGATTGGAACACTTTGCAGTAAGTTGGCGAGAGCATGGCTAGTTACAATGAAAGCAAACAGGAGCTCTATGGCTGATTTTTCTCCCTCTCTCTCTGGGTAAAAAAGTAGATTCAGCATTCTGAAACATGCCAGCTGCAATGATTTAGCCTACAAAAATGTGCCTTTCTGGTGCTCTGCTAGCACTGTGTAATTTATTCTGATTTACAGATAATATTTTTGAACCTTCACACTGTCCTGTTAAATATCATGTCATTTGAAAAGGGAGAAGAAAATTACAGCTGTGGTACAAAATCAATCCATGCAGTTCTGAATTTGCTGAAATGCTATTTAAATCTCCTCTGGCTGTGCAAAGAGCACAGGGGTTTGAATGAGTTATGGTGTTTCATCCCCAGAAGGAATTGAACTGGTAGGAATAATACTGGATAGCGGGGGTCAGCAACCCATCCAGGGTGGTGTGCTAGCCTTTATTTTAACTTTTCCAAATGAGAGGTTATTTGCCAGGGAAAAGTCCACAGGAATTGGACCTGCTTAGAAGTTTTGAGCTCCTGATGATGAGTTCCAATATACTACCTTGTCTCCATGTGAGGCAGGGGTTTCTAGCTTCCACACAGCTCCAAACTTCGTAGGAGCCAGGATGAGCTGTGGTTCCCCATTCCAGTCCCTGGCCAGCCCTGTTGCACACCATCCAAAATCTATCTGCCACCTTTGGCACTTATCCCATGGGGTTATTATTCCAAAATGACTGACATTTTTTCCTTATTTTTTCCTTTAACCTTAATAGGGTTCCTCAACTTTGATGAAATGTACCATCTTATTGACTTCATGGGAAGAAGTGTGAGAAAAATTAGCAAATTTTACCTTATAAATTTTCTGCCTGCATCTCCTCTGATCTGGAGACGCTTTGGGGCTCCCTGAACTTTGGAGTCTATTCAGCATTTTGTTTCTCCCAACACAACATAGGGGAAAAGGTGCAACTCCCCAGAACCCCAGTTCCCTCCTCTCATTTAGGGGTGATTATTCCTTTATGAACCTTTACCCTAGATCTAGCAAGAAGGGAAAGCTTTCCCATGGTCCTACTTTATTAAAGATGGGGATGTGCCCAGGAGTCCTTTTTAGCAGAGTGACCTTTGAGCCTTACAGCTGCTGTTTAGAATTGTTGGTTCCCCCTGAGGTTAGCCTTGAGCAAGCTGCAGCTCAGTGAAAATCTCTGAATCTCTCTCCTGTGGAACTGCTCCTCAGTGCCACTGTGAAGTAAAATCCCAAAGGCTTAGTTGGTGTTCAGGGAATAGACACCCACCAAGAGAACCGCAGGCTCTCTGCCCACCATCAGAGGACCAATCCTCCAGCGAGCAAATGAATGAATTTCTAACCGCTCATTAGGTATCAATGTAGTCAACGCATATGACTTCTGTTTTTAAGGTTCCCAGGTGCTGACTTACTGTCTGTATGTCTCACTTTCTCTTCTTTACACTGTAACTTTCCTTACAGGAGTATTGTGTTCATAGGTTACTTTATGTTTGGAAAATACAAGAACAAGTTGTCTTACAGTATTTTCAAACATACACACTTTAGTAAGAAACACTTAGCCCATATGGGTTATAGGGCAGTTGCCAGTTTTTATGACTAAATCTTACTTGTTCAAACACAGAACATGTTACTGCTTTAATCAGTCTTTAGAACCTCTAATTCATTGCTGTAAGTGGAAGTGTGTGAATAGCTGAAGATTGTATATATACAAAAAATGAAAACTAGGTGTCATTTGTTTAACCTTCTTGGTGCTGAGGGATTTTTCAGAGAATTGATGTTTGTTTAAGTGAACACCTGTTGAAAAAATCAAGAACATATAATCCTGAATAAGTAGATATGTTTGAATAAGAGTTCAGTGATGGAAGCCTTAGCTTGTATTGTTGAGATTTATTCCCTGATTTAAATGGGTTTACTTCTCCGGGTAAGCATGCAGCAGAATCCAGGGTCACTGAGTACCTCAAGTGGAACACTTTAATACTACAATACTTTTATTGAGCCAGGCATAAGTTCAAGAGGTGAAGTCAGAGAAAGAATGTGTATCTCAGTACTTTCCTCCAGCAAGAACTTCTCTATCCTTCCAAATTTTTTCCTGTTTCTTCTCAAACCCACAGTGTGATGGCGGTGATGTTATCTGGCGTGATCAACAGACTCAAGTACAATTTAGTGTGCCAAAAGAAAAGCTGCAGGAAGTGAAGAATGTTGTGTTGACTCTAGCTTTCTCAGTAGTGCTGAAAGAAATGTAGAGAGGAACAATGTGAAAGAAGAATTATAGTCTTTTATTTCTGACATGAAAGTTTTCTAGATTGTATACAAATACTTACAAAGAGATTTTGCCTACCTTTTATAACTATTAATACTATTATAGAAGACAAGAGGGCAACTGGAAGGAATAGAGCATTTCACTGAGATTGTTAAAAACACATATTTTTAAAATTCATAATAGTTACTCCCTGTCTTGCAGCAATGCCTAATCGGCAGTTGCTGAAACGACTCTGCTCTTTTAATAAAGTTCTAGAAATTCATACCCTAATATCCTTGAGTTCACTAAAACATCTTCTAACAAGACCGAAGACAGTGAGAATTTATCGTATTTCCAAGTGTAAAATGTTCACAAAATGTAACAATAGACATACAGTAGTTTAAATATTACAGGCCAGCTGATTTTGTGCTGAATTAACTCCTGAGAACAATACCTGGAAACTAAGTCTCACACTGGGAGTTTGTAGCTCTGGTATTTGTGGCCACATTTTCAAGATGGCTCTGCACACAATTAGGCATCTAATCTGTGTGCATAATTACAGTGATTTCAGGGACACACTGGGTGACACTTTGCTGCTGAATTTCGTGTGTGTGCTCATTTGTTTGATTTATATGAAAAAGCTGAACTTAAGAAAAAAAGATATATCTGCATTTTGAAAAAATCATCCTTAAAACATTTTGGGTCTTGTGATAAATAAAGGCAGCTCTTTGCTTGTTAAAGCTTGCAGTCCCTCCTATAGACTTGTTATACCCACATATTTAATTTGTCTTTGCGGATAACAATTTTCTAATATTTCACTCCAGAAAGTTGCATTGTTTTTCTAAATATTTCCATGAACTGTGAGTTATTTCAGTTCTGAGCTCCCCTGATGAACATTTCATGGTTATATCTGTCAGGAATATGTGGATTTTCCCATGTTACTTTGAGATGATCCTAAACTTGTTTAGTCTCACCTACCATTCTGGCTTCATACAATATTAAAGATGTTAAGGTATTTCAAATCTGAACCTGAAGGGAGGTTTAAATTTTGCCAGTAGACAGAACCAAACCCCTTGATAAAACAGCCGGAGACTATGAGGATATGCATTTGAATTTTGCAGTCTTTAGACATTCTTAAATACTAATATTTACAGCAGAAGATTCACAAAGTGCAGCCAACACGAGGCCTACAAACTGAGCAATGTATATGCGTTCTTGTTTTTCACAGAATGTCTAAGCTTTGCAGGAGGAGCACAGCGGGACTAGAGCAAATTTGGGCTATGAATTCTGCGTTTTAAAAGGATCTTTTCTTTGCAGCCTCTTTCGGGCTTCCTCTGTGGCCCACCTGAGTGCAGCTCCTCTCAGTTAAGCGTTGCACTAGGATCCCTAGGCTGGAGTCTCTACTTTTACCCAGTCATGAAAGCAGGAGCCTTTGTTTTTGGGTGAAAATGGCTAATTTACACCTAAGCTTATAAAGTATCTGGTGCTGGTAACTCCTGATGTATTTTAAAAGTATGCATTCCTTGAGAAAAAATCAGGCTTGTGCTGTTTAAGTCACAAATAATGTAGATGAACAGGCATACAACAAGAGTTTGTTAATCTAGATGTTAAGGTGCTTCAAGCCACACCGGGTGCAATGCTGGTACAATAACAGCATTGCAAAAATGCATGTGAATTGTTCCACTCACAGCTAGGGTGCAGGTAGACTGACAGGTGTCTACTGCAGCTGAGTACAATTTCTGCTGCTAAAACACAGCATTCTGGAAAATAGCTTCTCTTTTATTTTTTATTATTATTATAGTAAACTTGTGTTTTGCACAGGAGGTGAATTATTTTAGAAATAAAGACTGAAGGAGAGAGTTTCTACTAAAATAATGCATGTTATATCTGGAAGCTTTCGGTCAAAAGGAGTGGTACTTTTCACAACTTCCCTTTTTTTATAGGTTTTAGTCCCAAATTGCCTGAACAGCTTTCTCTCTTTTAAAAAATAAAACAGACTAAAACTTCAAGTCACGTGAATTTCTATGGAAACCAAATTCCCATTTTATGTACTTAAAGTTTAAAGAAGGAATTTTTAAGGGCATCTGTAGAATTCAGTTAGTTGACTTCTTTTTCTGTAAGCTTGCCAATCTGCTTTACTTCATGGCAATCACTAAAAAAGAAACATTTTGACAAAACAAACTGAGCTTTGGGAACTCCTCACTTCTGGAAGAGACTTAATTGAAATTGAAGCTAGGATGTCTAAGTTCCCCCACTGCCTTAAGTAAAAGTCTTCCTGATTTACTGTCAAAGAGGCTGAATTTGTAGTGTGCAAAATCCAGAGAACTCTTAGCTGGATTAAAGTATTTTTGAATCTCACCCGGAACAGAAATCCAATAGATGGCGATGTTGGATCTTCTAAGCAAGGTCCCCATTTCTTTCCTTGTGAAACTGATCCAGATCTCATTGAAATCAGGGCATAAGCTCCCGTGCCTTACAATAGTGCAGGACTGGACTCAAAGCTAACTAGAAGCAGAGGGATGAACTGTTCCATAATTACCTCAGGCTCCAGAGCATATGCTAAATTTACTTTTTGGGACAGCTTTTTTGATCTTCACAATGAAGAAACGAAAGCTCAACAAATCAAAGAAAAAATAATTACCATTTTCCAGAGGTCATATAAAGTTCAGGTTCTTTGCTAGAATTAAACATTTGCACACATGTCCCAGTGGAATCAAATTATTGTGCTTTCCAAAGAACATTTTAAAGGAAATTGTGAAATAGGCAATTAAAGGCTTTTTAATCACAGCTATAAATTAAAGTTTTGCTACATCCGCTTTTTAGGTTGAAATTGTGAAGGATTCTTATTAATTTTGAACACTCATTCTCTTTTTCTCTGTGTCTTGGCTGGAGTCCCATAAAGATTATGGGAATTACTAGATAGGGAGCATGTTCTTCATAGGCAAGCTAATATATTTTGACATAAGAAATTTCCAGTAACAACACTAGATTTCCTTTCCCTGTCACCTTCCACTTATCTGAACAACCCTATCCCAGTATTTTTTCAAGCCTTCTGTTGTTTTCATCAGTTTGACTGAAGTTCACAGGGAATAAAATAAAGGTCCAACCTGCTAATTAAGACTATTATTTGCCTTTATCACTGTTTACATGTGTTTGTAGAGGCAGAATGCTCATTCTTCAGCCAGTGTAAACGAATTTGTCTTATTTGAGCTCAAAATTATGTCAATTCACATCATTAGATATCTAAAGCAGGATTTGTCATAATGAAGTCACTGATTCATCTGGTGGGATTGTGTGTCCCACCAGTGACTTTCATTTGGAGCATGCTGCTTCTTGCACTGGTTTTGGACTTAGACACTCGATGATGCTAATTGAAAAGTGAAGTGACTGAGAAGCATTTGTAATCTCTATGGAGTTTACTGATTACAGGAATAAATAAAAAATGAAACTTTAAGCCAGTGCTTGATTAAAAACAGCAGTAAGTGTATAATTGTGAATGACTAAAAAGCAGAAAAATTGTTTCAGATTAGTCTTATTAGAACTGTGTACTCAAATTTCAATGTGATATGCTGAAAATTATTGATATTCTAGGAAAAAGCCAGACCATAAATTACAACTGAGTATAAATCAAACCTACCTTTATGCTTTTACAACCAAGAGAATAGAGGAATGCAGATGCATCTGTCCACGTTGTAGTGACATACATTGACATAATAGCCTTGCTTTTCTCTACAGGGAGGCTTTGCTTATCTCCTTATTTTAGTTATAAACCAATCAGATAAATATGGTATAACAAGTTTTCCTGTGACCATTAGGATGAATAAAGGCTGATTTATGGATTTGCAACCTTTATCTGCCTTGTTCCTCTCTTATTTGCCTGTCTTATCAGGCAAATGGGAGCATGTGGTGTAGCCGCTTCTGGGCTATGTGTGTGCTGACTAGTTTGTCAGCACGTACAAGCTTAGTAGCCAGCAGGTTTTGAAATTGTCCAAGGGACAGACTTATAAAGGTCTTTTCCTGAGGGGAGGCACTAATTTCGGTCCCTTCCCTCTATTCAGCCACAATTTTTCATAATACAGAATTGATTATCTTTCTTAATTTAACTTCTTGTTCAATTTGGTAGAAATCAATGAAGAGATTCAAAGGCTAATAAGAAGAGGATGGTTAAGGAAGCTGAGAGATGGATGGACAGACAGAATGATAGTGTGAGCCTCATTTCTTTAAAATACCAGGGTAAAGATTAATGCAAGTTAATGAGCAAAATGTTATTTGCAATTTTTTATATATATTCATCTACAATTAAGGTTGAAAGCACCTTTGCATAATATATTGGAATAAGGTCTCTGTTTCTGAATCCAGAATTTTCTATGAATAGGCTAAACCACATCTATTTTTATATCTAGATTTCATTCTCTGTTTCCCAGAAAATGTTACACACTGTCCAATATATATGAACTTTGTTGATGCCTTTCAGACGTCATGCTTGTTCTCAGCTGGCTGGCACAAATGTCTCTACGCAGGCAGGAGAATGGAGTAAAAAATTTCGGTACACTTTACCACAGAAAACATGCTTAATGATGCTTTGATTACTATGTGTTCAGAGATAAATTTTTCTTCTGTTTCATAGACAAACCAATAATTACACATCCCAAGAGAATAATGAGGGAGTTTAAAGCTGTTTGCATGTATAAGTATACAAACCTAAAATAGTAAGTAATGGATAGAGAGAGCTTAAGAAGATGTATCATTTCTGTCTGCTTGTAATGTCAGCTGAGCAGATGGCTCCAGTGAGACACTCAGGTGTCTGTTCCCCTTTCTTCTGTGAGCCTTTGGAGGTTTTCTTTCACACTTAACATATTTGCTGAATGCTGAATACATAGGTCTGCTAGAAAGTATTAAACTTAACAAATAGATGGAAAAATATTTGATAAAAGAAAAAGATATGCCTGCATAAATAAGGATTATCTAGGATGATGACAACAAAATATTATTGTCTGTGGATTGTGTGCAATGCATGGAGGGAGTTAGGTGTTTGACAACGGGATCTAATACAGACTACCTGGGAGAACCTATGCTGAAAGCTGCCTGCTGGCATGTGCTAGGACATTGCTGGGAGGACAGAAGGCATCCTGAAACCCTGCCTTATCCAAGGACATCACTGTATGCTGTAGGAAGGTATCTTCAAACACTTGGGATCCACCGTGTAGATACATCTGCTAGGAGTAGGGACTTTCAATGGTTCTTTGGGGGGAAGAGTAAAGCTCACTCTTTTTTAAAAAACAGTTAAAGGAGGCCCAACAGTTAGAGAATGGCAGTTGGCATAGCAGTCATTCTGTAGGAGGGACTCGTGGGTTCAGTTTTCTCTTTACCCTAGGGACTGCTTTAAACCCTAGAGAAAAAGTTTTGGTGGATGTTTCCTGCAGAAGCCATGCCACTGTATATCTGGGACCTCAAGATGCATTGTGCAAGGGGGAGGGAATGTCATGCCACAGGGCTGTGCACAGCCATCTGGAAGGGAGGAGTACTGTTCTCTGCTCCTTGCACTATCTGTGCAGATTATTATACAGCCTGGAGGTGAAACATAAAAACAGTCATTAAGGCAGAGGCTAGAATTTTCCTAGGTTAGTGCCCTGACCACTATGTTACTGCTTCAGGTGTTTTTACTGATCATGGGAATCGTGACTTACCTTTTGCACAAATAACATGCGTCGTGAGGAAGGTAACAAGTACTTCTTTCGGACCCAAAAAAGTCCTAGTGAGTGGAAGAAAATTTTGGTTCCATTAAAGTGACTTAAACTAGCATGATGTGTCTTCATATTCTGAAGTATTTTCTTTTTGAGCACTTCACGATGAAAGTGGTGTTTCTTGTCTGATGCATCATCCCTGCAATACCATGTTCTGCCCTGTGAAGTATGTGAGCCATAGCATTGCCAGCATGGTTTGGAAAAAAGGTATGTCCGTTGTTGAGTGTATCAAAACAGAATCCAGTTTATTCTTGTGGGAATGAGCTAGTTAGTTTGAGGCCACTAACAAGAATAAGCAGTTGTTAGTACACCAATACTCTCATACCATAGCTGCTGCGGATTATCATCTCCTGTGTTGTGCAATTTTAAGCTCATTTGTATCAGGTGAATGTCAAGCACAGAAACCGACAGCAGAGAGCACATCTGTTGAATAGAAAGTTGCTATTTTTACATTTTCCAAACTAGAACTGCACTTTATAATGTTAATGTCCCCTCTTCTCTCTCCATCACATTTGGAAAGATAATAGAAAACTGCATTTCCAAAGAGTAAAGAATGTAGAATACTCTAGAGTTTCGGTCTCATTCAGTTGGATTGATTTTACCATAACTCTTTTCAAAAATAAGAAGCACTTGTGATAGCGGAGTGCATTGAAGCCTAATGGATTTAATTTATGTGCAGCTGGGCTGTAACAATATTCTGTGAGCCATTACAGCTGTGCCTCTCAACTGAATGGCTTTGTACAAGCCCTTAGTTAGTGATTAAGCTCCACACAGTAGCTTAACCTGGAGAAATTCACAGTGTTTTATGAACACCTTCTGTGCTAAATGGCAGCAACTCCACTTTGAAGGCAAATCTATTTGCCTACAAAATGGGTTCATCAGAAAGTCTGTTAATATGCATAAAAAATAAGCATGATGGAGTACAGTTGCATCTGATAGACCACCATCGTGTGCCAGTTGCCATTTCACTAGGTTGTGGATGTTCTGCTTGTCAAATTAATTTTGGCTGTACTAAAAAAATGGGCTAATATGGGCTTGTCCCACAAGGTTTGATGATGATGCTCTGACCCAAATAGTTTTTCCTTTAAAGGAAAACATTACAACAAATGAAGGACTAACAAAGGGAAGAGGGTGATTTGTATGGCCTCATTTGGGCAGGCTTTGCCTGGTGGAGGTTGTAGAAGATTCCAGTGGTAAAAATAAAGACATGTAGAATAGATTTGTTCTATGGCCTTGCAAGGATTTCATATTTTAAGGTGGTATATCAGAATTTCTCCTCTGTAATCTTTGTGGTCCCTCCTTCAGATCTGTGGGATTTTTTTTTTGCATTTTAATGATCAGTTTTATTGCCTGTACCTTTATTGAAGCTGTGGCTGGAAATGAAGTAGGTATTGTTGGCAGCTGGGTGTGCTGTAATTATCTGTCTTAGAAATGGCAGAGTATATTTGTTTTCATTGCCTGTGATTATTTCCACTTCTTGTTCTCCAACTTCAACATAGTGAATAAAATTTTTTCCTATTCTTGTTTTCGTTAGTATCAGAAATCTTGAAGCAGAGCTTCTCTTAGTTTCCTGTTTTCTTGTCAAGGCAGTATAACCTAGTCATATCCCCAGAGAGGTTGCCCTTAACATACTTTCAGGACTTGGGCTTGAGGAAGGGAAGCACTACAGGGTAGAGATTCTGTGGCTCTCGAGCCACGTATGTTTTGCGTGCAGTTCAAATACGCCTCCCATGCTAGGTAGGATGTGGGAAGAGCAGCAGTGCTGTGGCTGGCTGTAAGAGAAAGCAAGCTGGTGGGGGTGGATGAGTCCGTGTTGCTGCCCCTGCAGAGTCCAGCAGCTTTCCCAGCTCAAACTTATGGAAGAGTAATGTAACTCCTGGGGAAGAATATTACTGTCTGCCTGTGGAATGCCTTCTCTTCTCCACTCTTTAAAGCTTACAGAACATGTGTTTTTGGCTCACAGAGGATTTCGGTATATGAGTTAGAGGCACTGGATATTCTAAATGGCATGGACTAGCATAATGTTAATGCATATCTTCTCCTGATCAATTACAGTGTATAGAGAAAGCCATTTTTTCGGTACTGAAGTGGCTGAAATTATCTTTCTATAGATTTTAGAAAAGCAGTAGGGGAACTTTCCTTGCAGTTTCAGTAACATTACATGTAAAAATTTACATAGATGGTAAGTACTCATAAGTCACTTCAGTATGGGATAAAAGCCTAACTGATTTCATAGGTAATTAGAGAATTATGTCATTGTTTAAGGAGCTTAAATAATAATCAAAGATCACACAGTCTTTGTTAGGACTAGAAACTAATTAAAAGAATGATCAGTCTCTGAGAGCTACACAGTTAAAAGCTTTAAATTAATGGAATGTTATTTATTCTGAAACTTTGCAGTATCACTTAGAAGTTCTCAAATATGGATAACATTACTTGTTTTTACTTCACAAGTAATGTGTGACACAAAATTTATCTGAGGTGTGCTGTCAGGTGGTTAGATTAAACAAATTTATTTCCAATTAGGAGTAATTTTGAAGGAGCTTTACAAAACCCGAAAGTGTTTGACAGACTACTGTAGGTTCCCTCCAAAATTATAACAATAGGTTAGAAGTATAGTTCTCTGCCATTTAGAGGCCCAAAGAGGGTAGCTTCATACTAGTATGTCACAGCTAGATAGAATATTCTTTATGGCAACCTCAATATATGAACAAGTGTTAATTTATCTGTTTTATAATACTTTTACATTTTATAAACATTGTCCTTTTAAGAGGAAATTACAGACTTCCCCACAATCAAAATGGAATTATTAAAATAGGAGACTGGCCATAATTTCAGTCAGGATAAGACCTAAAATATGTGGTTCTTACTCTAACATATGACCATGGGAAGACCTTCGAACATGACTTTCCTATATTGCTCACTGAGCTGGGGGATATTTCATCTAACCACAAGCCACTTCCACCCCTGTCAACTTAATGAGAGAATATGCATTTAAGGTAACAAAAGGAAATGGCTCTCCCCTGGGACCTAGAATTGTTAAATTGTCCCTTAATGGTTTTAGTACATCTGTTTAAGATTTGTTCTCTGTTTCAAGCTTTAAAAAAAGTCACTAAAATTCCTAATAAGAAAGATCTCGGTTGGAGGAAGGAATAAATACCAATTTTCATGATTTGTATCACTTCATGTAAAAAAATCAGTCATTAGTTTCATGGTTCACACTTAATTGCAAGAGATGAAAATAACTTCCAAACATAACCTAAAACATCCTAGAAGATATTCTCAGGAATTCTGTTACAGTACTGTATTTTTGAGCTGAAAAATATTAATGACAGTGAAATTTACACTACTCCATTGTTTTGACTGTTTCGCTTCATATCTGAGTGGCAAAGTAAAAGCCTCTAAATGTGCAATGCTATTTTCAATGTGTGCTGAAAGAACCAGGGGCTCAGTGTATTTGTCCTAAGGCTGGGTTTTGGGATTCCAGCAGTCAACGCTCTTTTGTGCTGTGTCCACGACACTTTTTATGAGGTATTTGGAGTGATTTATGAGTGTTGCTTTTAGAAATCAGATCCTCTAGTAGCCTGTATGTTTACGGGACACTTACTAATGTGCCAAAATGTAGATGGTGAATTCTCATCATTGCTGGTATTTTCAAGCTTTCAACAAAGAACATGGTGAAGGATAGAGGAGTTACATATGTTGGTGGTAAGGGAATCATGGAAGGGAAGCAGCTGCAGAGAGATTCAGGTACATCCTGGGAGTTACAATGGCAAACTTAACTGCTATGAGTGTTTTATTTTGAAGTGAAAATCATGATGAGGGAACCTGGCTGAATTCCAGTCCTTTAGTAATAGGTGCAATTGTTTAAATTGTTGCAAAATTACTTTAATCTTTGACATTGTTTTCCATTTTTAAAGTGCTAATGTACAGTGAAGTACAACAACAGTAAGAATTTACAGGCAAAATCAGCAGCAGCTAGTACCCTGGAGAGGTACAAATAACACTGCATTGCTCACTTCCACTCTCAGGCATCCATACATGCAGCTAGCGCACATGTACACACACACATTCATACACATTTCCCCTGCCCACCCCCATATTTGTACATTCCTTCTATATACATATGTGTTTGGCTGTTCTACAGCACTTCCATGACAGCTAAATAATTAGATGTGTACTTCCCTGGGTTTATGCGGCGCCTTCCCTGCATTCTGTTCTTGCTTCAGTAGCCTTTCTGGCAATTGACTGGGAATATGGTTAGCCCCTACACTTTGCTGCTCTTGTGATATAAATCTGCCTGTTCCATACTGGCTTCCTTCTAGTGCTAAACTGAGAAACTGTGCAAAGGTCCATTTCTTCACCTGGGCTAAATGTCAAATGGGTTAGTGTACAAAGAGAACAGACCGTTCAGAATCTGTTCATTCCAGCATCATGTTTGCTCCACAGTCGGTTTTGCCATTCAGTGTGTCACAGGTGGTCTCATGGTCCCCATTGCTGGAAGCTTGGCTGCCAGCAGGAACGTGTCCATTGCGCTCTGTTAAGAGATTAAAGGTAAAGAACTGGCATGGGTCCTTTTGTCTGCTGCCTTCCTGTAAGGGACTCAGGAAAGAGCTGTTTTTCCATTCTTGGAATGTGCACATCTCCATATGTGGGTGAGTGATTTTGCTTAGGTAGCCAGGGCTGGGAGATGCTGAAGATAATGTCCTCTGACTGCCACTTAGGAAACTCCCGCTGTCTTCCAGAGAGTCCTTCCTAGGGTGTTCGAAGGAGCACCGATTCCAGTTTCTGTAGCTGTAGGCCCACCACCCCACCTGCTTTCGACGGTGGCACTGGCATTTTAGGATTTGTATAAAAGCCCTCTTGAACTCTTTGCTTGAGCAAGGGTAAATGATTGGATTCAAGCAGCTGTTAAAGTAGCCAAGCCAAAAAATCACCTTGAAGATTGTTTCAGGGGGCTTCAGAGCTGAAAACAGAGATCCTGTCCAGAAGAAACAAGCAGAGACAATATCTGAGATAATTGGTTTGCCTACGTTTAGGAAGTATAAACGTCCCATCAGATCACTGTTAGAATCTGTTTATTAAAAACCTTAAATGCACATTGCTTTCATTTTTGGTCTTTCAGTAATAAAACATTATTTTAAAAGCTAATAAGGAAATGCTTTCCACCATCTGAAAGCTAAAGGATCACATAATTAATGTAGAATTAAAAAATAAAAACTAGTCCATGTGTTTATACGTACATATCTGTTGCACTAACATCTATTGATCCCAATGAAAGATCAAACTTCCGTTGTCCAAGCTGCTGCACAATGCACACAAGGAATAAGGTTGTGCCTTCTTCAAAGAACTTTCAAATGTCATTTTTGAAGAAAAAGATCTAACTGTTCCAGGGCTTCTCAGAAGGAGTGTGTCCAGACATACCTTATAACTTCTAATACATTCTCTGGCAGCTCCTGAACATCACCCCATTTATCTAGATTATTAGGATAGTACAAACCTCTTGAAACCTGAAGCTAATTGTGGTACTTCTCATATCTCAAGCATTCATAAAAATGGTGTAACCCAGACAAAGAGGTTGTTTTATGAATACTTCCTCTTCCCTTCACAACCAAATAATTTCCCTAAAGAGGCTGCCCAAATGAAAAAGTCACACTGGGAAATCCATTTAATGTACTTTTAGTATTAAAAACATGCAATCGATCAGCTAAATTTAGCATATGGGGCTTTATAAAAGAATGCATGACATTTTTAAAGCAAAACAGGCATTCAACAGTTACCCAGCTGGGAAAACACCTTTGTGTCTGGCTCAAGTAATCAAAGAGTGAGGATTCAGCAGAGAATTATTATGTCAAGAACTGGAGTTAGATTTGAAGGGTTTTTCAAAAGGAAGGTGACACTCAAGCCTAAATGTCACATCTCTGAGAAGCATGACCTTTTACACTGGAGTGGTTTCAGATTCCCTGGGCTGTGAAAGCAGCTGAGTCAGTTGTGACTGTCAGGATGCCTTAGTGGGGAGGGATATGATTCTAGGCATATTTCCCATCTCATAGCAATGTAGAGGCCATGGCTTGGTCCTCAAAACTATGCAAAAGCACTTCCTAGCTTCTTGGGTAAATAGCTGTTATGTGCCACAGCAGATACCGCAGTTTATCTAGATGACAGGGCTGACTGTAGGGGTCTGAGTCTCCTCAGCTCACAAGAAAGACAAAGGGAGGTAAGTATGTGTCATTCCTTATGTATCCACTGCCCTCCTGAGTGTGTCAAATAGTCCCTGAGCTGGTTCAGAAGAGAAAATAAGGTGCTGAGATGGCATCAGCTATCTCGAGAGACTCTTCCTCCCCCTCACTTGGGCAACAGGAGTCAGGAAAGATCCTGCAAATCCAGAATAATGATTTTTTTCCCTGGCATTGTTTCTGGATGGTGTCAACTAGCACTAGCTGTACCTAGTGCCTCAGAGCTAAGCAACATGCTAGCCCTTAAGGTTAAAATGGAGGCTTTAAATTACAAGGATCCTCGTATTTCTTTCATGACTCTTGCACTTTACTGACTTTTACTTCATGTGCAAGACTCTTTTAAGTTGAACCCACGTCCCGCATTGCTTTGTTGCTGCTAATGGTTTGTGGGGTTTGACCAATGGCTCTTCTGTCCATCTGATGGAGAACCTACATCTATCCTGATTGATATTGCAGAAACTACAGAGTACAACATGTCTAACATCAGAGACACTATGAATTGTATTTGATAAATTTCCAACAGATAAATCAAATCAGTGCAAGCACTTAAAACTGTGTCTTGTGAGTGTTACATACTCTTTGATAATAGATTCAGCAACAATTCATGTGATTTTATGGAATAAGCCATTAAATAGGTGTCAAATTCTTATGAAGCTTTAGGAAAAGTTGATCTAAGTTTGCAACTGCAGTCAAGATAAGGAAGATGTTCCAAAATCTCCCACGTGCACAGTTGCAAACCTTTTCAGGATTCATTTTGTAAATAATAATTGCTAATAATTTCCCTTCAGATTAGAGAAAGGAGAAACTTTGTGACTTTACAAAACAAGTGCAAAGCACAATTGTATACAACAAGGAACTTTTTGGAGCTTATACTAATAAATTTCTTAAATTGATTTCTGGAGCTCCTGTAAAATATAAATGATTTTTAGCTCTTAAAGCCCAGTAAACCTTGTGAAATGGCTAAAATGCTCCCATTTTTTCTTATATGTGAATGTTGAATGAGCAGTGGTGAATTTTTCCAGATCAGTTGGTTTGCCTTTCTCTCATACTGTAACAACTGAAAATCTACAGGACATTCCTCTACCAAACTTAAATATTTTTATGCAGGTTAAATATGGTAAATGCTATGGTGTAGTTTTCAATAAAATAAAATTTAAAAAAATTAAGGAAGTTTACTGCCAAATTTTGTGACATTCCCAAAGGACAAATAAAATGAGCTAAGCTGTAGAGAAGAAAACTGAGAACCAATGCAGATAAATGAGTTGTGCTTGTGTAATCTATACTGCACGTGAACCAACTATAACTACGTACAGTAAAGACTATGAGACCAAGCAGGGAAAAAGGTAAAAAGCTGAGTGCTGAAAAATGGCTCATGTTTGCAAACTGCTTCAAGAAGTATGTTAAGGAAAAAAGGTAAGGACTTTATGCTTATCTTTCATGATAATCAATTTTTCAAATGCCATTTGAAAAAAATGACGGCAGGCCATTTTCAGCAGCTGCAGGAAGCATTTTCACATCTCTTTTATATTAAAGGGCAGTAACACGAAAGAGCAGAGAATTTCCTCATAGCAGCTCTGACTGATGGAGGCACCTTGTGTTCAGGCCTGATTCTAGAAAAATCACTAAGCCCCGATCAATCATTTAAAAGCTATCATGACCCTAGCTGAGTCATTAACAGAAAATCTGGAAATATATAAGTTGGAAAGCTATGTGGTGGTGTGATTTAAAAATAAAGATCATTATTTAGCATATAGTAGAAACTTTTTAAAACTAAGAAATTCAGGAATAACTGTCAAGGAGTTAATGAAAACACTGATCGTTAAAAACTGCTTCAGTCTCCACTTTTTCCTGGTTCTGCGAACAGCACAATGCAAGTGTTGCTTGGCTCTTAAATTATACACAAACTAGAAGATTAATTTTTCACAATAAGGTGAGGAAGTATGCTTTTCTGAACAAGGAATATTAATTTGATAAATAAGCCATTGATTTATAGACTGGTGTGTTAATTGCTCTTATTTCAGACTGATGTATTAAAACGGGGTAGAATTCTTCTGAACTCCTCTACCCTTCCTAATATATCTGTGTATATATATATGCAACTGCTCTGAAGGCAGATGGATTTCATCTATGAATTTCTGTCTATGGTATATTTCACTATTACTTCCCTCTTTTTTTCAAAAATCAGGTGGTAGATGAATATTCCAAGAAGGCCCTAGCATTAAGGCAGGTCACTGCAGTCCCAGTGAGAATATGTTCATATATAGGAGCGTGACTCATTTGCTCTCAGATAGCATTTTTCATGTCAGTCCTCCTGACTTTGTGCCATCCTGATTTTACCAGTGGGCAGCTGAGCTCGGGGAAGGTAAAAGCAGTCAGCTGAAGGTCACGTGCTAAATCATTTTCACCAGTAAAAAAGATTTTGTTTTACCATGAAGAGAACCGTGAGACCTGGCACAACTCTCTTAACCACTAGAACTCACAGTGGGTAGTACAGCGCATTCAAGTAGTGTGTTTGGTGGGTCCTGCTGCCTTTGCCACCACCCAAGAAAAAGCAGAATTCAAGAATATTTCCTGAGATTAACAGAAACTGGTTGATTTATGTGATCAGATACATTGCTGTCCCTGCAGAGGCTATCTGCGGTGACTACATGATTGTAACAAAACTCTACCTATGAAGGGATCCATGGCTAATGAAGGGATCCTCCACCACCAAAAACTACAGATGCTCTGAAATGTAGTAGTTTTGTAATACAGCTTTCATCATGGTGAAGGAAAAAGGACTGAGGAGAGACATGAAAACTTGTCTTTAAAAACATACCTGCGAACAAGAAGGAAATTAAATTGTTTTCCATGTCTGCAGTGGCAAATATATGAAGCACAGTGATTTGAATTGCAGCAAGACAAACTGAGATTATGGATTGGGAAACACTTTCTGTCTTCCAAGATAGGAAAATTCTGGAATTTTAGGCAGGAATACTGCCTAAGAAGGGTGAAAAAATCCAACCCTGGAGTCTCTTAAAAACAGAGTAGACACACATCGACTGATTTATGTATAGCTAATCCAGCCTTTGGTGTGGAGGATGCCATGAATGACCTCTTCAGATCCCTTCTAGTCCTACTTTCTCTCATTAACTCTGCAGAATATAACTGTGTTCATCAGGAAAACTTTATGGCTTGTTTTGGCACCCCAGCAGAGTTTTACATTTGCAGTATTGGAATCCCACTGACACTCTAGTCTTAGATCCCCTTGGTAAATATATCCATTATTTAGGTTAAGGATTAACTGTTAGAAAAATGGAATGTCTGAGACAGATACTTATTTGGGCACTTATTCTCTTCAGGGCCTTGGAAAGTTTCTGAGTTTTGCCTTCAGTCCCTCCCCATTGGGTGGAATCCCAGCCTGGATTTTCTACAGAGACGGAAGACAAGCTGTTCTTTAGTATCCAGAAGGTGGTTTAGATGGATGTTGCAATGCATGCTATGTACTTCTAAATATAGTTTAATTTGGTGACTGTTATGCAAAGCTCTACTGCATTTCTCCATATAAAGATATGTAAAATATTTTGACTAGCTTGTATATTTTTATTATTACCCTTTTCCCTACCTTGTTCTTGGAATTAACAACAATACCTTTTATTTAGCTGCACACATGCTTTACCTCATAATTAACCTGTCAGGGCAAACAACTGTGGGCTATTTTGGTACCTTAATAACATGATAAAGCGAAGCCTACAAGATACACTCTCTAAACATCAGACTAATATTTCCTCACCTAATCTCCAACTACTTTCCCATCACAGTGTGATAAACAGCTTAGATATTTCCCTATACTGATTTAGATTGCTTTTCAAAATGGCTGGAAAATTTTGCATATGATTATCTCCTCAGTGACTTATTTATGATGGGGGTAGCCAGAGTGACTTCCCTACTCAAACTGATCGCTCTCCTGGTGCTTCATATTTTACAGCTCCACTCTAAGCAAATGTTTATTTTCTATTCTTTTATTTTTCTGCACTAAACCCTGTGGTTTATTAAACATAGCACCCCAGTCTTACCTCTGATCGCACCATTGACACCAAGGAAGTTTTTGTAAAGCCTGTGTCCAGCACAAACAGAGAACAGGAAATATTTCAGAAACTCAGTCAGCTTGATCAGTTTTGATTGGTTTTGGACCATTAGTTTAACCAGCTGTGCTCACCAGACTTGATAGAGCTATTCGGTTTGGAAATACACTGAGCAACACCAAATACCATAAAAAGGAATTAAGAAGTATTTTATTTAGTAAAAGCTAATTTCATTTAGGGTTTGACTGGCTCTTTATAATGAATGCTTTATTGCACGGAAAGTAAGTAAAGCACTCTCAATGAAATTAGGGAACATTGTGGGAAACAAGTTGCCATATTAATTGTCTTCACATATTCTGCAGAATATCTGGCCAGAACATCACTGAGACATTAAAATTCAGAGTCCACTGGAGTCAGTGGGAGTCTTTGAAACCCTTTGCAAAAGCTTATAAGGACTTCAGTGGACTTTGGAGGAGTCCTTAAAATAGCAGGGTGAGCAGCAGGAAAGTCTTCTGAACTGGCTTAATCTCAATACTCTTAATTAAGGAAAACTTTTCACTGAAGCAGGTTTTGATGCAGCCCTCTGCAGAGAAGAAACACACACATACACACACTACTCTCTCATATTCATTCCTGCTCTTTTATTTTTCTTCCATCTAAATATCTGCTCCTTTGCAACCTCTCACAACTACTGCCGTATTCATAGAGAAAGGAGGATGGGGAAGTTAAGACCTTCTATTTAAGGATCCTTAATGTAATAGTTGGCAAGCTTCTTGATGAAAGTGTAATACCTGGGACATGTCTGAGTGTCCGCTTCCACTTTATGGAAGAAAGAACTTAGTATCGAAATTAAACCTACCAATGCAACCGACCAACCAGACAAAACCCCCCAAACTTCTTCCGGGAGAAGGAAGAAAACTTGCTACTCCAGTTGTGGGCATATGCAAGGTGATCAGATACTATAGCAATTAGCTAGAATTTAAATCTGAAAAATAACATGTAAGATAATGTTTATGAGCTAAAACTTTTGAAATTGCCGTTGATATCTCTGTGCCTTTCTGCTCTGTGTGCTACTTCCAGCCACAGAGGGGAAATAAAAGCTATGTATAAGTGACCAACGTTTTTGAAATATCACTGAGTTCCACTGTGTGGTTACATCCTTCATCCTTCATGCAAGGAATATATATATCTTTATATGTGATGGGACTGAAAGCCAAGAACTTAACAGAAGTACAGAATTATTGCAGTGGGAAGGGATGTTATGGGGTCTTTTGTCCAGCCCCCTGCTCAAAGCAGGGCCAACACTGCATTAGGTCCCCTGAAGCCTTCCCTTCTTCAGGCTGAAGAAGCCCTATTCCTTCACCCTCCCTCATACAATGTGCTCCAGCCTCGTGATCATTTTGGTTGCCTCCATTGGACTCGCTCCAGTTTATTGTTTTCCCCTGCATGGATGCAGTACTCCAGACATGGTCTAATGAGTGTTGAGTAAAAGGGCACAATCACTTCACTCCATCTACTGGCTCCGTTCCTATTATACAGCCCAACATGCTGCAGCTTGCATCTGACAGGGGCTTTTGAATAGTTTTACATCCTATGTTGATGTTTGTGTGAGTCATCTTCATGGGAGAGGTCATTCTGTGTGTGTGTATTTTCAAGAATGCTATGCATTTATTATTTGTACCCAGTGGGAGGAAAATGTTAAACTATTAATGATTTTTTTAGTCTGAAACTAACCACATTCTCCTTTACTGTGTGCCTTCTCTTTAATATCTGTGGTTTTTCTTTTTCTGTCCAGGCATGTTCACTTTCCATTTACTTATTTCCTTTCTTCCTTTTAATTTTCAAATATTTATTTCTGCTCTCCTTATGTCTTATATAGTTTTTAACTCCAACTGCTGATCTCTTTTCTAATCTCTTTATGTTGTGATAATTGACTTTCTATTAATTAAACATCCATTTTTAATAAGTTGTGTATTTGATATCAGTTAAGTATCTAAATTACTCATAGAATCATCAGTACTGTTCAGATTAAAGTATTTGACACTTAGATTAGATAATAGTTGGGCAGGAGTACTGTAAATTTCCTGGATTTAAGGAGAAAAAGTATCTATGGATGAGTTTTGGGTTATCAAGTGCTACATTTTCTGCACGTTACAAAAAATCACATTTGAAAATCTTCTAAATCCAGTTTTGCTTAGATGAGAGCCAACCTAGGGTGAGTGTATGTTCGTGTTTACTGGAAAAAATACAGCATTTGTTTTTATCGAAACAAAATCGTCTGGAGTTTTTTAAGTACTTCACTGTGTGTCAGTTAATATTCCAGTAATAGCAAACTAGTTACAATAAAATATGTTGTGAAATGATAATGGGGTAGAAGGAGAGCTTCACTGCACAGGTTTTTGTCATTGTCTTAAGATTAAAGAAAAGCCATAAAATTTGAAGCTACGTGTCTTTACTCATAACAAGTAGAAAATGAAGTATTTCAAAACTTGAAACACTGAGTGGAGGTATTCTGGAGAGAAAACCACCTTCTTGTTTAAATACCATAAAATGGAAATAGTTAGAGAATTGGTAATAAGTATTTGGAAGTTTTGTTATAGAGTCTGGTCAAATGTAAATAGTTAAGGTAACCTTGGAAGGCAAACATATCCTCCTTCATTCAGAGGAGAGAATTATTTCATTTTGGTGCAGATTGGAGTCATTCTGACTGGAGTTAAATCTGTGCTTTTCAACATTCCACGCAAGAGAAAATTCCAATGATTTAAAAATCGCTGTAGTGATGAAAAGCATTGCAAAATACAAAATGATAACAAGTGAATTATAAAACATGAAAAATGGGAAGCTTCAACAGTATCAAACCCGGTCTCTCAGTTCTTGAGAAGACAACTTTTGCAAAAATGAGTATTGTTTTGGAAGAAATTTGTTTTATGATGGAACTCAGCCCTCCTATGAAAAGTGACTTGATCAAATTTGTAATATGATCAGTGAGAGGCTTTCCCAGTGCTAGGCAGTAGATGGCTGCTGGTGGCCTGGCTGGGAACCTCTGCTTCTGCCCTGCAGGTCATGCTGTAATTCCTACTGGAGCTGTAACTGCTGGTAGCTGCTAATGGCTGAGTTACAGCCACTTCCTAATGAACAGGGAAAGCTCAAATGCTACATGTCTATAGCTAGTAAAATTCTCCCTGTAAAAGTAATAAGCTGCCTCTGACCAGAGTTGTTACGAGTTTAGAGAATGTGGAAAGGATGTGTTCATCTTTTATTTAAGCTTTCTGTGGTCCTTTTTACCACGTGCTTAGCCAAGTCAGCATGCCAAGGTTTTAAAGCTAATTGGATTTCTAAAGCTCCTGATTTCTTTCCTTCCAGCATTCAGTGTTTGTTTACATTCCCCTGGTCTTATTTAATACAGGAAAAAACTCTACAGTTTACAAACAGTAGAGGATGAAATAGAGAGCATGGTTATAAAATTAAGAGTTGATCAAGCCGGGAGGGACGGCAGGCCTTCTGGAGAAGAGGGTTAGCATAACAGTGAAAAAAGATCTTGAGAAATAGGAAAAGCATCCAAAATCAACAGAATAAAATTCAATAAAGAAAATTAAAGGAAATATGGTTAAATAACAACTACTACAAACAAGTAACGATGGCAGCATTTTGGTTGTGGTTTTCAAGCATGTTGGTGTCTTTGTGGGATGCCTTGGGCTGCATATCCCAGTGGTGCCTGGGCTGCCAGGCTGGGGCACTCCATGGGAATCACAGTAACTCTGCAGTCACCAACATGGTGCAGGGCTGCACTCCAGTGTTTCTGGGTGACTTGTATGTGTGTGGTGGGGGAGAGCACTTTGCTGTTGAGGAAGGAGAAATATCAAATAAGGAATAACTGACTAGGCAATGATACTTTACAATAATGTGGGAGTCATAAAAATACAAATACGATGCTGTTGCAAGTACAGCAGTTCTCATTCTTCATTATATTAATAGGTATGTTACGTATATGTCCAAAGATCTAGGCCAGCTATTAAGAAAAGTGTTGTTGTGAGGAATTTATGTCCTAGAACTGACTACCTATAGCAGTTGCAGGATTCTCTTTGCTGGAGCCTTCTGGCCCTATAGTGAGCCAACGCTTGTGAAGGGTGATGAAGGCATCATTCAACCAGTCCTCAGCCCTTGAGTCTTTCATTTCCCTGTTTTCCTGTTGAGTCAAGGAAGTCACACAGAGAAATCTCCCCTAACTGTCCTCACAGGGAAAAAGTGGTTTATACTCATTCCTCCATCCCATTCAAACGGGAATGTCTGTTAATAGATGTCTGCAAACCAATACATTATTAGTATTAACTAAGCTCAGTAACTCCTACCAATCTAAGGCCTCATGCTGTGTAGGCAAGTTCTTAATCAGGCAAATGAAAGTAGTAGACATACACAAATGCAGAATCTGACCGTAAAGATCCCCTATGGATATGTTCATGAGTAAGAGCAAAACCTAAGAAAAACATTTTCCTTGCTTTCTCATAGGCTGAGAAAGGTTATTGTTTCTGTTTTCTTATTCTAACTGAAATTCACTGTTTCTTATCATCCACACTATCTGATAAAGGGCGCCTCATATTTCCAATGAATAAATCACTTCTATGAGACCTGCATGAACTTCATTCACAATGGTTCAAATTTAAGAGGCTCCAAAAATACTTAGCTAGAATTGCCAAAATAAAACCAGGGCTTTACCTCCCTTGAAGCTTTGCTGATGGAAGTTGTGGTACAGATATGGATCCGATCTTTTTATGAAAACCCAGACTTGCTACATTTTCTTGTATTACGAGCATTGCAAAGCAGGTTAGCTATATTTGCATTTTTAAAGGGACAGTGCCTACGTATTTAACCACAGAGCTATTAACATTGGCATGCCTGGCATGGTAAGACTGTCTCTGATTGGTAGGCAGAAGTTAAGAGATGATCTGTCATTTCCAGAGGTCCTGCTCTGGTCTGAAGTCCATGACTGTCCTTCCTACGGTGTTATGCAAAAGATAGTGTTGAGGCTTAAAGCATTGAGAGTTGAAAATTATTTTTAAAAACTTACGGTACAACAGACCATTTGCAAGTTGGTATCTAGAAGAGCAACAGAAAAGACAAATAGGAGCTTTATTTGCCCAGCCCAGAAAGAAAGAGGAAAGTTGTAGTTTAAAAAAGAACAACCAGGAAAAAAAAAAAACCAGGACTGAAGTTTTTCTTGCCTCATCCATAGTTGTCATATTAGCAAAAATTCTGAGTATATATTGAATAACAAAATATGGAGATTCAAGATATGGAAAATACATGAGATATGGAAAAATTCCATCAAGCATTTACATTTTTGACACAAATCCTATATATCCTTGTATATACTAGTCTACCTCCTCTCAGTCCAGAATAGCTATGATGACATACACCATGGAGAGAATTCACTTGTGTTTAAATTGTGTTGCCCTCACATAAATATGATAAAATAAAGATCAGTTTTGGTCAGAATCTTGTTCAGTAATGTAATACTGACAGTAGATAGGGACAGAAACATGACATTATTGTTACTATTATTTTGTCCAAAAGAGTTACAGACTTTTGCAGTTTTCTAACAAGAAAGGATATGGGCCAAGCTTATGCTTGTTTTGCAAAGGATTAGCTGATTAAGGGAGCCTAGAAAAGCTAATCTAAGTCTGCTGACATTTCATTTATTATACTTAAATATCTTCAATCACTGGGCATGCTTTGGTGCCTTTTTCTCCCCTTCTCTCTTCTGACTTATAAGTGAGGCAATCTGTCTTGGACGTTGTAGGTAAATAATAGAACTCTAGCATGGAATTGAATCACACAGCTACAAAGATACTGTATGAACTTCCATTATATTTTCCTCTTCTGTTACTTAGAGACTGATGGTTATTGCCTTTCTGTTTCTAGGTATCACTTGAAAGCACATCAAAATAACTCAAAATCTTGCAATGGGCTATGGAGGAGGATTTTAGTAAAGATACTAAAAAACCCATCACTTTTTGTTCATATATTTCACAAATAGGTACACTAAAGAACAGGCAGCTGAGATCCTGAGGTATGGCCTCAATGCGTTAGGACCATATGTATAACTTTACTCAGTGCTTTCATCATGACTGCCAACCTGAGCAATGTGTTTGCATCTGCCATTGGCATAAGGACCTTGTGTCCACTGCCTTGCTGCATGCTGGATGCTGAAAGCAGTGTTTCTTCTGAAATTACCGCTTTTCTCCTGTCTTTGATTTCAATAGTTTTGATATTTCCTATTGCTGCCCAGTGGCTCAGTCCTGAATTTTTTTTTTCCTTGGAGCTTTCTCATCACCTGAGATAGGAGTTGAGGTTGAATAGTCAACGTGAGTTGATTTCTTTGTATTTTCTCTGTATTGCTTTGCATATTTGTTTTTTTTTTAAGACTGTACACTTTAAGATTTTCCTTTGTTCCTCTGACCTGCAAATCAAAAGCCTACATAGGAAGTACCCCAGAATTTGTGCAGTTTCATCTGCTTTGATAACAAATAACTGTTCTAAAAAATAAAAGTCTGTAGGTAATGGATAATTGGCATCCTTTGCAAACCAAAAGGCTTAAACCGGAGTTTAAGGGAGGATATTTTAGTAGTAAAATGAATCATCTTGAAATAATCTAGCCCTCCATGTATGATAAAACATGCTGTACTGGTCAAGAAATGCCATTATGATGTTTAGTTTCACAGGAATTGGCTAGAAAATAGCAGGAGCAGGTTCCTGCTGTCACGTGTGCAATTGAACATTGTACCAAAGATTGATCTGCAAGCAGGCAGAGGGTCAGATTGCCACATGTATCATTAATTTGTTGAAATTCTGTATAACTATTAACTTGAGGGCCTCAAATCTATAGAGCTAGGCTAGTTAGAGAGGGGAAGAGGGGGCTAGACCAAAATGAGATGAGAGACAAACCAGGCCTAAAGTCTTGCGGAAAACAGAACCCAGTAGCATTGACAACACTGGACCTAATGCCTTGAAGTGTTTCCCATGGGAAACTAAGTGGCCTAATTTGGTAATCTTGGTGCAGAGATGCAGAGGTTGGCCTGATGTAACATAAATCTACATACTGTACTTGAATAACATTTTATTTTAAGAATAATTTCATATTGGCTGACCTGTAGCATGCAGAATATTTTATGTTTTTTTTTTTTTTATTATTTTATAGAGAGGTTTCAAAAGCTTAATATATAAGGATAGTCAAAACAGTTGTATCTTCATTACGAGGCTCTTGGGACCTTATCCCACTGACAGTTAAGTTAGAAGAATTTTGTTTCTGAGTTCAGCGGATAAGATCACAGGTTTTGTGGGAGAAGGGGGAGTTAGGCTCTGAACTGGGAAGTGAATAACGCTCTGCTGATCGCACTGGAGTCAAGCAGTTGACTCCAGTCAAGGAGTCAAGGCTGGGGAAGTTAATATACTTTGGTTAAAGTACTGGAGGTGGTGAGTTTTCCTTTTGCCGGGGGAGTGTGTCTGGGACAAGACTGGCAAGCCCAATCTGATATCTCAATTAACAGGAATGAGGCTAAACTTTTACCCAGTAGCCAGAGGGAAACATGTAATCCTTCATTTTGGGTTCATTTTTTCGATAAAGGTATTGGCATAAAATTGGATATTCCTTCATTTAAAGGAGGGAGTTTTAATGAGTGTTACCTTATTTCTGCAGGGCTCTGGTCTTTAGATAAAAATAATCTATTTTACTCAGCATTTTCCAGCAATGCATATTTAATATAGTCCTGATGCCTAAGAAAGGATTTGGATGAGGGAGAAGAAAAGAAACATTAATTTTAAAGAAGCAAGATATTTACTCTTCAAAGCTGAGTCACTGAATTTATGGCACAGGAAGTTGTCTCAAAGACACATATGTCTTAATTTTCTTTTTTTTTTGCTGTACCACAAATAATTTTGAGTGGCAAGACAACTGTTTACAAAGCCATGGAGCATTTATGAATGTGAGCAAAAAGGATATTCTATATCTCTATTGCTATCTGGAAAGAATATCTAGTAGCTACTGAATAAAAACAAATTTCTCACGTGCTTCTCTTTGATACCAGTTTTGCTGCATCATCAGGTGATTAACAATAAAGGCAGCATGGTTCAGTCCTACAAAATGAGACTGTGGGTCATTCTTTGTGCTGATCGTTTCATGATGCTCAGTGCATCATAGTGTCAGTGCCGTAATTCCTCTCTGTAGCTGTATACAGAGATCTGTCAAAGAGCTTTCCTTGCAAAGCCTTTTGATTCTCTCTTGAAAAACACTTTCTAAGTGTTAATATTATTTCTTTTCCTTTGTCGTGGAATATTTATTCAAGCAATATTCCTGTTTTCAGCACCGCATTAGTTCCCAGTATATATCTGCCACCTGATGCAATAATCCTTTGTCAGGGATATCAAAATGGGTAGCTGTGGAATATATTGAAATGCTGGAGTGGTAGAAATAATTTTGTCTGAGAAACTAGTAGAAGATCTGATAACACTTTTAACGTGAAGGAAACTCTTCTACATATAAGCAGATTTGTTAAGATGTGGTTTTGGGGTGTTGTAGAAATACCGTTTACCGACTTGTCAAATGTTTTGTGGTTTGATCCTCAGAAATCCAGAGCTGCTCTGCTAATGCCATTCTGCAGAGTCATGGCATTACTGAGTGAAACATGGAGGAAAAAAATAAATCATAAAGATGTGGATGTGAGGGAATGATTTGGGTTAATGGTGCAAATATAAGGTGTGAAAAATAAAGGCTAAGTAAGAAGCCTATCCTTCCAGGTAAATATCTAGTCTGGACTCAGTAGCAGAAAAGGTATCGTAGTTGCAGTCCTGCACTGATGAGTGAGTGGGTTGTCATTATAACAGCCCAGGGCACCTATGGATAGTTTTGTAAATCATCAGTACCTTTTGGATTCTACAGTTTGCCTGTCACTGAAGTTGATTTCATACCATAGTGTGCTTTTTGTAAGGGTTCGTAATAGCATTTCATTTAATTTTGTGATTTGAAGACACAAAGCAAAAGATTTCTGGTATGAAGAATGCAGCACACAGCAAGATCCTTAAGGAGTCTTTCTCCACTGCTCTACTATCTTCTCCAGTTAAGAATGGCTGCATTATGCAGATCAGGAAAAGGTCTTTCCCCCACTTGTTGTAGTGAGTAATGCTTCGTGCCTAACATCATTAATTAGCTTTGCATTGATACACAGAGATGAAAAGCACAAGTTTCTGGAGTGTGCTGAATAAATTAAAAAAAGAGATCAGGGACAAGGAACAAAACCAGCCCTATTCCCAGTCAGCAAAACAAATGGAAAGTACCTACTATTTAAATGCCTTTGGATACTATATTGACTACTAGGTATACCTTTTTTCCCCCCTTTCTTAGACTAAAGGCTGTCAGTTGAGTTGGGCCCCTGAAAGGATTTCTAGAGGACAGGAGAGCCAGCAGGCTATATTGCAATGCCAAGATGCTGACTTTTTCACTCTTCTAACCGACACAACAGCAACTGTTCCTGAACCTCAGCTCTGTGGGGCACCAAGTACTCACAGTGCTGAAGTGAGTATATCGGGGGTCACAGGCACTCAGTCTGTGTTAGGTCAGAGCCCATAGCAGTGGGTTTAGGCCTTCAGCCCACCCAGCACTTCTGCCAGCACACAGCGTGCTGTGTTGGAGGCTCTTAGCCTATCACCTCACTGATGCCCCGGACATGAGAGATAAAATCGTATTGTGACAAGCAAAAAATTCTCCACTCAGGTGTCTTAAGCAACAATTCATTAAACCTCCCAGGAAAGACCAGGAGTTATGAAATAACTTCTCAAAGGGAAAGCTGACAGCCTTTCAAAAAACTTGTTTCTTACATTTCTTCTGCCCTGTAACCATAATGTTTTTAATGGACTGGTCTGCATCTGTGTTCGTTGAACAGTGTCAGTAGCTATACTGGCTTCTGCTAGCTAAGGATATGCTCTACTGCACTCACATTTGCTTTTTTTCTCCAAAGTTCTTTCAATAATTCAAAATCAAGGAGCGAATCTACTTTACCAGGGGATCATGACCTACTGGCTACATATCTAGTACTACTACTGGTACCATATGGTGAAAATATATTTCTATCCACAGGTATGTATTTTTTCAGTAATTGGAAGCTTGCTCTATGTTATAAACTTTCTTTAAGAGCCAGCACAAGGACTTAAACTTCAGTAGCCAAAGAGAACTTTGCTTACAATTTTCCTTCTGTTTGGAATTTTTCACATCCTTAACATTAGCTTTATGCAGATATTGGATGGTAAAGATATTTAAGTTTATGATACAGTAAGATAGAGATTATAAATTTGCCCTGCAATACCTTAAGTAATTGTCTTGCAGTAAAGATTCTAGTCTAAATGATACTACACATTCACTGAAATGATAATTTTTTAATGCTTCAACAGGACCATGTTGCTGAACTCAGTTTAGTTTTCTACAAGTCTCCCAAAATACTTGCTTACCACTTAATTAGAAATGTTTTGGTAGAGTAACTAAGTAAACATGAATACAGAACATTAATAAAGGCTTTTTCTCCCTTTCCCCTTTCCAACTCTTTCCATATTTAGGCTGCCAGATTGTCTGTGTCTCAGAGAAATGAATTTTGGACAGACATTTTTGAGAGCTTAGTAATTCAATGTCTTGAGATATTCCACTTCAGAGGTAGTGCTAGTGTTAAAGACAATACAAGCAAATTTCACAAGGAGCAAATCAAAAAAGCAAACAAAGGGCTACATCAAAAGCTTTAATAGTATTTTAAGGTTGAAAGTGAACAAAGTGGCTGACAAAAGCTCACATGGCAATCTCCTGAAATGCCTGAACTAAGACCTGTTGAAACCAATGAGAACCTTTATGTGACGATCAGTGAGCTTCATGTGTTTGCTTTTGGGATTTGATCAGTGACATTTGAACTAAGAACTGGAGCTTTTTCAGCTTCCCAGGGGAGTTTTGCACCTCATCATTAGATCACATTCATTTCCATTTAAGACACCTAATAATGCCAGAAGACCTAATGTATTATAGTCCGAACATCTAACAGTAAACTAAACCAGGAACATTTCAGTGCTGAAACTCTTTTTGTCTTCTTATCTAGGATTTTTGTTAAAGCATCCTATAAATATGTTTCTGAAATGTAATTCAATTCAAACAATGACCATAAAGGGGATTTAATATATTAGCGCTGAAGATTTTGTCCCCTGATTTGACATCCGCCCCATCACTGAGAAGGACTACCTGGTGAGCAGACTTTCTGCAGGCTGCACACTTTACAAAGTTGCAGCATGACTCTTTGAAAAAGCCAACATCAGAAGTAAATTACTTTCACTTCCCTTCCTTTCATCTGTTCACTGCAGTTCTCAAAATGGTATCTACTTATCATTAATCTGATTTTTTTCTATTATATTGTAGTAAACTACTAACCCTCTTCCTCCCCTTCCCATCGCAATCCCTTGATTACCAACTTACCTAGTGGCAGAACAATGAAGAAAGGTAGCCAGCACAAGATAAACATGCCAACCACGATTCCCAACGTCTTGGCTGCCTTCTTTTCTCTAGAGAATTTAAAAAGTTTGAAAGCTAAGGAGTTCCTGGGATTGTGACCCTTGGATTTGGTGCTGTTTAACGTGTCCTCATGAATGTTCCTGTAATGAATCCGTAAAGTCAGCTCCTTGGAGTTGGACATTTCTTTCATAACCCCAGCTTCCAGGTTTTTAGTAGTCCTTTTTGCCACTATGTAGACCCGACAGTACATCACGAGGATGACGATTAAAGGAATGTAAAATGACCCCAATGAAGAAAACAAAGCATAGAATGGTTCTTCAGTGATACGGCACTCTTTATCATCCTTGGGTGCTGGTTCTTTCCAGCCCAAAAGAGGCCCAATAGAAATCACCATGGAAAGGACCCAGACACCTAGGAGAGCTAAAATTGCCCTTTTTCTTGTTACCAAAGTTGGATACTGGAGAGAATAACGTACCCCTATATATCTATCTATAGAAATTGCACATAGACTTAAAATAGAAGCTGTACAGCATAGCACATCAACTGCTGCCCAGATATCACAAAATATCCTCCCCAAAACCCAGTAGCCAAGGATTTCCAGTGTAGCAGAGAACGGAAGGACAGTAAAACTTAGCAACAAATCTGCTATTGCGAGGTTAATTATGAAATAGTTTGTAGGTATTCTTAAATGTCTATTGCAAGCAACAGAGAGAATTACCAAGATATTACCTATAATAGCAAAGAGTATAAAGGCACCTAGGATAAGCCCCACAATTATCGCCCTACTGATATCCAAGGCAGGTGAATCCAGATTGCTTGCTGTCTCATTGGAGCTGTTTGCAGAAAGATTGCCATTATTTAGTGCAGACACTTTCAAATATCCAGGTACTGATGAATTCGATTTATCGCCAAGGTAGGTATTCATCTTAAAAATCATCCTCCATAGCAAGTTATGGTTGGATCCCTTGCACAGCACGCAGATGGTTTGAGATCAGTGGAAAGTTATCTCTCTACCCAAGAAGTTGCTTCAAAGCCCCGGCCAGTTTTAGATTGAGAACTCATCTCCTCAGCAAGCTGTCAGCTATGAGCACGTAAAACTTGCACAGCGTGAAGTCCTCTGAAGCCTGTCAGAAATAGTAGGCTGTTCAAACTTGCTTAATTTCTCATACGAACTCGTTTAAACAGAAATTAGCAGGCAGAAGTCTTGGCTGGAGCTCGAAAGTAGCTGTTTCGATCATGACGTCCCTGGAATAAAAGACAGGTTTACTGTTTTCCCTTGTGCATTTGTGGTTCTGTTGGAAGGATGCCCCTGTCTAGCTGCTGTGACATGCGTCTCCACGAAGGGTTTGTCAGCATTTAGGCAGCTCTGCATGAACTGGCTGGCTGTGCTCACACCGCCTGTGCTAGTGACATCACTGCGGCCGGCCCCGTCACAGCACTAGAGGGCAATGCAGTTCAAGTTAAAACTTCCATATACGAGTCTGAAAGCTTAACAAATGGAATATATCGATCTTAATTAAAGCATTTGCCACATAAATCTGGATTGGAAACCTTTAAAAAAACAGCTGCATTATCTGAGGAAAATATACTCAGTGGGACGTGGTGAAAAAAGCAATTTCTGTACAAGATGGTCTAGCGCCCTTTGCCTTTCACTCAACAAGAAAATGCATTTGAGTTTATTTTGTAATCAAAGTGAATCACATGCCATTTTAGAGAACTAATCATCTCCCACCTTCTAAGGACAAATAGGTGGGTTCCAAAAATCCCTGGTTAATCCTGTAGATTCAGTATTTAATGATGGCATAAAACCATACACGGAGTAGTTTCTCTCTAATTGTAAACTTTCTGTTAATAAAGAAAAAGTAACAGGTGATCAAAATCAAAATCTCTATTAAGATCTTTATGTCTGTGCTGTACTCCTGTGTACTAGGCATTTCCTCTTTTCTACCTAGGTGACTTTTCTAAACATAGGTGCATGGTGAATCCCAGCCTTGAACAGAGCTGAGCACCCTTACCCACAGCCAAACTGAAGGCAGTGAAAAGCATTTGGTAGTCTTTTCAAGGTACTCTTTATGCTTAAGTATCTTCCTATACCTTTGCTAAGGGCTGTGAGATCACTGAGACTGTTGTTAACCCATTGTAGCTCTGGGAAGACCTACGGTATCGTATAAAGGCAAAAATAAGTAACAAATTATTTACTTTTTATTTAATAGCCTTTAGCATTGAAAACAGTGGTTTCTTGGTTTCTTCGTTTTGTGTAGCTTTGGGTTACCAGGTGGGGAGAAATCTCAGATCTTTATAGCACGGTGCCATTAAAAACAAAAAGTGAAAGATTAGCTGAACATACAACTGCCAAAATACTGTTCTCAACTTTCTGTCATCAGATTATGTCCTACAGCTGTCGTCTGCAGTACTCTGGGTTACTGTATATTGATTTTCCAGTTACAAAATGTACTGTGTTTAAAATAAAAGGTTCATTTTTAATAAGGCAGCTAGGGCTGAGAGTTGCAGCTGAGTGCTGGTTTTAAGGACAAACCATGTAAACAAAAGCTCTGGTTGAATTTTATTTGAGGAGTGTATGGCAGATGTTTGTATAGCCCTTCCCAACAGCAGGCACTATAGCAAAGCACTATCATTCAAAAACTTCTGAAACATTTACAAGAATGACATGGTAACATGTCATGGAATCACTGAAGGGAAGAGGAACAAACATGGAATTTATGAGCTTAGCCTCTGCTTTTCTGCCTCTGCTCTCTCCAAGGCAGAGCTTTCATTGCTAATAAAAGCAGTTAGCAGCCTTTGATTTTGGACATACATCTTTCACACTTACCATTCTTGCTGGACTCCACGTAACCACTCTCAGTTTTGTTTGTGATTTCTGATTTTGTGTCTCGGCCTTGTCTGTTTAATCCGTGATTCCTCAGGCTAGGAGCTCTCTCCTGTTGTAAAGGTGCAGACACAGCTATTGGGAGGTGTGATTACAGCTGTGCGTGGCCCGGGCATCTGACTTGGTACCACCCTCAGTGGAGTTGTGGTAGCAAAGAGGGCAGCAGGAGTAGCTGCTTGCCTGGGTGTCCTGGTGGGACTGCCTAGCCTACAGTGAAGCCTGCATCTTCCCACTCTTGGTGCTTGAGCTAAATTGATTAAAGCTAGTTTGATTAGGTCATTAGGTTCAGACATAATGATGTTTCAGCCTTTGGCATGTAAGCAAATATGATCACTGCAAAATGTGGAGAGACTGGATAAGAAAAGATCAATGAGGGACTAAACTGATCTACTTCAGCTTTTTTTCTGGCAACATGTGGGACATGCCCAGCCTGCAAAGAGTAACAGAGTGACCTGTAACTCCTCCCAGACTTCGATCACACCACATTAGGATTTTGTAGCCCTGAAGAACCAGATCTTTCAAAAGCCTTTCAACAGCCACTTCCAGGAGTCAGCTGGTTCCAGCTTGCTGGCAAGATCCAGGACACTGTGCCAACAGCAGTATCAGGAAAGGGCAGAAGGGAAGGGAACAGGGATTCAAACTGGTGGTGGTTGGACTAAAACACATGTTTCTTTGCTCAGTATCTTTTGCTGGCAGAAGTACTGGGACCAGTCTGCTTTCCTTAACTAGTGCTGCTTTCTGTGCCCCTCTAGATGAAACAACAGACAGAAAGGTTCTATTCTAGGGGATGAAGAGGAAGGCAAAGCTACTGCTCATCTCTTATAGCCCTACTCAGAAGTCAGATGTGTTTTCACATCTCTGTTTACCCGTCTGTGTAATAACATACTAGCTGAATAGTCATGAGGCTCAGCTGATTAATGTTCACAAATTGCTTTGAGATCTTCAGTAGTGGGTGCTATAATAAAGCAGAATGTATTGAAACCCATACATAAACGTTAACTATTTACCTACCTTTGGATGAGTGGTTGAATAGGTACTGTGAAAAATAGGCTACTTTTTCTGCCAAGTTCAAGGTAGCACTTCAAGCTAGTGCAATCGAAAACATCTGATCAGAGAAGTGCAAATAGTATTCATTCCAGAGTTGCTTTCATTCAGATGAATCATAGTTTGCAATGAAAAAGTAAATTTAATAGCCTGGAGATTCTACTCAATATTATTTCAATAATGACGTACAGCAAGACAGGATGCCCTTTAGCTATTCAATGTACTTCTGCTGAGAGCTTGCTGAAGCAGCGAAAGACTGGATACAGAACATACGTTTGAGGAAACATAGAGAACATCTTCATATGTTCTTAGACTAGTTCAAAATTTGAAATATGCTGAACTTTTAAAATGTATGTTGTATCAGATAATGATGCAAAAGGAGTCCTATTGTCATGGCTCAGTTTTGTAAAGAGCTGTGTTCCTTTTATTCGTCTTTTACAAAGTAATAATAAAAATACGTACTGGCATTTTGACCTGATTTCAGAAACACAGGAGAAGCACTTCCAGAGCACTTTTGCAACACCAGTGATACAGTCCACTCCCAGTTGAGCATGGGAGTATGAGCTGATACAGAATTTAAATGAGTATATCTACATATAGTTTTATATAATTCCTTTTAATTCTTTGTTTTAATTAGAAACCCTAATAGCTCACAGAAACAGGTATGACTGAAGAAAAAACAAGGCTATAGTATCAGAAACAGTTTAGCTTATTCACTGTGACTTGAAGAGTATCGTGAACATGCTATCATATTTGATACAAGTGTTCTTGTCATACCAGTGCAAACCAGAAAGCCTTCCTCGCATGAAAGAAGTATGAAAAGCAAGAAGCAATGAGGAGGGCATTGGATACAGCTGTAGAAATATCTCACTTCTCTGCCACTGTCTCTGATACTAAAACATTCCCAAGAAGTGGAGTGAGGAGGTAGGCTTAGGAAAGGTTTTGTGTATGATTGTGCATAGGTATGTAGACTCGTGTGATGAATAAAATGTATCCACAGCTCAGAGAAAATGTGAGAGACTATTGTTTGGCACTATGTTATTTTCTTCATAATACAGCTTCTTTCTAGGTAGTGTCAGTCATTAAAAAAATACTGATAAAAAGATGAAACTCTTGTCTGTTTTTGTGAGAAACTTCAGTGTTACACAGCTACATTTATTTTATTGCTTGTTTTATTAATTACAGATGGTGTAAAATGTTACTACTGTTTTGGTACAAGTGTTCTTTCTGAAGTCATCTTTCTTTCTCTAAGGACCACTGGACAACACTTAAAATCCACAGACAGTGTGATCCACAAAATTTCTTTCTTTCATTTCCATTACTGCTGATTAGCAGATCTTTGTCCTTCACAGAAAACCTCTTCGGCCTAGCCAGAGTTGTGAAAAATGTCCATGGACATTGGAAATACACAGGGTTATAGTTCCCTTACGTTTCATGATTAAGCAGAAGCTAGTTTCCTTTGAATGTGTGCACACAAACCCTGAACCTCAGGAAAGGGTCGATTTCCATGATGAGAAAAAATGCATTTAAAATGCTAATTTTCGATTGTCCAGTAATGATATTTAAAAACTTGTGGTTTTATTTTCAGAGTAAGAAAAATGTATCATAGGACTGTATTAAAAGCTGAGGTTATTAACTTGAACTTGCCAAAAGAAGATTGCAAACATTTGCAATTTTGAATAATCTTTTTTTCCACGGTGATTCAGTGCTTGTCATTTTTATGTAAATAGAATTTAAAGAGCATTTTCTAAGTAAAATGTAGTCAATTAACTAAACTACTATGCTTTTTGTGTTGTCACTGGCTGTTAAATCCTCTTCCAGATTTAGGTTTTGCGGGCCCATTTTCCACACTAAAATACGTTTTTTCCCACACTCCTTTTGCTGTGCATTTCTGCTAGAGCTGTGCTAAAGAATCCCAAAATTACATTACTGCTAGAGCCCCATCTCAGAAAAAAACTTAATGAGGATGATGTCAGTTCAGCTTTTTTGGGCAGAGGGTAATGGACTATGTATTTAGGTCTGGTAAAAAATCAGTATTTGGAAGCCTGGAAAATGTATGTGTCTGCCTTAAAGAGAGAGAAAATAACACAGCCTCTCTCTCTCCAGCAGCGGGAGGAATGAGTGCATATCTGTGTGTGCAGTTTTCATCTTAAAAATGCTTGGGAAGCTGATGGACCCACTTAATGCTGTCAGTCTGTACAAAAATGTCACCGAGCAATTGAATTAAAAAAAAAAAAAAAAAAGACACAGCAATGTGGAATTCACAGTACTGCAAACTATGTCCTCTCTAAAGACAAACAGGCGTAACAGGTCTCAGACAATTTTGGGGGATACTGCTCTTTTAATGCAAACTGCACTTTATCAGAAACTGTGAGCCAGTTTGGTGCAGAGGTTCCCCGAAGGCTGCCATCCTGTCACATGGCTCACGTTACCATCATTCTGCAAGTGAATTGAAGGGAGGAGCTTTAGATAGACAGATACTATTTTGTGTCTTCTGCTCTGAGACTCTTACCTGTCTTTTACAACATACAGTTTCGTGAAGTCTTGACTTTTCTTTGTGGTCTGCTGGCAGGCTGGTGTACAGGATATAATTTTCTTATTATTTATGATCCTGTTATCAATTCACACAGCCAGTTTATTTTCTGCTTGTGGTTGCACTGGGACTCTCAGTGAAACAGAACACATGGTTCTATCCTGTAACATCCGCTATTGCCAAAAAAAAAACCCCAAATGTTTCTACAGGAACAATCGCTCACGTGGTTCTTTTATAAATTTCAGGTCTCTTCTTAAGTGTTTCCACCTACTGGCATTGAACAATAGCACATTTCTGGGAGCATAAAAATAAATGCTTGTGGTGGAAGAAAATCTTATTTTTTTGAGTCTCCGTTGACTTTTTCCAGGAAGTCACTCTGGCTTAGAGCTGATTGTGAACTACAGGGAGATCACAGAGCTACTGGAAGATAATATTAGCTGACAAGATGTTTTTACAAACCATAATGCAGTAAAAAAAAAAGTTCTTACTAAGTTACTCATATAAAAGTATAGGATATCTTCATTAAAAATAAGAAAAAGCCACAAAGCTGCGTTTGACATGTGCAGGATTATAGTGTTGTACTCATTTTTTGTGTGATGCAAAACAGTGAAAATCTGCCATAGACTATCAACATAAAAGTGCTTGCAAAAAAGTCCTGTGCTTGATGAGCTGATGTGATAGAACTGCCCCTGCACTGTATGTGCTACTGGTCTGGTTGTACAGTGTGCAGGCTTGATTGGTTTCCTCTTTTCTGGTTTATCTAGAAATTTGGTCACTTAATTGCTGTTATATTGCAGTGTGACTAACCAGAACAACATGGATTAAAGCCATAAATGCAGGAGGAGAAAGGGAAACTTTTCAAAGGTTTTTTTTTGTGCCCGCTCAATTGTTCCTTGAAGTACGTATACCTTGCAGAAAAACCAGTGTCCACCCCGAAACAGAGACCATAGTCCTTATTAACTATGCCTTGAAATTAAAAGGGATGAAAGGAAAATGTGTTAGATTCAGGAATCTGTCTCAAATTCCACAAGACTCTATTAGTTAATCAAGAGCTTATTTTCCTTCGTAAACCACTGAGATAATCTAACAATTCTCAACTGGGCAGTGGGAAGTGAAAATGAGTTAGCTTAGTCTTCAAGAGTCATCTTCACAGGGATCAAACCTTGGGTACATAAACTAACTTTATTTAAGGCCACGGACTTGCCATGGTGAATACTGGTTAACTGGCAGTGCAGGGTACACAGTGCTCCCTGTAATGAATTTCTAATAATGGTTGATGTGTTCGATTTTATTTCCTTATTTTCTCATCTTTCATCCTTCCTTAATAGTGAGTTTTTCCCCCAGTCTTATCTGTGACCTTTTAAAGTATGTTTAGATTCTTTCATAAACCAATTGATCTGTAAGCTAAGAATGAACTTAAGCTCCAGCAGTCTAAACATTATATACTACAAAATTTGGCATGGCTCAGATGCCTGAAAGAAACCCTGGCTGTAAGTCAATTGCTCGCTCATGACAGACATCACTTGACATGCAAGTGACTGAAAAGCCTTTTGGGCCTTTTGAAGGACTCACACTTTAAATAAAACACAGCAGGACACAGAGTAAGTATTCTATGAGAAAGTTATTACAAAAAGAATGATTTTGTCTTTGGTGAGCATAATAAAGTAGACCTGTAGCAAAAGTGGGCTGGTTGGTCATGGCTGGCCTGTATCCCATCTGCAGTGATAACCTGGACAGAAGCTGTCTAAAAGAAAGTGTAAATCCCTTACAATGCTGTGCTAAACTGCCCTGAGGAAAGAGGATTTCTTCCTGATCCCAGCTGGAGATGAGTCCTAAACCTTCGTGAAAATTTTGACATGTGCAATCTTTCAGAATTTTAATCTAATAAGGGGACATTTATGGGAAACAGATGAGTTTCAGTGCTTGTGTTTTGCATGGCCTGACTGTTAGCCTGCTCAGCCCAGCAGTGGAAGAGCCGTGATAGCTCAACTAGGCCACTGCTTCACCCAGAAAGGGTTTTCAACCTCAACACTGACCTCTGGGAGATGGCTATGTGGCTTCTTGGCCAGAGGTGGCTAAAGCCTGGCCAAGGTGAAGTATGAGTAGAGTGAGACAGGTCTGTCCGTACCTGCCCAGAAATCACCATGTTAAATTCCATCATGATTTATTTAGAAAGTTGCCACACTTTATTTGAACTGTTCTGCAAGACTCTGATCACCTTCACCTCTCAGTAAGTCCTACTGGGGAACATGAGGGCTTGTTGGATGCTGGCCTGGGCTTCCTAGGTAAAGCAGTTGAATTGTAGTGCTGAGGCAGGTGGGGGATACCAGGTTCTCCTGAAAGAATCCTTTCCTATGCATTTAAGCTATTTCATAACTTGACTTTTTTAAGAATAGAATTACGATGGAATGAAGTCGAGGTTTTAATCTCCATATTGGTCTGTTCTAGATCATAAAAATTAAAATTAATGCAGATTGCACAGTCTTTTTCTAAAAAGGCACATGGCTGGATATATTTATTTATATTAAATAAACCAGTCTTCATTTAAAATATTTAATGTGACATTAAAAGGGCAGTAATTAGATGTTGAAAAAAGAAAAACATTTTGAACACAACACATAACTCATGTTACTCACTGTCATAAAATAACATTGTGCCAAGAGCTGTGCAAGATTAGAAGTAGATTAGACATTTGTGTGGCTAATGAAACAATCACTCATAAACTAGCTAAGAGGACCGCAGTATTATAAATCTCCATGCCTCGAGAAATAAACTTGAAGGTAAATTCAGTCTGGACAGAAGCTTCTCATACTGGCAGATTATGTCATAAGTAATTGGTCCCATTTCTGTCCCTTCTTCTGAACTATTTCTTCATTCTAATAATTAGGTGCTAAGCCTAGAGTAATATTTTTAACAGAGCAGAAATGTGGCCGGGAAAGAGATTTTTCAAAGATATCTAGCCTGGCTCAATGCTGTAGTTGCACTGAGAGGGAATTGTGCTGTCTTGATATTTTTGACCTTCATCTTTAAGCATCAGAATACATTATTGAGCTTTAGAAACTTCTGAAAACTTCCCCCCTGATCTGTGCACGGCAGTGGGGATTACTTCTGAGCTGGATGATAGCCCTCCCTTTGTTTTTAAATATCCAGATGGTTTTTCTGCCTCTAGCCGGTCATAGCAATTTGGGTCCCAAAGTACTGGAGCATTTGAAATCTAAACTTGAATTTTACAGGCTGAGACATTTTAGTGAAAGACCAATATTTCCCTTTTAAAAAAAATAACATAAACTTACTTTTTGTCTCCCTCCATTTCATTAAGTTCTGATCATGGTGTGCACAGTGCTTCACTACATCTTTATGTCATTCAGAATTTGCAATTGCAGCATAAATATCTTATTGCCGGTAAGTGGATGGGGACTTACTGCTGATAAACACTGAAATTCATCTTGCTGTGGTGATACAGCAGCCTATTCTGATGTTTTGCCTTGATGAAAATGCCTGGGAGAGTCAGTGACTGAGTTTTATGTGTGCAGTAATATAGGCCTTAAAATATGGACCCTAAATCTTCATTCAAAGAAATCGATGTCAATTTATCATATGATTTGATCTGTTCCTTTTCATAAGTCGGTATTTAGATATATTCAAGGATATCTTTATTGGAATCAAGCCATTTTTTTGTTCTTTAAGTATTTTTGACTTCTAGTTTTGTTAAAATATGGGTATCTCTGAGAAAAGGAAGCAAGTCTAGGGTTCCTGTCTTATTGGTTCCCTGTTCCAGCTAAAAATCCTAGAGAAGCTGGAAACTTGTATTTTTCCTCCGTATCTCAATAATTTTTCAGTCTTTCCTTTGCAGAACTCATTGCAGTAAAAATGATACTGTTAAATGGCTGAATTGCTTGGAGAAGGATTGCAAGTGGATAGAAAGCTTATTTGGTCCAGTGTTGAAGACGGTAAGATGATAAAGAAGGACAAAGAAGACCTCTTTACTGTGCAAGGAGGGAATGAAGGAAAGAGAACTTTTTAGCAAACATGGCAAAAAGAACTGGAACAGTGACTTCTTTCATATCTTCAAATGTGTCACTCCTAATAGTCCGTTAATCTAAGCATGAGGAAGAAAAATTTGCACTGTTCTGTAGTCTGCAACTCGCTGAGAGAAACTGCGTCTTTTCTTACAAGGACAATTAGAGACTCCTGTTTAAGTAGTGAATCTAGATATTCCCGCTTCCATAGTACTTTATTAAGACTCAGCTTGTGAGCCAGGTGTTACAGATTCTCCTCCTTCACAACAGTATTTTGAATGCATATAAACATCTCATAATACTTTAAAATATGCCCTAGCAGTTTCACACCACTCAGGGTAAATAAAAGAAGTGCATACTACTCCATCTTTTAGAGATGAGTGTAACAGGAGAAATAAATGAATTTTTCAGTATTACCCAGTGCATCAGTGACAGTCGTGCACTCAGTAGCTAGAACACATACTTACAGGTGGAACTGTGAGAACTTCAGAGAAATGAATTAGAATTTGGCTTGTATTTTCTGTTAAAATGAACACTGAACTCTTCTTTGAATTAATGTTAAATATTCATGAATCTTCTACTTTTTCTATATTTTGTTCTTGTGAGAAGCCATAAAACTCTATAACTGCTCTTTATTTCTCCAGAGAAAAAATAGGTGAAAAGAAACATCTATTTCTTGTCTTTTTCCTGTCAAGATTTGGAATAATTCTATCTACTATTAAAGCAACTGGGAAAGACCTAATCCTATTTAATTCTAAGTGTCTATTAGATATAAAAGTGAACTGCATTGTATATTGTCTAATAGTTGATGGTAGCATAAGAGAACGAGAACAGCTGTATTTTGCAGAACTAAAATAATGTCTGCTGCTTTCATGTCTGTGGTTTAACAGAGGGACATGCAGGATCTGGCTGCTGCTTATCCACACATGTCCTGTGGTAGTGCAGATCAGGAGAGTGCAGGTTGGTTTAGAATCAAGTCAGGGAAATCACCTGACCCTTCCATATTGCAAAGGAGAGAAAGAAGAAAACCCACAAACCGCCTTTGCAGGTCTCACTTTGATTATTTAACTACTTCAACAGGTGCCTAAGCAGTCTAAAAGTTTATTATGGATTGCATAGGTATGTTGTGCCTACCAGTGCAGCGCCTAGATTTGTTATACATAAATTGAAGTGGGAAGCATTCACCATTACAAGGAGTTTATGCTCTATAACCCTTTTTAGCATCAGTAACTAAAACCAGGCAGCAACAAGAAATACTTTCCAATAGGAGAAAAATGATCTGGTCCTTATCAACAAGCATGAACAATGCTCCAGTTGCCAGCTCTGTCTAATGCCACCAGGCAGGAGGGCTGGCTCCTGCGAGCAGCCTGACATAGTCCCAGACCCTCTGAAGTCTCACCACTGGGACAGTTGCCTGAAGCATTCTAGTGCTAAATGCAGCTCGTACAGCGAGACAGGGAAGGAAAGCTGATGGAATTCAAGCTATTAAGAACTTTATAGTCTGTAACCAGCACCTTGACTGTTTACTGGCAGCAGTGCAGAGCTTAGCGTAGAGCAGAGATTGCGTAGTTCAGTAGCACTCTACTTTAGATTCCTCGCAGAGCTATCAACAATTTATTAAAGGTAAACACAGATATCAATTTGTCATTTTCTTACATAAACAATATAGCTGTAACACCGGGCATATAAGATAAGGGCCTTTTCCTAAAAAGGCCTATAACCGCACAGATATCTACTCTTGGATTCATTTACCAAAAACAAAGCAGCGGGATTTTGATGGAATTCAAATTTTTTACACACTCATTGCAAGAGATATTCTTGAAAGTGACAGAAGTCACTGTGAGTGAGAAATAAAAGTGAGCTAAAGGCCGCAGTTTTGACCCTCAGGCACAGTTTCACTTTCAGAGAGTTTTCACAAGATTCTACAAGCTGTCCCCCACTGGCATCGGGCAATGCATGATCCACAGCCAGTCATAACCACCTGTCCTGGAGAATATCTTATTATCTTGTTAGTGTTTGGTGTAAAGAACTAAATGATGAAGGAGGGCTATGAGTAACTGTGTCCAGGGAAAGATCAGAAAAACACCCGAGAGCTCTATGAGTGAAACTGCATAAATTTGTCAAAAGTATATGGAGGGGCATGCAATGGGAGTCTCTTGGAAAAGCTGAATGCACCAATGGGTACGGTACATTGTAGTGTATGAAAAAGGACTAGGCACTTGATAGCATCCTCAGAAATTTGTGTTTTGAGATATTGCCAATGATTTCTGGTCCGAGCTATTTAACTATATACATGTTTCAAACAAATAGGAAATTATTCTTTAGAAATAATCTGTTGACGAGCTGATATATGGGGTGTTATTTGGATAATTTGTGTCCCCACCAGGCAGTGCTTCTGCAGACTTTGTCCATTCCAAGTCTGTTACTCAAGTTAATATTTGTTGTAATTAAGAATGACATTCTTGACTCCAGCACCGTACATATCCATTAGAAAAAACAATTCAATAAGGCGTCGACTAGCTTACAAGTTAGTGATGCCAAATGAAGTCATTAGACTTGTCAGTCAGTCTGGCACCACTCTTCTGATTAGCAACTTTCCTTTTTTGGGTAGGAATCACCCAACATCTCTGTGGCTTAAGCAGATCTAGTTGTAACCAGAAACTACTCCAACAGTCCCTGGTTAAAAAATAACTCACCTTTGTTTAAGGACATCTAAGGAAAGAGCATTCTGACCTACTTCTGACAGGAAGCTAGTCACAGCTTCTTTCCTTCTGGCCTGACCTTTTGGAATGAGCATGAATATTTGCCCGTGATGAAGATAATGGAAGAAAATATGTATGCGAATGAGTCACTGAAATTTGTGTTCAGAAAGCAAGATCCAGGATCCCAAGAGATCTTTATTTATAGGCTAAGCAAACTCAATAGAGAGTTTCGGGAGGACAAATGAAACTGTAGAAGAAGCTAAAGTAATGAATAATGATAACTTTAACATGCTATTTCCATCACAAATTAAATGAGCAAATTATGGTAGCAAAACTGCAAAAGAGCTAAGAAGACAGTTTTAATTCCGTGGAGCCCTGCAAGACTTTTTGGAATATACATTGGAGAAAAGGTTGCGTTTCACTTGTTGCCTTTATCTCCATCTAAGCAGTGCAGTAGATGTCTAGAACAGAAACAGCTACAAATCTGGAGAATACTCAGGATAATACTATGTTCTGCATCTCATCTTTGTGTCTGTCTCTCTTCAGTCCTACCACGAAAGAGTGTGATTTTACCATAAATGTACTGAAATATATTCAGGGACAAACAGTATTTACAACTGCAAGGATAAAATCAGACAGCCTCTGTACCTCTCACTCTCATCTTGACTGTGATCATAAAGTAACTGCAGCCAGAAGATAGCTCCTGGACTTTTCCAGAGCTGATGGAGGAGAGAAAGGTTCCTGTCATGCATGTTATTTAATGAAAACAAGGACTCATATGATTTTACGTGAATGATTTGCCTGTGTATATACGTAACAGAAAGGCACTATCAAGTTAACAGCAGTACAATGTACATTAAGAATATTGCAAATGTCACAACACCATTCCTCAGCCTGTGGGCTGTGATCTCTTCTGATCAGACTTATTCTCTGATACACCAAACCACTGGGGTCTGGTGTGGAGAAGCGGTGTGGCTGCTAGGTAGGGCACTGGCCTGAGCATGAGGAGATGGCAATTGTAGTCTGAGCTCTTCTGATGGGTTGCTGAGAGAATTTAGACAAGTCAGGCACTCTCCCAGTGCCTCAGTTTCTCTACCTTTCACAAGAAAATGATGATGCCTGTTTTTTAAGTAAAATACCTTCAGACTTTTAACTGAAAAGCAATCAGAAAGTTACTATTCCTAGCTAGGAGGAAAATACAATTCTGTGATCACTCCCCAAGCTTTCCCCTTTCCCACATGCATATATATGTATATATTCAGGCCCACTTTCATACAAGTGTGGTTTTCTTCTGTTTATACTTACAGTCATGATTCCTGTGTCTCTGCTTCTGCTAGAGTGAATTTTTCACAGAGCCTCTGTAGCCTTTTACGCATACTAACAGGGTGAGTGCTTGTTCATCTGTTGTGTGACTCTGAAGCTATTACAGACAGAAATAACATCAATGTTTACAAACAAATAAGCAACTGAGAACTTTAGTGATGTACCTGTCTCTGTGATGTCCTTCGATCTTGGGAAAATGGAGCAGTTGGAAATACAACTTGGATCTTTTTGCTGGTGGACGGATCGGCTGCAGCTCATGCTCTTGCTGGCTGTAACAGGAGTATTTTTGGAATGGATGAAGGGGTGATTCTCTTGCCTTGCTTTGCACGTCACTGTGATCTCAATGCTGCCGAATATATGATGCGTCTCAAACTGCAAGTCTCGCTTGCAGCAGCTGCATGATGAATGTAAACTGCTACTAGAAGAAATGAAGGTAACTCCCAAGTAGAGGATAATAGCTATGTTTTTTTCACTGTTTGTTGCTGGATGGTACTGTAAGAGGTTTCCATATGTCTGAAACTTAAACTGTGTCTCTGGTAAGCAAACATTTTAGAGATGCTGATCAGAATTTTCCACTGAAACAAATTTTCATCACAAATTCTTTGAAATCTTTACAAAATCTTTTAAATTCTTTGTAATCCAAACTTTCCATAGGAACATGGAGATTTTGCTAAACTTTCACTTACTGTTATGTGGCAGGGTGGATGTCCTGATGGGTATCAGAGAGATAGAGGCCCATCATGAGATAGTTCTGTGACAAAGTTACTCATCTGAATTATGGGCAAGCCAGCACTCAAATTCCTCTTCTACCTGTCTCAAAGTGGGACATCCAGCTGCTCACCCATATGGCTCTCATAATTAACTTCTTTCCCATGGCTGTCAAGAAATTTGCCTTCCATCAGTTTTCTCCTTTTTGCGTGCCTGTTCCTGGCTGGCACTGTTCTTTGAATGCTTTCAGTTGGGTACCTGGCTAGTAGATGCATGTAGCATGCTTGCAGAAGGGTTGGGTAAATGTTGGAGTGGCAAGTAGATAAGGGGTAGCTCAGCATTTAGTTGTACCTGGAGTGGCGTGAAAACTAGAGCTTTTTTTTCCTTTTAGACCAAAGAAATCATAGAGCTTGGTTAATAGCTAGATGTCCCCAGGAATATGGGTGGGTGTGTACTGGAAGGGAGCTGTTAGGGGCTTCCAGAGATGATGGAAGCTGCTGATTGGTGATCATGGCAAGGGTTGGAGTGGAGGCCACTGCTAGCACACAGATAGGTTTGCCATAAGGTTGCCAGGGTTGTCCTGTTGTGTCTGCTGTATTTTGAGAAGGAGTTGCTGCCTACAAGTGAGGCAAAGCCATGGGCTGTGGAGGGCACTGAGGGGAAGCAATGGGGTGGAGGGGACTGTAATGGGCAAAGCCTACTGGGAGGGATGCTTAGAAACTCGCACTGCAGGTTGGTCTTTGACAGTAATCCTTACTGGGAAAATTCAGATGGACAGTTAATGCGTTTTGCTGTTGCTGACAGTCTAACAACTATGCTTCTAATATCTCCAGTGTGATCTTCCATCATCCACTAAATGGTGTCCCAGACACCATTCCTGCAGTCACAAGGGAAGCCCCAAAGGAAGCAACTGTGATCATGTGTTCAGCAAATTAAGAGCAGCGGGGTATTTGTCTAAAAAGTTTCTTATTATAGATGGGGAAGTAAAAAGCAGAAACCCTGTATAATTTGCAGATCCATGCCTGGACTTACATTAAAACCCAGTAACATAAAAGATCATTAAATATTGTACAACGAATCTGATTGATTTTGAGATTTTTGGTAAGTGGTAATAAAGAACCTCATTAAATTTTCATGACTTAAAGCATATTCCAATTTTCCAAGGCTTTGCATCTCCCAAGTTCTTACTGGCCATTATTGGTCTAGAGTCTGAAAGTATTTTGCATACAATAAGAACATATTCAGAAAACATACATCTTTAATAAATATATTTGAGAGCGTGTTTTTTATTCAGGCAAGTGAAAAAAGCCAAATTAAACATATTCTGAACATGTAGGACTGGATTAGCCTGAAGTTATTACAAGTTTAGAAAGGAAGTAATGTGCAGCGACACAAACAGGACCAGAGGCTCATAGGATAGCATTATGGACTTGGTTTGATTGGCTTGTTATTTATTCTGTTCAAGTGAAATTAAAAGTAACAATACTTTGGTAAAATTCTCCTTGTTGGCATTTATTCAGAATTGGACTGATTAAACTGCTAAGATGAGTGCTGGAGTTCTCAGTCTAGTTACAATTTACCTCTTTTCCTTGTTTGGTGCGTGAAAGTTGAGCTGAAAGGCTGCAGCTGTTTGCTTAGCTGCTGTCCACGTGGACATGGAGATCCAAAGCTGTGGCAGTGATGATTTAGAGCAGTCTGACTCAAAATGGTCTTCCGAAAATGACAAGATGTGGCTTCAGTTCCTGGCATTCTCACAAATAGCAGTATGATTCCATAGTGTTAATTTTGCTTTGAGATATAGAGTTGTATTTAGAGAATTTATGCCAGAGCCTGCATATTCCTCAGTCTTGGGGTTATGGACACTCATCATAAAATATATTCTTTGTCTTTCTTAGGACTTTTCTAACTGCATAATCTAACTCCAGTTTTCCAGGTAAAATGTTGACCCTGTAAATAAATGGAAATTTAATGGAATTAAGGTTTTAATTTATTGAACAAAAATAACTAAAGAGGTCAGAAATAAAATGTTTCACTGCAGGACTTTTTTTCATCAGTTATTTCATTTTTGCTATGATGTTGTCATTACACTCATTTAAGTGTTTTCTTTTTCCTTTCATGTGTAGCCACACGTTCCATAGATCAGTCAGCCTTTGTTTCAGAAGACACAAAGCTTTCTTATGCATCTTTGATCTTTTGTATGTTAGCTGAAAACACTTTCACAGGAAAAATTGATCTTATTAGTGTATTTGCATAGTTTTCTATGGTAAATGGATTTTGCCTATTTATTGAAAATAATGGTTTTATTCCTGTATATATGAAATTAGTTAATTAGTCTTCACTAACACTATCTTCAACTAAATAAATGGCCTGCATTTTTTACTGTTCTACTTATAAATGTTATCTCTCTGTACCCTAAAAATACTTTAGTATAACTGTTAAATGTAAAATGTGTTTTAAGGAGAAAGGTATGATTGTTATTTGTTAACTGCTTTTCTTGTTACCTTATCTAGAAAAAACAAGTTTACTTAACAGATTGACAATAAACTCCATCAAATTAATAATCATACATGACAGAGTCTTTTAACAACTGGTAGTAAATAATAAATCTATTTTCTTATGACTATCATTCATGTCCTACTTAAGTCTGCTTTATTCCTTTGTTCTTTATTGCCACCTATGTGAGTGCAATTGGCTAGCTGGAGTAGTGTTTATTAAATATAGCAGGTACAGGTACTACCTATAAATTTTTCTAAAAAACTGTATTAGACAAATGAAAGAACATGATGGTATAATTTTTGTTATATGCAAACCTCACATTCTGACGAGAGTCACCTTCTCTACAACTTCCTAAATAGGAAGCATCTTTAATTGGAGAATGGTTTTGGAACCTGGGTTGTTCATCTCTGTGCCCATCAATAAGCAGATGCAATGTTTTATTTGTATATGATGATTTCAATATTGCTTCTAAATACCGCATAGGTAGGTAGGTTACAAGCAAAAAAGAATCTGTACAAATAAAACGCCAGTGCTCCTCAGTGCTTCTGTTCTTATAGATGTCAAGGGAATAGGATTACTCTGTGTGAAAGTAGGTATGATAATAAGTATAAAGTATTGTAACCAACATTCAGTTGTAACAGTAAACTGCACCATATATATGGTAGCTTCTTTTCTGTTTCTCAAACAGCTTTCAGTTTAATTTTGCAGTGCAGCATTTAATGAACACTGAAAGTCTATTCCCTATCCTGTCACTCTGTTCCATCGTCCCTGCTAAGTTTTTGTTACTGAGTTTATCCTTTCATCCTCTAACAGATATACATATATATATTTCCTGCCTCCTAGACTTGGATGAATATACGCAAAACATTATTAATGTTCTTAGATAGGGACCAACGTTAGCACTTCATGTCATAATATTTATTTTTGTTAGCATTATGCCAGCTGTCCCATGTTTTATGGAGGTTTAAGCAACAATAACATGCTGTGTCATTCAAAGACATGCTGTTGACCTACTTGGTTTGACAGAAGCAGAAATTATACTGGACTGGTCTGCTTCATTTGTGTTCATCCAAAGGATACGATGCAGACTGCTTTTTCCTTGTTTTGTTTATGAGCCAACCCACTTTTCAGAGGGTTTTGCTAAGCGTGCTACTTGAATCTAGCTGGGGATTTCAGCTGATTGGCCCATAGAGCTGCTGAGAAAGGCCAGCCAAAAGTGAGAAGTATTTTCAAGAGCTTTGCCAATGCTGCTAGGAGAGGTGCCCTGCAAAGGCATTTGTATTTCTGATTCACGGGCTTGTAAGATATAAATGTAACGCTTCTGATACAGAACATCTGGATGGAGAAGAGCTTGGCATCTGAATAGGTCAGTGCCCTGAAGGACATGATCCTCTGGAAGTGTCACCTATGTCTCATCCTGAGCGGTACCCATTCCTGTGAGCTGCCTGTATGTCTAGGCCAGGTCAGGGTGTGCCAAACTCCGCAGCTACTGAGGAAAAAATATGAGTCCTGGGCCTCTCAGTATGAGTCTGTGAGCACACTGATGTTGTGGCAGCCAACAAAATCAGATGCACTTTGAATGAAATCATCAAAGAGACTCAACATATCCTAGAACTAGGAGAGCTAGAAGGACTGGTATTAGAGTATGGAGTCGTGAGGCCATGACAGCTTTCTGAGGTCATGTGGAAAGGCTGGCAGAAACTGGGGTTATTTAAGAACTGGTGCCAGAAAAAAACCCAACAGTGTCATTTCAACCCTCTGTTCTTGTAACTTATAAACTGTCTCTTGCTTCCCTTCCTAAAGCTTCAAACACTATTTAATGAAATTAGTTCAAGTTTATTACCCCCCTGAGGTTGAGCGTCTCCAGACATTGTTTCATTCGTGTGTTTTACCCGTTCTGTGCTGTAATGACTACTGTTTTCTTTCCTATTACTTCAGTCAAGTTGTGGCTACATCAAGCTGGTTTAACACAGCAGTGATTTACGTTTGATGAGGAGACTGCTGGTGCAACTCACAGCTTGAGTGCAGCTATTTCTACAGATGTCTGCTTCTGATTCATCATTCTTCTCCACTTTTTATTCAGGCATTTATGGATTGAATAATGAGTGTGATGGGTTTTTACTTAGATGAGTCTTCAGCAGACTTATGGCAGATATTTTGACAGAGGTATGGATATTCTGGGTTATATCTAATAGCAATTTAATGAACATTTCATTAAAATAAACTTAGTTAATGTTTTGTGGTTGCACGGAGCAGTAACCATCTACAAATTTGCGGTCAGGATAGCTTAAAGTTCATTGCAAAGTTCCTCTTCTTAGAATAGGACCTTGTTTCTCAGCACCATGACATAAGGCCAGAAGGATACAAATGCAGTTAAATTCTTGTTTTACAAGTGAGAATATAGTGCAGAATTTTAGCCAATTGTGAGGAATAACATTTGGTATCTACTGTTAGTCAGTTAAGAATGATAAATGAAATGTCAGCACACTGAAATCTTGTGCTCATGCCAAGACTGGGAAAAGTGAAAAAAGATTCCAAGGTTTTGGGGCTTTCAGAAAATGACATAAGTAAGAGTCAGTGTTACAGGCAGACAGTATATTGGTGATGCAGGACTACATTTTTGGGGGAGAGGGTATATTTTTCTCTCTCTAAACAGAGGTGCCCAAGTTAAACTCAGACTCTGTTCAGTGTCTGAGCTGAACTGGATCTCCCAAAGCAACTGAGCCAGGTGACAGCTATGCTGCTGGCTGCCCTTCGTCTTGAGGACTCTCCAGAGCAGGCCTGCAATGGGGGCATGGGAAAGAGTAACCCATGGAAACTCCTTTGGTGTCCTACAAGTTTTTCAGTGCTGGTTTCTTTGCTGAGGGCCCAAGGTGCTGCCTCTAGCACATAACTAGATCTGTATCTGTCAGCAGAGTGTTGCATATGTTCATATGCATGCCCAGGTACCTTCAGGATAGGCTGGGTGACCGATACTTGCTGTTCAGTTTTTCACCAGTGCTCTCCAGCCATCTTCCTGAGGCAGTGCTACAGCATGCTCTCAGCATCTAAGTGTCTGACAGTCTTGATTATAGAAGTATTCTTGCAAACTGGTTTATTTTGAAAAGGTTTTCTAACATCTCCATTGTTTGCAGATGAGTCTTGACATTCAGCAGGGTGAAAAGCCCTTGCACCTTTCCACCTTCTAGGTAGTTCTGGTATGGCTTGGCTGTGTTACTAACAGTAAAAAACCCACAAATTCCCTTCTCTCATTTAAGATTTCCAGGACAATATTGTCAGGCTGATAACTACAAACACTGAAACTAGACACAGACTTGGGTCCCCCTCCCCTGAGGTCAACAGCAGTACAAATTGCAGTGAGCGGTATAGGGACAGAGAAAGCCCAGACCTGATTTAGATAGTCTTACCAGCAGTATACATCCACTATATTCGCAGCCTCCTACTTTTGCACTTTGGCACCACACCTGAAGTAGGGGTTTCTGGAAAGAATGAATTAAGGAGGGTGAGATGGGATGATTTTTCCCTTTAATGTGTCTGTATCACATATGCAGTTCCAGCAGTCATAGTAGGAGTTATCAGGCTATTATAATTTTGTGGCAGCAATTACATTTACTTTTAGTGTATACCCTTGTCTCCTTCAATTTTCAAAAAGAATGAACAAAGAAAGAAAAAACTAGCTCCAGCTTCAATACATGTGGCATTTCTAACCTTTAGAAGTTTGGCTTTGCAATTTAAATTAATTTAATTTAAATTTGTTTTTCAGTGCATATATGATAAGCTGAGGAAAAGTAGACTAATAATTATAATGAAGGACTTAAAGGCAGGTCTGGGATCAAACCTGTAGCCTAAACTATGAAGCTGTTTGCAGCTGTGAGGAAAGTCACCACATTTCTCTGTACTTCACTTTAGCAGACATTAAGTTTTTCATAGTGGTACAATAGCATCTGTGTCACAGGATGTGAAGTGAAGCTCTCAGAGTGTGAGAACATCTTCGTGTTTTGTGCTGACGCTGCTGGCAGCCAAAATAAGGGGCTGAGAGTGACAGCAAGAAACAGGATTCTCTTCTACATGTAGCAAGAAACTGAGGAGAGGGCCGACAGCAGGCACTCACTGTTGTTCCCACATGCAGTTTTCACATCTTCGAAATGCATAAGAGCAACATGGGTGAGACTTTAGCTAATGTTTGTAAATGGAGTATAGTGAAAATAGAAAATGAGAAAGTGATAGTAAACACTGAAAGGAAAAGGCAGCGATTTGGAAGGCTACAAACCCTCCTGGCTCACACTGCAGACCAATGATCAGGGATTAGGAAAGATTTTCCTCAATCTCACTCCACCTGAGGAATCAATTAGCAGTCTGGCACCTGAGGTGGTGGTAGCTGTTCTCAGACTGAATTTGGGGCCGGGTGGATGTGCTCTCTCTTGGGGTAAGTTGTCTCCTTTTGTTATTCTGATTGAGAGTATTGTGTGTATTCAAAGTATTTTACATGTTACAGATGTAGGTCTTACAAAGTTAATCTTACTTAGTGTAGGTGTTGCGTTCAGAAATACTTCCCTGGGTAACGGATGCTGGAGATGATGATTAGGGGCTATTGTAATGTTTACAGCAGGCAGCAGAGGGGCTTACTGGCTTTGGTTGGCCTTGAGCTCTTGTGGATAGGGCAAGTGCTGTAGGAAGCTTGCTAGTTTTCAAAGCTATCAAGGAACACAGCTGTGGTTTGGTTTGGGGTTTTTTTTTGGCTAATTTGTTGCTGCTCTGCTAGAATCTTTTATGTAGTGTCTGCCTTTCCTCTGTGTGTTTGCCACAAGTCTCAAAAGTTATGCCTAAAATGACAAAATCCCAGCAACCAGCAGTGCCTACGTTTTTAAAAGAAATCAAAGTGGAACAAAGTAAAACTCCTAGCTCTGCTCGTGCTTGTGGCTAAGAGTTACTGGATGTTTCTTCCTTATCCAGCAGAGCTGTCTCTCCTCAGGCTGGCGTTATTTGAATGAATGAAATCCTTAGAGATTAAAATACTATAAAAAATCTGTATAAAATTGGGAGGCTATGTGGGAGAAAGGATACAACCAGAGGTGGATTAGTAGTACAAGTAAATAGCTCTAGGCAACACATGTCAGTCATTTCCTTTGGGATCTGCTTGACCCTTGTTGAATAGGAAGAGAAGCTGGCTTTGGCCTGTAAACCCACAGATATCTCATGACCTTTGTGGAAGTTCATTGCCTAAATGCTATTTCTTGGACCCAGTGGCATCAAGGGACCTACAGAAGCTTTGCTGATGATGTGTTTCTATGGACTGCTGCTTCCAAACCTTCACCCTTTGGCAGAGAGAGGGCTCACTGATTATGATAGGGAGCATAATTTCATTTTATTTTTCACATCATTGTGCTTCTGACAGAGCTGAGCAGGAAAATCATCTGTTAGCTTGATGAAACAACCAGATTCAATGCAAATATCACTAAGAGAGAAACTTTGCAGTTTTACCACGTGAGAAGTATATTGTGTCTAACAAATAAGCAAAAGAGTAAAATACCTGCTTCCAAAACTTAGCTGTATTGGAAACATTTCTGGTCATTACAAGGAAGTAGTGAATAATCTTCGCCTTTTCTTTACCCAAACTTGAATAAGATATCAGAGGGTTAGCTGCCAGAAATAATTCTGGGAACATAAGGAAGTCACCTGAAGAGTCAAAAGCTTTTTTTTAAACCAACATTTCATTATCTGTTTCCCTATTGCTATATCTGCTGCTACAGTTAACCTAAGGTATAAGTTTGCATTTGTTCTTCCAAGAGCTGTAAATAGCTCGAGTGTCTTTGCTTTGTTTTAGTGATCAGTGCAAACTTCTGTTGGAGCACGTCTCTAAAGTGAGGTATAAGAATTGAAATGGTTTCAACTTGCGTCTGTGGAAATATATTTATTTTTGTATCCCCTGACCTGTGGGAAAATATTATTTTGAATATCAGGATGAGGTCATGGGACTGGATGGGGGAAAACATCACAGAAAGAATTAGTTTGGTTTTCAAACTAATCAAGATATATTATTCAATGTTTTGAGTCAGATGTATTGTGACTATGCTAGACTTTCTAAATAAGCTACTTATAGAAATACAAAATCTAGTAGAAAAGATTTATTGGCAGAGTACCATGTGAACATTTATTTGCTTTTGTCTTCATAGACACTAGTTGGTCTTCTCTAAAGAATGAAACAGTTTAAGCCAATAGGAGCAGTGCAAGTTAACAGGCTCAAAACTTGAAAGCGTGTTATTACTAGCAAGACTGCTTTTTTACGCCATTGTTACATCAGTTTAGGGCCCTTAGTCTAGGGTAAGAGTATATTATCACTCAGAGATGTCTTGTTTCAAGCAAGGTTGCTTATACAGCTATAGAAGCCACTGAGTTTCACTGAAGATCTTTTACATAAACTAACTGAGTTACACATAATTTTTTGAAAGGGGAGAATATAAGCTAATGAACAACATAGCAAATAGAATCTCTCTTCTCCCAGGAGACAAAGGATCCTATTGAAATATTTGTAATAGCACTAGAAATCATTTGGTTCCTGTAGCTAAGCTGTTTTCAATATCAGACTATAGGAGATCCATCTTTAATGACGATGAAACAGTTTTTCTTAATAGTTTAGTATTAAGGATGGCACTGTCATCTGCCAGTGAAACTATTAAACATCTTTTACTGACTTTAAAGCAAAAACAGTGGAGTTGCAACATATGCCAGTCATGCAAAAGCTTTTCTAAAGTCTGCTGTATGCATTTAGCTGTCAAAAAGATCAGTTGTTCTTCACAGTCTAACATTTACCGCAGAGTACACTACAAAGTAGTCAGAATCCAGTTTCAGTAAGGGAGTATGAGAGCAATCTATCTTTTTTCCAAAACAGTAAGATGACAGCTGAGCTTCCAAAGAACTTGGATTAGCATCCAGAAGCCTTAAGAAGACTTCTCACCATGTTTTGTTGTTTGAGCTGATATTCCAGGGAAAGGTAACCAACAACTGCCTATAGTGTTTGAATGCCTTTTCTTTGGCTGCAGCATAGTAGTACTTACTGTGAGGAGGGGACGTACTTTCAGACATGTAATTTCAGGCTTATGTCAGGCTGACTTGCTAGTGAAAAACCGTAGACACGGACATGTAAACTCAATAAGTATAGCAGTCTTGCCTGGAAAAGTGGTACGGATTTCTGATTTCAAAAGGAGCAATTTCTGCCTTCTTACATAAAATTTCATGTACAATCTATCCAGCACAAGGGCTGCTTTTCCTTCCTGACATTTTTTTTTTTCAAATTACAGCATTGCTAAGAAGAGAGTCAGTCTTGGGAATATATTCAAATCTAGCTGAAGTAAAAAAGTTTAAAAGATGGTTAGACCTATTGAAGAAATCTCAACAAAACAACCCTAACTTGGTCAGCACTGGGCCTCTTTTAGAGGCTTTTGTGGACATGAATGCTACTGAAGTGAATTCCTTCCGTAAAGGGTTAGCATTTGCTTTTTTTTCCAGGCTTTCAGGAGCCATTGGTCAGCTGGTAAGTGTGACAACAGGAATAATGGTTGTGTGTGTCACAAAATCGTTCCCGGGACAGCTATATAATGCTGTTATGGTTTGACTCAGGCTTCTCCTTGGGAGCACTCTATGCACAGGTTGGTTGTGCCTGATTCCTCCAAGGCAGCCGAGCTCTGCTTTGCTTCCACCTTGCTCCAAGTGAGGGGGTGCTGGACACAAGGACAATATTGCTTTTTTGGGGGAACAAGGGATGAGGAAGGAAGAAAGCCCTGGGAGACAAGGAGTGGTGAGAAGATCTGAGTGCAAAATCTGAAGCTCGATTGAGTGGACAAGTTAGAGATAAGGAACAGATTAGCATGTGAGCATAGAATAGATAAAGCTATTTTGCAAACTTCTCTATAGTTGACCAAACATGTTGGTTGGGCCTCATCCTCCGGGCCTCCATTTTACTGGTTTTACCTGTGCATTTACCAATCAGACTGAGAAACAAAAAGTGAGATACTGCGCTCTAACTTAATTAAGAAGGCCAGCAACTGATGGAGGGGTACAATGAACATCTTTGGCTCTTTGATGATTTAGGTTCTGCCTTAGCTGTGTGCACTTCTGGGTCAGTAAAACAGCGATACTCATAGTACCAAAGTAGGACAATACTTTCCACCCACTCCCATTGGCTTTTGGACCATGAAGCACTCCTCATATTCTCATTGGTGAGGAAATTAAAGGGGCTGATGTGCAATGTTCCCCTTAAAACGTTTCTTGATTCAATGAGGGCTTCAGACAAGTTTGCATCAGTTCATTCCAAAAGTTGTATCACTCAAGAGAGTCTTATTCCTCAAGAAATTGCAACAAAAAAAATCTTCAAAACAGACCTGTGCTAATTTCTTTATCAATGCCTGTTTGTTTCTTGTCTTTTTGACTGGTGCATTGGCTAGCTTCTGAATTACCCATAGCACAGACCAGCTCTTCTAGTGTATTGATACAGGAGCTAAACACAAATCCTAAGTTTTGTTGTGCAGCATGGTTAATTGGGAGTTGTATTATTTATTGTAATTTTCTTTTATTCATAGCTGAGAGAGATTGGGAGGAAGTTTTTTCCTCCCCTGAACATGAATGTTTTTCCAATATTGTTTTAACAATGGACAGTAAATCAATATTTACATCAGTAGTCACAAGAATAACATTAACGTGATTTTGTTACTCATAAAGATACACTTTAGTCTTTCATGGCGCTGCAGCGCAATGAGTTTCACGTTTTTGGGTTTACATTACAGGTAGTTAACATCAATGTGAAAAGTCTTAAAAGACTGTTAATTCCTGTTTTTATATGAAATTTACCATTTTTAGTCTATGCAATTGTGGGATGACTTTTCTTGAAAATGACAGACTGACTTTGTTATAACCAGGAAAATAAAATGTTTTATTTCTCTCTCTCTCTATATATATATATTTATTTCTATATATACACCTCTTCTCAGAGGTTCAGATTGAAGCACTGAGTTTTCTGATAGCTAGGATTAACTTGTCAGTTGGAAATACAAACAAGGATGCACTCATGTTTTATAAAAGTAGTGATCTAAAATTCCTTTTCATATGTATGGGACTTAATCTTCCATTGAGCAGATTCAATTTGAAAATGCAACTGTTTCCCGGAAGAACATTCAGAAGAGCAAATGGTGCCTGATGTGGAGGAGAACATGAGAGATCTACTTCAGTGGACTGAAGTTACTCACTAAAAGCCAGCAAATTTTAGCTTGCTTTCTCAGCAAAGCAGAGAATTCTGGCTGTAGTTGCTCTCCTGCCTGGGACATGCCCTTGGATTCCCTCCCTTTAGCATGGAAAGGCTCTCGGTCCACTGCTGCAGCCTGAGCTTTTCTGTGCTGCAAGAAAATTTATTTACTGAACTAGAGGGAGACTGGCAAAGACAGACAATTGCTGTGAGTGTTTACTGGGGGAATGAACACAGATCTTTACTGCAGTAAATCTGATGAGATGTGATAAGGAAGAGTATTAGTCATTACCACTTACATTTAAGAGAAGTAGTAGTTCCCTGAGAAATTGCTTTGCTTTTGGCATTAACTTTACCACCATGTTGTTATTTTTGCAGCCAATGGTAAGACCATGGAGTTTTACCAGGCTTCTTAAGGCAGTGGTTACTCTTGTAGAGGAAAGACTTGAAAAATATGCATTTCACAGAAAAAATAGCGGATGATCATCTTAGAAAAACTTTGTTGGGTAAAGAATTTTATTCAAGTATTTTTATTTAAAAAAAAAAACAAACAAACCAAACATAAAAATTAGCTTAAATTTTGAATAACTTTAAGGAAAGAAATGTCACCAACCCTTCTCGAGGAGCCATCCCTGTTATTTAATTTCACAGTAGTTTTACATTCCAGCAACTGGGATTTAATTACTGTCTCCTTTTCTAGTTCATTTTCATAACTGTAATTATGATTTCCTTCAGTGGTCAATGCTTTGGACACTTTATATAATTATAAGGAATTGCAATGTGATTTTGCATTAATGATTATTCCCTGATTATAGAAAACTTAATATCTTTTATTATTAAAATGTTCCAACCAGAATAAAATTCAATGATAGCTTAAAGACAGAGTGAGGGCCATCATTTTTTGTGCGATCGAATAAATGAGAAGATCATATTGTTTTTCAGCTTCATATCTGTTTCCGGAAGAAGATGGACAGATCAGCAGTCTGTTTTGCTCAGTGAAATGGAAAACATGAAAACAGTAAACCAGATATTAATTAGAAATGGGCTGAGACACAAGAATGAGACTTGAATTTTAAACATACCAAACTTTTGGGAAATTAATAGTTTTTATTCATCTTCTGGATTCAGATAAAGAGTACGGATCAGCGGTACTGACCCTCTGTGTTTATTTCTGAATAGAAACAATAATTGATGTTTCTCCAGTTGCATAACTGTTCTGTATCACTATGCCATGCAAATCAGGGTAGCGTAACACAGCTGTATGTACTTAAGTGTACATAAGTAGATATGTACATAAGTACACTTAAGATGTTTAAGTGCACTTAAGGTAATTCTTGAGGTAGCTTCATTGCTACTTTTCCTTTTGGTGCTATGAAGTGACCTAAAACTGTATTTGGAGAGTACACTGAAATGGCAAAGTAAGCATCTATTAAAGTCTCTGGAAGGTGCTGGGGTTTGTTTTGGTTTGTGGTTGGTTTTTTGTTTGGGTGGGTTTTTTGTTTGGGTGGGTTTTTTTTTAATATATGGGAGGTCAGGAATGATATATTAGTTAGATTTGCTTATCTTAATCACTAGCCTCAGTTATATCTCATGGGTATTGCATATTGCGTGGGCGAAGTAAAAAGAGTCTAAATTTGTCAAACTGGAAAGAGAAGAACCAACAACACTGGGAAGAGTAGTGAAAACTGAGGTTCTCGGAGGTTCCTTCTAGGTGTTTGGCCTTGGGAGTGTTGAAAATGGTGCTCTTCATACCAACTTACGAACTCAGAGTTTGCTAAGCAGAGCTGAAGTTTTATTTTTGGAAATCTTCAGCTAGGTTTCAACCTGTTCTCTCCCAAAGCACATCTTCTTTTTAGTGGTGGTTCCATGAAAAAGTAACTGTTCTAATTAGTATAAATTGTGATTACAACCGTATCTGTTGTAAGTTACAAACATGGGTTTACCCGGTTATTGAATTTTGTAAAAATGGGAGGTCTGCACTGTGAGAAAATGCTTATAAATCTGAGGTTGTTTCCCTGTCTGAATATTGAAGATTTTCTGATAACAGTAAGTGTATGCTCTGTGTGTGTGTCTGTTAGAGTTTCATCAGTGGTTGTTTTTCAAACGGTCAGAAGCTCGGCTAACTGACTCAGATCTTACAGATAACTTGTTGGCATTGTGATCATCTTGTGCTAAAGTTTATGGCTCCCTCATGTCATTCAGTAACTGCTTTTTCCAAATTGTAGTGGAATACCAACAAAACTAAGTATGTCAGAAACAAAGTCTGGCATGTAATGTGAAAGGGTGTGAGAACAAAGTTATGTTTTCATGAGAACAAGTGTTCTGTTATGAAATAAAGATAAATAATGAGAACAAACATTGCATTTAAAAAAAAAAAAAGAGGATTTAATGAGCTGGAATTGTGCTCAGTCCCAGGGAAAGCTCCCCCTGCCCCCTCCCCCTCCACTTTTTTTATATTCTATTTGTTGCTAGTACATGATTACTTGGAAGCATTACCCAAATTTATATCTGACTTCTTGCAAGCATGTACCAGACTGACATTTGTTAGATCACATACTGCACTTTGCTTAAAATAGATTTCAGGTTTGTGTGGAAATTTACGGCTAATTTCCAGCCAGAATGGTTGTTCTTTTTTATGAAGCATTATGATTATAATTACAGACATGTATTTATAAAGTCACGATCTGCATTCTTTCTGATGAGCAAGGAGGTTAACATTCCATTAATGGAAACTCAGTTATATCAACCTTTCCCATTCCATTCTCAAGCATATACCAGTTTGCTCACATGAGTTTTCAGGGAGGAGACCACCATTCCTGGTTGGACCCTGCTTTCTGGGACAGGGAGTATTGGACTTCCATGGGGATGGAGCATTTTGTAATGTGTCTGGGTCCATGCTAACCTAGCAACATCCACCATTCAGGATGAATTATTGCAATGAACTGCTGAACCTTGTTGCAATTTGGTTTTTGTTAACAGCAAACGCTATTCATGTGCTCCAGTTTAAAACAAAACCAGAGAAAATTAGGGTCCAGTTCTGGTGCCTCTGAAATGCGGAGGAGATTAGCTTCAGAGGAGTCGGCTCTAGACTCTTCTTCCCCTAGGGAGATGTTTGGGATGCAGCAGAAAATGTGGTCTCTTGTCCTTTTTGTTTGTTTGATCTCTTCAGACTGATAGAAGGAGAGTCCTTAACAGCTGTTCTCAAAGAGCAGTTGTTTAGCTCTATTTCTTTGAAAAACATCTTGTGTTTCACAGAATCATAGTTTTAATGGGCAGATGGACAATTAGATCATTGAGTCCAACCTCCAGCCTAACACTGGCCGTAGAAACTCATTCAGTTTCAGATCGTCAGTCCCCTAAACAATAAAATGCTTGTTTTACAACTTGGAGAAGGAAACAAAACATATTTTGCTTTAGTGAAAGCATCTGTGTGACTGGTTTATTTGTGAGACTGGTTTATGGACCCTATTCGCACTTACCATAATCTCCGAGACACCAGCCTTCTTCTAGCTCATGATACTCTGGAGGGGCATAAATTTGGCATAAATCGTCCTGGTCATTGAAAAACCACCTCTTTGGGCAAGAAGCTTTCTTTTATCTCAGCTGGTGAGAGGGTGTTTGGCTGTTACATGCAAACCTATCGGTAAGAAGTTTGAGCTTTGAGTGCCTCAGCTGGGACTGCAGCTAGTGAACTCCAAGCAGAGCGCACTGCTTTCCCCGGCTCGGGCACAGATGCACAGAAGCTGCGGGGCAGGCTGGCGATCACAGTGCTTTTAGCACCCAGCTCTCCCGGCAGGAGGATATTAACAGTTGTTCACAAGTTGAAGCAACAGAAAGCACGCGCAACAAAGCCTGGAAATTTAACACAAGAAGAAAAATTTGAAGCTGTTAAGGATGAAAATCTGCTTCAGCCAAACTGAAACTCGTTATTGAGCTAACAAACACTGTCTGCTACAAATTAGAGCCCTAACACAGGGAAAGCGTGTGGTATAATTGCATACCACTAGTCACTGAAAGACTATCTCAGCATTGAAGCAAGCTGATAATTTTCTTTTTCAGATAAATATAAATATTTCTGACAAAGTAAGACTTTTACTCATCATTCATGAATTTACAGTATCTTAGCAAAGGGACGGAATGTACTGCAGTGGCTGACAAGCAAATAGTTTCATAAATAACCCTTTTGACACGTGTAAGATGTTAACATTTTTTGAGGTTTAGGCAGGGTTTGGGGCAGCAGAGAATTTATTTGCTTGTTTCAGTTTTAAGGCAACCAGGTCTTTTATTTTACCTCCACCAATGGGTTGAATATTTCTGTTGGCTTCTCTGGTATTTCCCCTTTCCAGGCAAGCATTCCGTAATGACTGACGTTTGGCTATAGGTGAGAGTTTCCAAAAACATGTATTATTTAATTTCAGTAAGACAGATATTATTTGACTGATAATGTAACCTGATTATGAAACAGGGAATATACAATGAGTTGTAATTAAGGTTTACAGTTGTTCAGTATCTTTGTCTATAAATCTATATATACAATATACGCATAGAAACCTACAATCGATGAAGAGTATGATTGTTTTTTACCAGAAGAAAATGAGTCAGTCCCTGCACTAAAAAACTTACGATCTAAGAGGCATGGAGACAATACAAATATTTGTAGTAGAAGACCTGGAGCGAACTGTCAAGAAAATGCCTGTAGCAAAAGACTAATAAAACAAGGTATATGGGACTGAAGCAGCATCCTCAGTCAGACAAAAACCTGAAGGTTATTCCAAGGACTCTATTTTTTAAAAAAATAGACAAGAGGGAAGAGCTGAAACGATAGGATGACAAAGTGGCAAGGAATTTGAACAATATACACACATACGGCGCAAACAAAAGATACTAGTCTTTGGTGAACCCTTGGCATTACAAAGCTATTTACATATGGATGCTTGTGTGACCTGCAGGCAGCAAGCTAGGGTAGAAGCTAGAAGTGCTGTCCGAATTATCTTGGAGAGATGCAGTCTGAGTTTCTCTCCGTGGCAGCATGCTGCCCAGGCTGGGTCCCTGGTAGAGAGGAGGCAGCGTGTGGTGGGACTTACTGCTCCACAGACGTCCAGGAGGAAAGCCGGCATCTGCGAGCAGGAGAGGTGAATACTATGCAACTTAAGCTTCAGTGTGTTGCTGGTGGTGAACCTGAGTGAAAATTACTGACTTCTGTTTGACAAAATTAGTTTTCAGGAGAAAATTGTTTGTTTTTCAGGCAGTTTTTCAATAGCAAGAAAAGCCACATTTTTTCATACAGAGTAGTTGCTTTTGGAGAATTCTTTGGTTTATGAATATCCAAGAATATAATTTCCCTTGAGAACCAATTTTTAAATTGTCTCTGCTAAAGCTTCAAAAGGCTTTCAAAGGCTTACCTTTCTCCCTTTTTATTTAACAATCAGATGAGACTTAGAGCCCCTTTTAATCATTAGTTATTACGCAGAAGTGCCTGTCAATGATCTCTGTCTTTTTCTTCAGGCCAGTGACTATTTCTTTCATTGAAGAACTGTATAGTGAATCCAGTTCAGTGAAGCAGTAGTGATATATCCAGCAATGCTAGGGAAAATCCCACCTATTTGATAGTTTAAAAAGAAATATCTGAACATCTGTTGCACATCTGGTGCCCACGAGGCACAGAAATTACAGGGAGGGAGTTGGATCTAAATGGTGCCTCTGTACCCGCAATGAATACATGTAGATATGTGGTCTCCCTAGCCAGATTTCCCTTTCCCCACCAGCTACTCTGCAGATGGCTGAATATATTGTTCTGTTCGTATTTTTCTGCACTTCTGACTTCACCATCCCTTGCGACTGTGTCCAGTGACACTTTACAACTCTTTTTTTCAAGTCTTTGCTTGTGTCTTTTGATTGTTTTGGGGGGGTTATTTGAATTTTTTTTGGCGGGTGTTGTTTTTGCTTTTCGGCTAGGTTTATCTATTGTTTACTTTACTTTTTTTTGGCTTTTAAGATGCTGTTGTTTTCTCCTCAGCTATTTTTAGAACCTCTGTTGTAGTCTGATTCAAAAGAAATAATCCCAGTCTCTGTATTAGGAACTTTCTCAGCTTCTTTTAATGACAGAATAGTGCATATCAACAATTTTTGAATGACCATGTGATCATCCCAGGAGAACTGGAATAGAACAAAATGTCTTAGTGAAATGAATTTTTTTGAATTTAATCACCAGCTGCATACTGTAGATCAGTGAGGGTGCATGTTCTTTTAAGCTAAAAAAGTTAATTACGCTAATAAGAGTGGCTCTGCTTCCAACTGCAGGAATCAGTTCAGCTGACAGTGGCTGTTTGGCCTGTTGTACTGCTGTTTTTACCAGGGGGAATGTTCATCAAAAGTCAAAGCATAGTTCGGGAACTGTGTACTAAACAACATAAATAAGAAACAGGAAATGAAATTACAAGTTCAAAAATACAAACCACAATCCAGGAACCAAAAAGACAAAGCAAGTAAAAAAAAAAAGTGTGTGCCTATGTACACATTGTCTATAAGTAGCCATTTTTTTTTTTTTAAGGGAGCATGTTACATTTATTAAACAACTGCAAAATTGCAGAGTGAAAAGAGAGAGAGTAGTCCAGTTAGGAAACACAAGAAGCTATTAACTAGTTAAACCTCAAACCACACAGTGGTTATTAGAAGGAGCAGGAAAACCTGTATCTGACGTGTGCTGTGTACAGTGTGCTACATGTGGGCACAGTGACTAGAGGTATTTATTCCATCCAATGTTGATGAGATAAGAAAACCTCCACGGCTTGATTGAAATAAAGGGTAAAGGGAAACCTGTTCCTCTTCCTGTCCATGTGTGCTGATGCAAGTAGTCACAGTCTTCCTTGGGGCTACAGTCTGGCAGGAGAAGCCTGGGAAGCACAGTCAAACTGGGAGCAGGTGGAGCCTTTGCACTTAACTCTTGTGTTCCCTCTGCACGCAGTGCTGTCCATAGAGTGGTCTATAATGAAGGTGATTTTGCCTGTCGTTTGCCCTGTCTGCAGGCAGCTGGAGAGGTCTCTGCAAGATGAGGCCTTCTGCAGCGCCCACTCTCTTGCTGCTTTTCCTTTGGTCGGTGTGTGCATACAGACCCTCCACTGTGTGGGTTCCCTGCAGGGACAGTGACAGCAGCTCCTCTTCCAAAGGGCTCGAGCAGAAGAGGGGAGACAAACTTGTCCTGTCCTGTCTCATATTCTCCCAAAACACACATAATGGCTGCAGCCATTGGAACCTGTCTCTTGTTTGTGTCTCAGTAAACATCCTGAGATTTGGTCTGTGCAATCTGTAAGTAAACGGGGCTCTGAGAATGGCAGCTGTATGAAGCAATTTTTACGATACCACAGTGCACCTGATGTTGTAGAAAGCCACCATGTCACAATTTGTTTCTGATCCAAATTGTACTCAGAATATATGGAAATATGGAGATGTGTAGCTGCACATGAGCTAAAGACGTGCTGGTAGTGCTCCTGGGACTGGGAAGAGTCTTCCTCTGCCCATCCTGCTACTGATATTCCTTTCCTAAGCATCTGCTACAGGCTGTTGTTGAGAGATGTTGAATGCGGTGGACCTTTGGTCTCGCTCATTATGGCGGTCATCTGGAGAGGTCATCTGTGTCCCTGTTACAGATCTGTTTTGTGGTCCTGGACAGCATCCCAATAGCAGAGTGAATAACAAGGCCTAAAAAGGACAGGTGGATGAAGAGAGGGGTGGAGTTAGGAGCTGCAGGTGGAGATTGAAGCATATTGACAGAGCTTCTCTGAAGTAGAGCTAGATGGCACGGAGGTCTGCGTCAGAGCCTCAGCAGAGAAGTATGTGGGCACTTGTCCACTACCTTCAACACTGACCAGTGCAGTCACCTACTGAGAAGCAAATTCTAGGAAAAAAGGAATAAACCAAGAATACTCCTCAAGTCAGTCTAAATGACCATGATTAACAAAATGTGCATGAAATCTTACTATTTCTTCAGATAAATTCTTAGGTTTCAGAGTTTATATTTAAAGTCATGAGGTCACCAATTATATGCAGTTCCAAGAACACATAACATATTTTCCAAACCAAATACCTTTTTTGGTATTGCCCTGCTAAAACCTTGACAACTAAAATAACAACAATGTCATTTGAACTGAGTGACAGCTGGACATAGGGAAGAAGGGAGGGTGCATTAGAGCGAAGGACTCTTAGAAATGAGTGGAATATTTTACTGTCATTGGCATGCAGCAGAGAGATTGTATACTTTTGCAAGTGAAAAAACTTTAAAGAAGCTATCTTGAGCCTGTCTGCTTGTATGTCCCACCTCCTGCAATGCAGGAGAAAGGTCTGTTTGCAACAACATAAACTGGCTTCTTTAAGTGATGCAAATTGCTTTGAAGCTGCTGAGTGCTCTTATGCCACACTGTGCAGAACACCTTCACCAACCCTTCCTGGCAGCTTATCGTTTTACATTCCAGCAAACACATCTTGTCTTGAATTACCTATGGCCTTGTAAATACTGTTAGTATACAGAGGGTCACTTTTTGCTTTTGGACAACTGTTAGAGTCACAGTTTCCTTAAGAACTAGAGGATAGCAAGTAGTGAGCTTTTGCGCAATTAGATAGGTGCACATTCTCCTTTCTATAAATTCTACAGAGCCAGGAAAGAAATTGCCAGTGATAAAGCTCAAGAACTGAAGCCCTAGTGTTTGTGTATACATCCTAGAAATAATAATAGATTTATTCCGTAAGTTCCTGTATTAATCATAATAGCTTCCATAAGTGCCTTGTAATGAGACAATAAAAGGTATTCCTCATGGCACACTGACTACCTGTATCTGAGTTCACTGTGCCTAGGTAAACTTATTTCTCTTTTTATTCCTGCATTCTGCAATGAATAGACCTCTTAACTCTATTGGATGGATCTGTACTAGCATGTTGAAATGTCCCAGTAGAGATTCTAGTGCCCTCATCTGAGACAGTTTGTCCTGCCTTTTCGTCATCTTGCCCAGGCCTCCATCTGGACTGTGCTGGCTGGCATGCCTTACTGAAAGACACCTGAAGGAGAGGAATAGCTGGTGAACATGTAACAGGATGTATGTGGAGTAAATGTAATCACTCCTGTGAATGAAACGAATCTTTTTATCAACTTCCAGTTGCAGCTTGTAATTCAACTTGATATCTGTGGAAGCATAGTGATTTCAGTTTCAGTATGAAGTGCTATACTGAAGCCAAATTACTGTCTCAGCTGAAATGGATGGGATTTATACTTCTCATTTAAAATACCTTTTTGTTTTTTTGTGTGCAAGAAACTGACATTATCACAAAATTAATATTTCTATTTTTATTTTTTTAAGTGAACAGAGTTAAACTGAAGTCAGAGTGACCTCTCAATGTGGCTGAAGTCAGCCACATGCAATCCATAGCATTTGCCTCGGGAGCGGTCCCACCAAAGAGCCACACTCAGAGACCAGGCACTGGGGTGTGAGTCACCCCATCCTGACCTGCAGGAGTAGAGGTGTTCTTTATAGTGTGGCTCCTCATTGCTTGTGCAGAGTGCCCAGACAATGAACTAGTTGTGCAACTTGAGATAACCAGCATTAAATGGATAAATCTGACTTCCAAAGTACAAAGCTGTAGGCTCACTTTTAACCATGCCTCTTTTCTGTTGTTGGTCAGTCATGTTGCCGGAGCCACCCCTAAATTTCAACATAACAATAGATTTTATAAGAAGGCCTGTATTACAGCCTTAATTAGCTGTGTCTTAGGGGAGAAATAGTAAACAAATCAATAATTAGATAAGACAATCTAATTAAGGTGGTAGTTGCTAAAATCTGTTATTGTTATGTGCAACTTGATGAACATCTGGGCATGACCAGGATGTGCTGTATGTAGCAAGGTGATGTATGTCTTGGGTGCTACGTGGAAATTCCTAGGGACAGTGTCTTCAGTGGGCTCCTGCATGTCACAGCAGGCTGTTTTGATGTGGTAGCTTGCAAGCTGTGTTTAACCTCCTTGGTCTTCTATGATTTCAGAAACATGTAATTAACATTCAAGCAGGCCAAAACATTCATGTCATTCAGATGCGTGTTAGAGGGAGCTCACTTGCCGTTATGGTTTATGGTTCAGAGTCCCTGGTTAGAAAGGCTCCGTGTACTGGCGGTGCTTAATGTACTCTATGCTTAAGCACAGAGTTCAGTGGTACAGGAATGGTGTCTATGTACAAAGGAACTGATATGATCTAATGCAACAAAACAGATTCAGTTGTGGAAACTGCTAGATTCCCAGTTAGTCCAGTGTTCACCAACTGGAGGGAAACTTCTAGACACAAATGTGCACATAGGGTTGAATTTTTTTCTCAAATACATATCCAAAAGCATGTACCCAGCACCAAAAGCCAGACTTGAAATTGTGATGTGAATTATTATGCATTTTTTAGGATAATTCCAGAAGGGATAATGGTGGTAGATGTAAGATAATGTGGAGTATAAATCGAGAGGAGAGATTTCTCTCTAAGGTTTCACTTGTATGATATCAGTTAGTAGGCAGAAGAGGAGAGAATGGTTAAAAAGCTGTGTTTTGCTAGATAACTGCAGAAGTATTTGTCCTACCATGCAGAGGAGATAAGTAGAAAAACACCTTTTTAAGCTTGAAAAAGACCAGCCTAAGTGGAATCGGTTCAATTATTTCAGCTCAGTCTACAATAAAAAGCAGTTCATATCTTAGAATTACAATTACATGGTAATGTGAATTGCAATTTCTCTCCTTATTAATGCAATATAACAAACAAAATATGAAAAACAACAGTGCCACAGTGTTTGAGACTAGTTTCTAGGAATTTCAAAAAAACACTTAGCCACAATGGATCTTTAAGCATTATCTGGCTTGACTTCATTATTATAATATAGTGCCTTGAACTGAAAATTTATAAGATTGATCTTGTTATTTGAGAGCCTGCAATACTGATATAGCATCTAGTGCTATAATACACGAAGACTCTTTCACATTGGGAAATACTTCTCATAACTAAGTGACATATTGGATCTCAAAATAAAGGGACAATTTGTGCTAATTACTGAGTATTTACATTAGCAATGCCAAACCCACGTGCTGAAAAGTGAGTTCAGAGCCCAGAAAATTCACAAAATGAACTTGTAAGTCATGAAGAAAAAAGAAAACAGCATAGGACCTTTTTTTGCTTTGCCTTTTTTGGAGCCTTAGAGTATGAGGCTCTTTGTGTTTTCAAACCTTTTGCCACAAACATTTAGCCTAGAAACTTTCTTTTCAACTGCTGCTGGCTTTCTCCTATAATTACACAACTGGGGCCTCAAGGAGGTACTATGCAACTTGCAAGAAAATAACTAGATTTGGCACCATAGTCAAGGCAGACACATACATCATTCATCCAAGGAAGCTGAGAACCCGTTGTGTCAATAACACCCAGAGTCCAACCATATTATTTTTAGTTGCCTTTTAAACAGCATGGGGCCAGAGCAGAAAGGAGGTGGGATAAGGAGACAAGACAGCTGCAAAATCAGCTTTCTAAGTGATAGCCTGCTGCCAAGCTGGGAGACAGCCCAGTCCACAGCATTAGCTAACTGGGCGTAGACAGGGTCTGAGCACAGGCTGCAGGGTGCCAGGACATGGCAGAGGGGGAGGCTGGAGAGAGCGCAAATACGGTGTAAGGATGATGAAAAATAACCCATGAAGTACTTGGACAGGTGCTTTGAATGTCAGTTTGGCCTACAGATAGTGTGAAGAATAGTTGTTTGTGCCATGAGTCAACGCACTCTTCTGATCAAACGGTAATGTATTTCCGTCCAGTTAAAGCAGTCTTGCCTGACAGCCACCCCAGTTTCATTTTCATTCCTCAAACTCATGGCAAGGTTTGTGTGACTGATAGTATAGATACAATAATTATTGATAAGTAAGTGGATTTTTTGAAAACGTGGATTAATTTCTCCCTTCCCTTACTGTGTTTTCCTGTTTGTGCTTCTGAGGTACGGGCTTTTCTCAGGACAGAAAATAAATTATAGGGAAAAAAAATTCTTGTAGTACTGTGAGCCTGCCCAGAAGCAGGAACAGCAACCTACCAAAACATTATGACTACAGATTCAAGGACCAGGAGAGCAAAGAAACACCTAACTACAAGGCACTTGAGAAAGACCTGGCAAATACAAATTTTAATAATACATGAATTTGAGGCTGAACACAGATACAAAAATGGTAGAAGACTTTCTGTCTTTTCTTTTGCATTCTTTCAGGAGAAAACAAATACTCCCAAAACCTAAGAGAAAATGCACATTTTCCAGCAGATGATATTACGTAAACAGACATGTCATTAAAATTTCATATTGAGCAAGTGTTAGATACGGGGCATATAAAGTCACCGAAGATAGCAGAAGTTTATCAGGAAATATAACTATTAAATTTTCCATAGTTGTATAATTCTGCAGTTATCTTTGCTAGTATTGGGTCTTGGATAAACAATTAATTTAATTTTGTCTGTAATATTTTCTTTTGTACTGTGTACAAGTGCACAAATTTTTAACGTAACTAAAAAGCACTTTTAAGCATAAATTGTACAGTCAGTAAAGTGTAATTAGTAACCACTTCTCAACCACTAGCACATTTTGTCAAAAAGCAGCACTCTTTTGTTAAAGTATTTTATTAAAAAGTCCCATTGCTTTAGAGGTAAAAACTAAAAAAAAAATCCCCAAATGAAAACAATTGGATTCTGTTCTCAGTTGCTTTTCCTGCTGACTGTACCTGCCTTAGCCGTTTATCTCAATTAGATAGATGTTAGGCTGATTTCTTTTTTTTCTTTCCTATAATTTGAATAGGTTTTGAGAAGTGTGCTGGTAGTTTGTTGCTAACTTGCTTGTCCTCAGGCCTGATATGCACAGCTCAGGAGCAAGGGGCCATCCCCATGCGAGGCCGATGGGACTTTTGGAATCAGTGTCAATACACAGAACTGCATATTCAAAATGAGCTTTCAGTAGCACTTCTGCAGTTTTCTTAAACATTATTTTGGAAAATGTTCCTTTCACTAAGTGAGTTCATCTCAGCTATGGTGGACAGAAGATGCATTTTGAAAGGACAAATCAGATATATTCAATCTACGTCATTTAAAAATTAAGGGTACACAAAGAGGTTTGCGCACATCCACAGCAGGATTCACAGAATGGGGACACTGATCAAATTAACTCCCTCCAGAAAATGAAATTTTACAAACTGGAATTTTGAAAACCTGCAAGCATAAGGGTAGGGAAATGCCTAAATTATATTTAATAATGAAAATAGTTTGATAGCCTAACTAGAATAGAAAATCCTACTTTAATTGCATGCTGTTGAATACTTGGGTTCCACTCAACTTACATACCTTTTCTAGGAAGTTTGACATTATGTATTTTTGGCATGTGGTTGAGTTGTCCATCAGCACCAAGAGCAGAATTTTAAGTACATTAGCCTTTTCCAAAGAATTAGTGGCTTCTGGTCATTACAGTTTAGCAGCATATTTCAAGCACATAAACTATAAAACATTTGCAGGAAATCTAGAAAATGCAGTTCTACCATCAATATTAAATACATGTGTTTGCACGTCAAGATAGAATATTTTTAGGGCAGTTATGCAAGGTACTCATAATGGCAAATTCAGTCTACATTTAAAAGAAAATTGTGTATATAAGTGATGGAACAACCGTAACAAAAAGCAGTGAAGCCTAACCTTTCCATGCAAATTTCTTTCAAGACAGCACCATAATGGGTAATAATTGTTACATTTATTGTATGATAATGTCTGGGAATCTGTGCCAGTTTTAGAAATTCTGGACAAACTGAGTTCTGTGACTTGTGAAGTGGAAGCTATGTGTTGGAAATGTGATGGTTTGAATATAACCTGGAAAATTTCTCTTATTGCAGAAGTACTTTGAGGTGTGATGCTGGCAGACTGGAACTTGTTTCTGCTGAATCAGTAACATCATCAGGCTTCAGCTCTATGATTTTTACAACGGACTAGTTAAATCAGGGCCAAGCTAAACCCGCTCTGTTTCTGTGGCAGCTTTCCCTAAGTTAAGGGAGTTTGGAAAGGGGAACTCATCAGCTGGATGCACTGTGACACTCTCCAGAGTGATACTTAAAGGTGGCTTTTCAATATGAGAGACCATGATGTGTGTTTCCTGAAGTGGCTTTTACAGTACAGTTTAATTATTGAATCTGTTGCCTTTTAAATATCCAGTGCAAGCAAACAGGAATGCTGTTTAGTCACAAAGCATCTTAAAAAGGAACAGTGTCTGCTTGTTTCCCCTTTTGCAGCTGCTGGGTAAAAAAAAATCCCAATAGCACAGCTTCTTCTTTCAAGTTGATTAGTTTATATACAGAGCCACTGAACTGTGTAAACTGAGTTCATAGTAATGTACAACAAGATAGTATGGACAGTAGCTTGATTTTTTTTCTTTTTTCAATTCATGTGGCACAACATCCCTTTACAGCCATATGGGGTACAAGTTTTTTCCAGGAACTCCTTGGTTAGGCAGTGTTTGGAGAAACAGTACAGCTTCTCATCTGATGAAAGGAAAAAGGTTGCAACATTGAAGGGCAGATAGCTCATGACCCATGGTAACAGTCAACACGAAGAAATAATGTCAGAAAACCTACTTCTGCCATTTGCAGTTTTTACTGCTTAGTAAGCAGCAAGAAACTTATGGTCACAGGAGAAATAAAAGTTCGTAAAATGCTTTACTAGGAATTATGCAGCGATTGTGTCCTGCTGGATCCCATGTGTCTCAGGCTGCTCCTGGCACTGCCTGCTCAGAGAAACGTTTGCTGGGCTGCCTGCACTGCGGAGCACAAACTGGCCTCAACTTCAGTCCAGTGACTCAGAAAAGAAATGTGACCTTCATAAGTGCCCCAGATGTTATTTCAAACATGGAGGAGCTTCCTCAATGGCTACTGTGTTTATCTTGTACCACTATCATTAATATTAAATGAAATACCATTGCTGCAGAGGTATAGCACAGGGCATGACACAGAACTTATATTACACATGGATGCTTCTGGGTCACACCCCAATCAGGCAGCAGTCAACTATGCTTGTGCATTTTTAAGTGAGGACATTTATTAGCAAGCTTTCCTTATTGCCTGCCCACCACAGCTTTTGTTCAATCTCCATTTCACAGTCCTTCATAAAATTTCCCCTATGAGGGTGATGATGACAATTTTTAAACCTTTAACAATGTTTCCTTTTACAACTGCAAATATTGGCAAGCGCCTTGACCTTTCACTCCAGACTTGATGGTACTATGGAAGCTACAGATTCAGGTGTGAAAAAGAACTTTCTTGCCTCAGAAAGGCATCAGTTAGGTTACTGAGGTCACCAGCTATTAGAAAGAAATGAAATCAAGGACTGAAAGAGATCAGAAAGAAGTGAAGCTGAGGTACATCTTCTAAAGATGTTTGATAACGAATCACATTTTCATAGGTTTACAAAAGTTGTCAAGTAAATCCAAAGCTATTATTTGTTACATATGGTGCCTATAATGCAAGTGAAATACAATTACCTGTTAATGTATGAGCTCTGATTTCCTGCTCATTGTGTTTTAATTCTTGTGGCAGTCCTTTCTGCTCTGTCTGTCTGAGCAAATATGGGGTATGATTTTGTCCAGAGGAGGATTAGTTTGGATTCTTGGAAAAAACTTGATTTCCTTAATTCTAAATTTTCTAAAGAGAAAGGGTGGATCCAATTCCCTGTGCAGTTCCGCAGCAGCCTGGCTTGGCCCTTGCACTGGGTTTAGCTTCAGGTCCTTTCACTGGAAAGGCACGTAAAGTGCTGTCCTGTGAAATGATGTAAAAGCTGCATGTGCACAACTAAAGTAAAGGAAAGAAGGCATGAAGTTCATATCTAATTTTGCTTAGGGATCATTCATGGGGAAAAGAAATGAGAAAACTAACAGACTTCATTCACAGCTGATGTGAGTCTTTAATGGATTTTCTCCCAGGACGTTTTCAATTACATTTCAACCTATGCAAACTTCTGGCATCTGCGGCATCCTGTGGCAAGGAATTCAAGCTCATTAGATGGAGAAGTGTGTAGTTATTTTGAATCTGCTATCTGCTAGTTTTGCTAGATGCACCCTCGTTCCTGTTTTGGAAGATCCAGTGTGTAATCATTCCTGCTTTGCTCCCTCCATGCCCCTCATGGTGACCAGCTCTTTGTAGCATATTCCTCGAGCTTTTCCAGGCTGAGGTCTCCTAGTCTGTGTAAATGTTTCTTCTACAGAAGAAGATCCACAACTTGCAGCAGCAGCTGTCTTGCCAAAGGGGCAAGGGGGGGATTGCTCAAGAAGATTTGGTCTGTAACAAAATCCCAGCCAAGGGATGGGTTTTGAGTTTATGCACACTAATCTTTACACTTGATTCTTCAATAGATACATTCACCGGAGCTTTGGTTTAAAGCTGCCCCAGTTCAGGGCAGTTGTTCTTATTTTATTTTTCTGATTGAGAACTAACTGGCAAAAGTGATGTAGTCTATCAGAACATGCAAGTCTGTTAAAATGGAGAGTCCTCAAAATGATTAAAAAAATCAATTTTGGTGGGAAATTTGCAGGAAAAAAATCAATCCAAATGTAATGACTTCATAAAGTTAAACACCCTGAGGATTTCATATGCTAGTGCCAGTTGAGCCTTAGCTACAGCTATGCACCGGTACTGTTAACAAAAATTATTGAGGATAAAATTACTGCTGCAACTTACTAACATTTCCATAAAGCTACAGCTTAATTTAACAATATGTCCAAATTCACTATCTAATTTTGCAAAATAAAGCTGTATTTTGTATGGCTGGAATTATTTTTTTTTCCATTAAAATTAGTGTCACTAGGCATCTCAGCTATTAAGGCAGCTTTGGAAATTTTAGACGGATTTTTTCTAATAATAAATTATTAATAAAGTTTAGCTGAAAAATGTTTACAGCCTCAAAACTGACTACACTAATGCAAATGAACTATATCTTAAAACATGCAAAAGATAAACTATAAAAATGGAATAAGACCACTGATAACATTACATTTCTTGATTTCATGGCAAGTTAATAGCTCTTTTAATTCCCTTTTTTTTTTAATGTTAATGGTGCTTTTTCCACTCTGATTCCAGTGTACTGGGTATGTAAATTTATAGCATTAATAATGTATTTTTTAAATAGTTATTCCTTTGCTTTATTTTCATCCTGCCATGGCCCAATCCCATTTTAGTGCTAAAATACTGATCAGTGAGTTCTTTGCTTTTGAAACAAGGTCATTTGCAATTAAACGCTAAGGCAAAAGAGTTAAATATTTCTAGATCATGTTTTTTTCTCACTGATGTTTTCAGACAAATCTGTGCTGGTGCAGTAAGACTAGGAACTTGAGAAACCATGTACTGCAGAGCAGCTGGGACCATATGCTGCTCTCCGTCTTGGGAAGCCCTTCTTGTGCTGGTACAGCAGCTCACTGACAACTTGTGAACATGCAGTACCAAACACTACTTTCTGCTTCGTAATCGGTTTCTTTCAACACCTCTTCAGTCAGTCTTGTATCTCTAGAGAACACAGACTGCCTGGCAAATCATGTCATTCAATGCTTTACCAACATGCTTCAAGCATAATTCAGTGATTTATGAAACAATCCTCTATTTAAAGTTGAGGAGTGACCAAAATATAAAACAGGAAGCATCTCAGTGATGCAAGCAGTTGACATGGAAACTTGCTGAGGCCAACTATTGTTTTCCAACAGATCTTTCAAAAATCATAAATATTTAGTGTCATGAACAGCAAATACTCAAGTGCCGCTCTTGAGAAAGCATCTGGCATTTTTCTTTCCTATGAAGAGGTTTTTGAGTATTTGGAGCTCAGTCCTCTGCTGGTGACAGTGAAGCAATTTTCTGCTGTTAAAATCGACTTGATCTTTATGAAGCCCTAACACTGCTTTGTTGAATACATCTTCTGCTATAGTCACAGAAATACATAAAACTTGCAAATTGCAGTCAACAGTATGTTTTCTAAGGAAAATGAGAAGTACCAGTTTTTGTGGCATTTATGGCAAGCTGAACACTGTATATGTGGACTTCAAATTAAAAAGCAACAAGAGAAAAGTATTGTGAAGACTCAGACTGTATCCATGCATCAGTTTTTACTGTGTAGCTAAAGATTACAGAGTCAGAAATATGGTCCCTAATCTGATAGTTAGGAGCTTCTTGTGCTGAACATGCCTCTGTGCGCAAGTATGGACTCTGTTATTTACTGGCTGTTTACAAAGGGTGCTGGTAAATACAGTTTTCCTAATTCTGTGCTCAAAGCACCCCGGTGAACTTTCACATATAATGAAAGTGGTGACCTCCAACACATATTTTACCACATTTCTAAGCCATTTCAGAGTGCAGTTTCCTAATTTCAGCTGTAGCATAGAAGATCCCATGACCTTGAATGATGCGTGATGCACTGAGCTACACCTTCTGTTCATTGCCAGTGTGAAGGGGCAGTAGGATGGGTTCCTGCAGCCTCTGTTTTAGGAGCTGTCTCACTCCATCCTGCCTGCAGTCACAAACCTGTTCCTGTTAGGCCCCATGCAGACACTAGACAAATCATAGAACCATAGAATGGTTTAGGTTGGACGGGACCTTAAAGATCATCTAGTTCCAACCCATCTGCCATGGGCAGGGACACCTCCCGCTAGACCAGGGTGCTCAAAGCCCCATATCCAGCCTGGCCTTGAACACCTCCAGGGATGGGGCATCCTAACTTCCCTGAGCAATTTGTTCCACTGTCTCTCTACCCTCAGAGTGAAAAATTTCTTCCTAATATCTATTCTAAATCTCCCCTCTTCCCCCTTGTCCTGTCACTACATGCCCCTGTAAAAAGTCCCTCTCCATCTTTCTTGTAGACACCCTTCAGATACTGGAACGTTGCTATAAGGTCTCCCCGGAGCCTTCTCCAGGCTGAACAATGCCAACTCTCTCAGCCTGTCCTCAGAGGAGGGGTGCTATAACCCTCCAACAGGTCCATGTCCTTCTTATACTGGGGGCTCCAGAGCTGGATGCAATACTCCAGGTGGGGTCTCACATAAGCAGAGTAGAAGAGTAAGTTTGTCTTGTGAAATACCAGCCTCACCTGAGCTCAGGTGTTTTATCTACTAGAAATAGTCAGCATTTAAATATGGGATGCTGGCACGAATTAAATTCTAGTCTTAATTCTTCCCAATTTCACTTCTTTTAATTCCCAACCACCTGTATAAGACCATATTGGCCAAAGCACCCTTTGAATATGCTGCTTTGCTCAGCATGATTGCCAGTGTGCAGGCTCTGCACCGGCCTAGGTTCATTGTTCCACTGTGCACTAGATACAAGCAATTTTCCTATCAGGAGCACAGAACAAACACAGAAAAATGATCTACACAAGTAGTTCAAAGGTAGAAGAATAAATCAACTTTTAGTAGAGACTTGTGCTTCCTGGCAAAGAATGAGAATATTGCAGATTGCTGCCCTAAAACAATCAATGAGAGAGAAAGAACACACATACAGAAGGCAAAAAAGTTGCTGTGTGAGCACAAGCTGAATTACACACATCCTATCAAGGTAATCTGGTTGTACCTTGAACTGTTTACAGAGTTGCACAGGAAGATACTCAAATATGACCACTTTCCATGAAAATGCCTCTGTAAATTAAGCATTATGAAATATTTATTGTGGTTCTTATCAATTTTTAAAGCTACTACATGGTAACAGCAGGTGTCATGGAAACCTCTGTCACTTGGTCATGGCCATTTCTAATAAAAAATATCTCAAAGAGAGGCTCCACCTCTTCTAGTTCTCCCACTCCCTCAGGACTGAGGAGCTCTTTTTGGGTCACTGTGCTGCATTGTTTTTCTTGAGTGTCACGCAGAAAACATGCCAGGCACGGGTTAAAAGAAATGAGTATATCTCATTGCTGAACAGTACGGATCCTAAGCATATTTCTTACATATCTTACATACATAGCTGCATAGGTTGCTCATTCAAAAGTTGTTTTCAGGATAAAACTGAACAACAGGGAATGCTAACTCATCTTAATTTAAAGTGAAACTCAATGAATCTTAATTAGGACAACCTGTTGAGGGGTACTGCGATCTTTTACAAGCTAGTAAAACCAAAATAAGCTACTATCCAGTAAACAATTGCATTCTGAGAATTTCAGGATGTCTGATGATGTTTGTGTCTTCTTTACCCCTGGGATGGCATCACTCAGTTAGATACAAAGCTGAGCTCATAGAAGCTCATAAAGAGTTTTCCGTATCATCCTTTATTGTGTGCTCACATCTGGGTCAGCGCAGAATTAAAAACAGGATCATCATGTCATCATTTTTGACAAAGGAAGCATATTGTGCACATATTATTCTGGTTATCTAATGGAAAAGGTTTCAAGTTGATGGGTTGTTTTATTCCCCACAGCCCATACAGCTGTCTCAGAATTTTAACACTATCAGATACAACATCCAAAGCTTTGACTTATTACTATATTTGATATGAATAATGATATATCATCATACTAAACCAAATTAATACAAGTTTGAAAAAGCAGTTAACCCTCATGCTTCATGGTATAAATTATGTCTTGGGAAGAAGATAATTGGCCATTTTAAGATTTCTTGCACCTTTCTCTATAGTAACATGAGAGTTTTATCAGCTCACATATTATTAAAAAAATGTTTTTAGAACTATGCATTCTTCCTCACCACTTCTTGGACTGCTCCGTCAGATAGTAAGTATTATCTTGAAAGTAAAAGCTAACTGAAGGCTTACAGTCCATGATTCACTCTCTACAAGCGTGACAGAAAGTTGAGATATAACTTTGCCAGTGATTCCAGAATGACTTGTGTAACCTTTGGCTCAAATAAAATGTTGTTTTTCCCCTCCCCAGTTGTGCAATAAATAAAGGATCAAGAAGTGAAGAAATGCAAATAATGTTATCAGTGAGAGTAATGAAATCCTGAAACAATTTCTGAGAGATCTGGTAGTTTCTTCATCTGAAAAGGCTATTAATTACAAATTGATGTCTGTCTATATTCTTAAATTCAGCTCCAGTCTGTCGAGCTCTGTTCAGGAATTACTGGATAAAATACAATGAACTTGACTGGGCTGGAGTGTTAGTATATGATCTGAATAGTATTTCCTCTTTTTAAAATTTCTGAGACAATATGTACCCAAAGGAGGTTTACATATTAACAAAATTACCACTGGAGGTATTTCACAACCAGTGAGGGGTAAACCTCAAAGGGCAGAATAAAAGTTAATTGGCGCTGGAAGAAGGAGTCACCAAAAATTGTGTTTCACTCTAAATTAGAAAAAAATCTCATCCTTCTTCATCCTCTCACCATCTGTATCAAGGTTAACTATTTTCTGTTAACCTCTGAAGTCTATGATTCTATGATAAAGTCAAACACAGAAATACGTGCCACAGCTTCATAATTTCTATCAGTTACATATGAGCTTATTCTTTCTCTTATAGTAAATATTAGGGCATAAGGTCACCAGAAAACTTGACTTGGAAATAGCTCAGTCATCAGAAGAGATACACAAATAGTGCCTTAGAGGAAAGCCTCCAAGAAAATAACTGGGACAGAAGCCAAAATCTCTACATTATTCCTGGCATATTTGTTCACAGTCTTAATTTAATTAAATCTAATTGGATTCATGAGTGATCCTAGTGCTTTTGTCTCCACTATCTCAATCAGATAAGTCTCCACATACCTATAGCCCCATTTGAAAGTGATTTTTGTATTTAATTTTCTAAAATCAGTGTACTTAATTTGCACACCATTTACTCCACTTCCCTATTGTCTAATGAAGTAAAAAATATAACTTGAGTTGAAATGATCTTGCCAGTCATTGTAACTCTTTCTTTCCCTGCTCTTCTCATAGAAGTTTTTGATTTAGCTTGACTTCATAAATTTTCCCATTTGCTCTTTGGTTTAACCTTGCTGGTTTTCGGAACAAGGGGAGCATAAAATAATGACTAGTCTGTTGTACCTGGAGCTAGAAGTACCTGTCTTTTTAGAGATACTGCGGAGAACTCTCCCTTTGTTTAACATTAGCCTTCGAGGACTGAGTAGACTGTATAACATGAAATGATTTATACACACAAGCTGATGAAGCTTTCTTTGGATTTTATTTGTTAAGCAGTTCTCTGATTTGCATATTAATATTACATTAATTAAAAGAAGGTTGCTGCCCACCAAAACCCTTTATTAAATGCTGAGTTTGCTCATCTGATAGATATCTATTTTTCCTAGGTCTCCTAATAGAGATGTACCTGGAACATGCAGCACTCTTGGGAAAGGCAAAAGACTGAATAAAGCTAGAGCCTTTCATCACCGAGGTAAGCCACAGCTGGCAATTCATCTTCCTACAGATGCCTGCCAGGACATCCCAGTACCTGAGCTTCTTCCTGTTTATAGTTGTTACTACAGTACTGCTCTGCTCTTCTAGAAGCGTTGTGTTTTCTCTTTTACTGAGATGTGCACGTACATACAACTCCACATAACTGACATTTAAATTAGAACTGTTTGCCGAAGAGGAAGGAGAATCTCCGTCCTCAGTGACGTTCACACTTGAAACAAGCATGGCCCTGAGAAACGTGTTCTGACCTTGAAGCCAGACCTAACATTAAGGCTGGTCCTGTTTTGTGTTGGGGGGTTGGACCAGAGACATCCAGAGCTTCTTTCCAAGTGATTCTCTTAACAGTGGCGCTTCTGTATCTGTTCTGGGCAGAGAGACTTTGCTTCTGTGCTATGAACCACTGTGGTTTTGAACAATGTATTTTCTTCTGGGCAGACTCGTCTGTCTTTGAAATACCTTATTTGTGTTCTGGAAGAACAGCCTTTTATAGGTTTTGAGGAGCTGGGATTGCCATGTGCTACATTTTAGAAAACATGCCACTGGCACAAAATTCACAGTTGATTGTATTTGCCAAATATCAGATGAACTCTGTATCTGAATACTGAAGAGTTTTTTCTACTCTTTCCAACTTTGCAATTCCTGTGTTTTTAGTTATTAGTAGACATAGCTTGTTTATAGATGCTGTCTTCTAGGAAATGTACAACAACAAACAGCCCTCTGCTCTCCCCTGCCCTTGTCCTCAGATGCCTTAGTTCATATGAGAACTATTTCCTTTTCCCTGAAGCACATATATTTTTCATCCACCATTACAGCCAGTGAAAGAATTTCCCCCTCCCACTCTCAGAGTGATTTTGAGTATTCACAAATGACAGTTCTAAAATGTTTTGGATAAAAGCAAAGTATGTCCTGCTATTCTTTAGATGCTTCAAATGTTTCTGCAGAAACTCTGTATTAATCTGCATACAGAGGAAGGCTGAAAATAATTTTTATGTTGGAATTAGTTGTGTGTGTGTGTGAATGTGCATTTAATGTAAAATAATATCCTGACAGAAGTACCGTACTTTAAATTTGATGAAGACAATTTATGATAATTAAGGATGCAATTTTTTTTAATTGCCAAAATTATTTCCCGCACTTCTTCTTAGATATTGCATTTTTCCTGATTTATGTTGTTAAGGCTGAAATACTCTGCAATAATTTAGTTTCTTCATTTAACATAATACTTAAACAATCAGAAGCATTATTAATGATGACTTTTAAATATAAACATAATTACCTTGTCAAAATATGCAACCATATCTTTTCTAGCTATTTTCGGAGACATTTACTGGTTAAGCAGTTAAAGCTTGTTTTAAGGGACTAAGAAATAAAATCATTCCAAGAATATTATAGGGATCTAACTCCACTTTTCTGATGTTACTGTCTCTGAGGCAACTGGAGTTGCTATGAAAAATGCTTTGGCCACAGTCCCATCACAATGGGATGAATGTTATAAATATATACAATGTTTCAGAAAGTATCACTTTTTTTTCCATTTTATTTTTGCGGCTGAAATCTGACTAATATTCTGAACTGAATTTTCATCTCAAATCTTTCCTCTTTCCATTTCATGATGGGCAGAGCTGCTCCAGACTTCTCTTAAGTAAAAGATTTGCTATCAGAAAACTTACTTTCATCTTCCAAGCAGTGAGATGAAATAAAATGTAAATAGAGCATGTCCTTTGTTGTACAACAACGTGGACTATTCTATCTTCTTGGCTGTGGTGTTTAGCTCCACATTTACACTGTCCTTTGGAGCACGACTTGTGCAGCCTCCGGAGGGAAAACCAAATGCTGCGCACTTGCAGAGGAAAGCCCCTCAGCTCCTGCTGCCTCTGCTTTGTGGAGATCGTGGTCAGCATAGAGAAATTAGAGTCACGGCTTTGGGCTTTTCTTCTGTCGTTTATTGTGAGTCCCTGGGTGGTCCAGCTCAGTAAGTTCATCCATCTGTAAAGTAACCATTCTGGTAGACACAAACTGCAACGCATGAGAAAAATGTCCTTTTCCATAGAGATTGTTTCAAAATCAACAGCTTTAGTATTTTCTACTGCCTTCCTATATTACTTTTTTCTGCTCGAAGAGTGTGTTGCAAAGATAAAGACTATAACAGAAAGCTTGTACCATACTCATCCCATGTATTTTAGGTGAGGTTTACGAAGATGTCAGGTCTTCAGCTGTGTTCACAAAGCAGGGCTTTACTGGGGAGAAGATAAGGGAACACCCGTTATTTTATTAGCGCTTTCTAGCGCAGTACGAGCTCTCTCCTCACAGTGCAGAAAACTGGCCATATGGCTGCAGGGATGCTTTATTTTCAGATCAGTGCTGCCTATATCCCATATTTACACACAAGAAAAAGCACTGGCTGATGCCTGCTTTCTGAAACTATGTGAGGCAAAGTTGAAGCTGAGTTGTGGGACCTCCCTTTTCTCCAGCCTGATTTGTCTGTCACCCTTATTCTAAATTTAAGATACGGGTTTACAGAATGCAAAAGGAAGAATCAGAAATACCGGCAGTTAAATTCAGCAGCGGAACATCTCGTGTTTACTTTTAGTTTGAAAAAGTGGATTTTCTTTTCCATACGCTGAAGTTTTGCTGTCAGAGCCCAGCTGGTAATGTGCATGTTTTCGAAAACTTTGTGAACAAGTAAATGTTAGCTGTGCTTAGACGGACCTTTGGCTTAGCTTCTGACCCTTTCATGGTTATTTTTGGCAAGACAGTTCCATAGAATAATAAGCAGTGGGACTGAAACCTAGAGAAGAGCCATTCTCTGTGTTGATGAAAGCTCTCTCAGAAGGCTTTTCCCAAAGGAGGCTTTTCACTTCTTAGGATACACTTCACTGTCTGTCACCTCCTATAAGCTGAACCCAAGAGGCAGCTCTACTGCACCTGTGAATCTCTGCCTGTCGAAGCCAGCAGGCTCTCAGCATTTCTTTTAGCTCCCTTCATGAGTGACACCTGCCAGATTCAGAAGGCAATGACGTGCTGCTTTTCAGCATCTCAGAACACTGGTGCCTCTGAGCCAAAGCATATATTTGCTCAGAACCACAGATGCCTCCTATCTTTATTGAGCAGCTATTTCAGCCCCAAATGAAGACTGTAATCCCAGAAGACCTTGAAAGAAGTTTTGTGAAATGTTAGATAGGAATAGCGCAGTACAGTGAAATGTGTAATGCACATAGCTGATCTTTGGCCTGCTTACTTTTCTCTCTCTGGGAGAATATCTGTACATAAACACTCTGTGTTGGACTGCTTGCCAGCTGCAAATGTTCCTCTTAAAAAGAATTAATCATGAGCCTTCTGTACTAGGGAGATGTTGGACATAGAGGTTTATGGTGGAATTTATCTCCTCTAACTTGAGATGTCTGTCATGTATATGTCAGTTCTGAGCTCTTTGTCCAGATTATCCTTACTGGCAAAGCAGCACCTTCATGCGATGATTCCTCTCCTCCAAAAGTAGAAGCCTAAAATATTGAATGAATTGCCCTTTAGGAATGCCAGTTTCTCCCCTCTGGTAGTGAAGGGAGTCTAGATAACTAACTCAGATGTTGACATCCGTTTTTTAGCTTCTAAATATGGACCAGATTAATGGGCTTTCAGTGTGGAGATATACCAGCTGTTACTGGCAGAACTAAAGACACAAAGAAGTTTAACCTTGCTTTAAATTTAGAGGTTTATTATAGCCCTGTAGGCTATATATTTGAAATACCGTGTCAGAAAAAGCATTATCGCATATGGATGTGAAATGTTCATTACCTGAGTGTCGGAAAAAAAATTTCCAGTATATGCTTTTGTGATTTATTCCCAGCATGATCAAATGTCACATCTCATTTTTAGAGGTTAAGTGATAAGCTAGAAGTACTATATTTCAATGAGAAATAGATGCCAATCTAGTGATTAGTTATACTGTATTCTTCTTTTACCTTAAAACCCCTGAAATAGAGGATTTTTTAAAATTTTCAAAAAAAGCAAGGCTTCTGTGACTGCTCCTACTTAATACCGTATGTACAAAATTTAGCTGCCAACCCACAATCCTGTAAAGGTCTTTGAAAATAACATTAGTGAAGGTACTTTTTACAACAACAATAGTGTATTTTGGTTCTCCTGTTTCTTTAATCATAATTTTTATTCAGCCCAACTTTTGATGTTAGCCTGGTAACACCTCTGACAATATAAACCCTGATCTACAGCTTTTTCAGTTCTTCAGTATGTTATTAGTATGGAACGCTGCCCATTTTCACTCTTTCAATACAGGAGACATTTGTAGACTGGCTAACAAAGCCTCTCAACTGTTGAGAAATACCCGTGTAGTTGCTGAGAGTGTGATTAGAGGAAATTAATTCTGAATAAAATGTAGGTTTAAGTTCCAAGACCTTAAGTTCTCCTGATTTTATCTGGTCCAGCACGGTGCAAATATCACTCATTAATGACATAGCTTTGAATTTCTGCACTGTTTCCATCATTTTATATCTTGGGACTTAATCACATTTATATTGTAATTTTATTAGAAAAGGCTGATGTCCAGATCTTGTCAAAGGAATGAAGGTGATAAATATTGCTCCTTGTTTATTGTATCTGCTTCTGATGCATCTATGGGAGAGGTGAAAGAAAAGTAGAAGAAAGCCATCCAGATATATATTTTTAATACACATTTTTATGATTCTGCAGTAGCAACTATATAATGAGACTTGTGAAACAGTCTCTGTTACGTTCCCAACCTGTAACTCCCCAATGCTACAAGTCTGTGCCCAAGAAAAACGTTTTTGTCACTTTGAAAGTTATCTAACTTCAGGTCATGCTATTTATTAAGCAGTATCCAAATCCACAAACAGTTTTGTGATTTCAGCAGAGTAACTTCTGTTGTGGGGCGCTATTGAAATGATTAAGGAAGGGTTCATATAGCCAACTACTTGCCATAATTTCATCAGAAAAAAGAAAGAAAAAAAGCAGTGAACTTTTCTGTGTAATTTCCACTTGTTGGCCATACTAAAGTCCAAACATTTCCATTAATAGCAGGTTTACAGATTTTGAAATTAAAACATTAAATCTGAACTTCAGTCCCCACTAAAGGAAATCCTGCAGGTTTTTCTGCGAAGGATCTGTGAAGGACAGATATTTTGGGACTGATGGAGTGCAGGGACTGATGCACAGACTCTTGTGCTCTTCACTTTGACAATGAATAGGAGAGCTTTTCATGGAGACCATTTGTTTTGCCCTTCCCATCCCACACATGCTACACCTGTGATCACCAGCACCTAACCCATAGCACACCACTGATATGTATAAAGTGTTTTTCTCTTTCTGTCAGCCTCAGTTTCAATACTTTATTTCCCATGGCACGATCAAGCCTGGAGGTCCTCCCAGTATGCTCTCTGCAAACTATATGCTAGTAATTAGTGCCTTAAGCAGTCTGAAGGCGACCCAGCCTGCTGAGGAACGGGCTGCGTGCAGCAGATCTCCAACCAGAAACGTTCATCTGTCTCAAGGGTAAAGCTTGTGACAGGGGACATGGTTTTATCATATGGCTTGCAGCTGGTGGTTTATTCTGTCTAACTAGGGATTTAGAGTGAATAATCCTCTCTTTTTGCCTAATGCCAAATCATACTGGTATGAGAACTGGGGAAGGGAACAAGAAAAATGCTGGACCCTTGTTTAATTATATTCCTGCTTTTATCTGCTTTTCATCCATTGGTCTCCAAGCAATTCATGAAATAGGCCAGTAGTACTACCTCAACTTCTCTGTGTCCCAGTGGCAAAACAGTGCTATGAGTAGATGCAAAACACAGAATCTCTGAGTCCCAGGCAACTACCCTGTCTGTGACAGTATTTTGAGAAGGTCTTATTAGTCAGCATTTTTTCTATTTTCTCAGTGTTTGGTAGTACAAACAGATTATTTTTTTCTTATTTGTTTTAAATACAGATGTCACTTTAAATTAGAATAAGAGTAAATAAGAGCAAGGCAGTAGAATTCCCATATAAAAGAAAAAATAAACAAAAGGTCATTGTTTTATCTTTAAAACTGTTTGCTTCTCTCCTCCTTCCCCTCTCCTGAACTTAAAATATCCAGCTATAATTAAATATCCTTCTTTTAAAGTAAGGAACTATATTCACAGGATTGGAGAGGCCAAGAGGCAAAGCCAGGATGGGAGAACACAGCTTTCTCTGAGCCCTGTGGTGGGAACCACAATATTGCTTTTGCTCCAATCTCTTCAGACAGTTTCCCAGCAGGATACTGAGCTATTTGTACCCACACTGATGCACAACTAGAGTCTATATGCTAAATTAATTTTAATGTATTCTATAAACTTAATTTAAAAGTGCATATACGCAATTAAAGAAGTCTTCACCATCTTGGACCTTCTTTTATGACCCATATCCACTGTCCACCTCCTTTTTGGGTTTCCCTAAATCCCCCGCTCTTTTCTCTTGCTGCTGTTTTATAAAGAGCAAGGGTTAAATGAGTATCTCCCATGACTCTTGTACATCAAGGATTCTGACAGGTCTGGTGCCTTTTTCCCTGTGCAAGAAGGGGACAATTTCTTCAGAGATCTCTGCTCCCTCATGCTTTGCAGTGGGCACCCCAGGATTCCTCTTTTGGCCACCACCCTGCAAAGGGGGGGGTTCCCTGCTGGTGGTCACTGCTGCTCTCTGACAGGGGAGGCAGAGTGCAGCCCTCATGCAGCAGACCTTCACCACTTGGTTTGCTGAAGGGTGAAGGCTCTTGCAACGGGATCTTGACCCAGGCTGATGCTTCAGGTCTGTTATGTGTATGTCAGTCTCTCTTGCAAGAACTTGACAAGCATCCTGGTGAGAAGCAGATTACCTGTCAGAAATGTATAGTTCAGGTACCACTCTGTTTTCTCTCCTTGGGCTGTACAGGTTTTACTGTTCTCATGACTTTAGATCCTAAAGTTGTGCCTAAATTAGGGGTGAGTCATAAGAGGTCTAACTACAGGTCATAACCTGTTCCCCCTTCTAGCTAGAGGCTACCAGGTTCTGGAAGACAGCAGGAGAGGCTTGGGTAAATGCATGATTATAGCATCCTGGCAAAATCGCTTCCTGCTCGGCACCAGACATGCAAGCAGACCAAAGGCAGAGTGGCCATCTGTGTATGTTGCAGCCTGTTTGGGACAGGAATACCGGCCTGCCACCCAGGGCACTCCTCCAGAGTGAGCGGTGGTGAGAGCAGGCAGCTCCTGCTGTGCTCATCCTGCTGGATCCCAGCCTTACCTTCTGGCTCTCTCAAGAACAGGGAACAAAGCAGGACTAACAGCATATGATGGTAGGATTCAGGAATCCCTCTGGTGTGTTGAAAGAAGCAGCAGCTGCCTTCAGCTCTCCTTGCTCCCCTCCCAAATACGTAAAAAGTGGGTCTGCGTAGTGGCACTGCAACAGTGGAACTTCCCGATTTCCAGGTCTGTACTTCGTAGCTGCCTCTGAGCATAACAACACTCAGGCTTCAGTGCCTTTTGGCTGTGGCTGTGTTTCTGTAAGACATGAAAAAACAGCCTGTGAAATATTTGCAACTACAACTGCATACACACATTCCGATGCATGCAATCAGCAAATAAACAATATGGGTAAAAATAAACCTGATAAACTAGAAGAGAAAATTTATTTTTACTTGCTTATAAATGAGTACCATGATGCTGATGCTGCGCAAAACAAGTGAGAGATTTTTTTTCCTTCGGACAGGGTTTTTTTATAGGAAGAGGTTGAGAAACATTCCTTTTCAGCAGGCTTTAAGAAATTCTAGCTCCAGGTTCTGAGGCAGACCCAGGAGTCCTGTTAATACTTAGTTGTACAGCCTTTGTTTGAGAAAGTATCCTAATTTCAGAGCACACAAAGACAATGTAATCATTAATAAAATAAATAAGTTCATATATTCTTGGGACACTCAGCCAGTATAGTGTAGTTGTCCTAAAAGGATACAAACACCAGTCTGAAAATGAAAACCTGCTGCTATTTTTTATTAATTCTGGATCTTCTGTATTTTTCCTTTTTAATTGTATCTACAAAAAAATGGTAATTTGAGGGCAGTAACATCAATTAACAGTTTAGTTGGAGTTACAAAGATTGTCTCATTGAAAGGCTATAGTCCAATGTTATGCAAATTAGTAAATTCATTTTCAGATTAATGCTAACCAGCAGGAAGTTGTATGGAAGGTTTATTTTTCAGCATGACAAAATTTCTAAATACAAAACGTATACATATCTCTCTGATGGAAGAGGAAATTGAAGAGCCAGATAGTTATGCTGGTGTAGAAATCAGAGTAATTGCAGTGAAATCAAAAGAGTTACTGCTCATTTACAAAGTGTAGCTCAGAATAGACTTTGCCCTGAAGTGCATTCCTCCTTGGCCATTTATCATCTCCTTTGAAGCCATTTGATGGAATTTGGAGTGGGCTGAAGTGGTTGTTCAAGAAACATATGGTATGGCAACAAGATAAAATTGAAGCAGCATGTTGTGGAGACCTGCATGAATCGCTCATGCTTATAAGAACCGTATATATAGAGAAATCTCCTTCCAAGGAGATTTCTGTGGGGACCATACAAAGTACTTAACAGACTGTCTGAAAATAAATTCTGGTACTATAACCTGCAGAAAGAAAGAGGCTTTGTGTCAGGTTCTTTGAGCCAAAATAATTCTGCAGATTCCAACAGAGTGAGCTGGATGGTTTTCCTCTCGTCAACATACTGGGTGTGTCCAGGTGCTGGTTGATATTCCAGATTCATGTGTTTATTGTTTAATTGTGATGATGCTTACTTTCTAGGCATCCAGATTTTGTAATATAAAATACTGTGGAATGCTGAAGAGAATCATAGTTATTACATGTTTCAGTTTAAAAGACACAACAGTACCAAGCCACAAATACCAAACTGAAGACGTAATTCATGCATCTTAACATTGTAAGCTAAAGGACATTGAATACAGCAGACTGATAAGAGAAACAAGATACAAACAAGGCTCCCCCTGTGGAAAACAGTCCTCCATCCATACCGGAAAATTGATCTGCAGTTGCAGAAGGAAGGTTGTCTCAGCTGGTATCCTGCAGTGACTAGATCCTCAGCAGTGCTATATACATTACAGATTTTGTTAACGACTTAAACCCTACCCAGAAAAAGCATTGAGTAAAAGTTCAGGTTTGTGTTTCCCGGCTGTGTTGTGATGGGGCTGACTACACAAAAACGGATGTTGAGATCAGTTCTTCAGTCAGCTGGGAAGTTTTAGGAGATAACTGAATGAATACAAAAACTTCTCAAACACCAGCAAATGTCTTAGGTTTTTCACAGGAAAATGCTTTTAAAGACATGGTATTTAACAGGAAACAATGTTATTTTGGTTATCTTTGGGCATGTGTATTACATTTGTAGATGAAATCATAGTCCAATAACGATAATAGTTAAGTTGATCTCCAGGAAGGAGATGTGATTTTACAGCATTGACAAAGAGTGGATCAGACCCCTCAGTATTCCCCACTAAGAGATGAGAGAGACAAGCGAAGACTGTAAAAAGTGTGTCCATTTTCACCTTCTCTGATGGAGCCAGGAACAGGCTGGCTTTTCCAGCTGTGTTTAAACCAGGAAATCTTTATCTGAACGTTAGGGCTGAGAGGCAGCAGAGCACCCCCCCCGAGGCACAGACCTGGTAAAAGTGCCTGAAGTTGCCCTAAGTATTGCTTTGGTCTGCATGGGTTGGAAGAGCGAACCACCACCCACCTGGGGAAAATCTGAACAGAAACAGAGGGGGCATTGCAACTCTGCACTTTCCACTCTGTGGGGATTGTTCTGGTCTTTCTCCTCAAGCTTGCATCAGTTGTCTGCTCTTGGCTGAACATGCATTCATCATTTTATTACTCTGTGAAATCGATGAATCTCAATATAAAGCCTTATGAGCTTTAAATGGTCCAAAATTAGTATGTGTAGCGGACAGAGGCCAATCAATCAATCGACAAAAATTAATCTGTCTTGTAGAGTGGCCTGCAGATCGATTTCTTGTGCGAGCTGAGCCATTGTATTGACTGAGCTGTGGGAACAGATGATGGACCTAAAAGTTCTGCAAATTAAATGATTTAAATTAGTACTGCAAGTATTAAATCAATGCTAGGCGGAACAAGAGGTGATGTGTTCTACTGTTTATCCTAAAATTAAATCTGGACAGCTGTTGAACAGTGCTATTTCTCATAGATTTGTAGTTTTCTGGGCTGGCATTCTGTCCTGTTCCAGTCCTTGTATTGTTTTTTATTCACTAATTTGGAACTGAATTATAACATGTGGTTAGGGACAGATGGCTTCGAGGATTTTTCTATAGGTGATAGAGAAAGAGAAAGAAGAAGTGATTTGAGTTGTGTGATTCAGTCCATGAAAAATGACCAAAGTTAGTACCTCTTTTGGGAATATCAGCAGAGCAGCACTCAAGGACCTTGAAGGAGTCTTCATTAGCATGAGCTCACAGAGCAGGGTAAAGCATCTTATTCATGCAGGGTGCATATGTGCCCTTGAGTGCTGTTGGTACATGTGTAGCTTTTGGGGGACACACAAGGATTTGGTTTCCACTGTGATTGACCTAAATCCTTAAATCTATTCTAAAAATGAGAGAGAAAAAAAAAAGAGGTATTATGTTAATAGAGATGTCTTCCAGCTTTGGTTATTTTCCAGGTGCAAACCAGCAGTTTTCAATATCTGGAAACAATAATTGGAAAAACAATTGAAAAACTGTTACGTTACATGACTCTCCTTAACAGCTGTAAGGCTGTCACCAAATACATCTGCTTCCCCACCTAATGTCATATTTGCATTCATGTTTCCTATGAAATAATTCAGCTGATGAAAAATATTGTTTTCTGGGCTGAGAACAGGGATATACTCCAACAGAGGTTTGATTGGGGCTTGTGGTCAGTGATGCTGAATGTTCAGATTGCTCTTAATAGAATTAGTTTCATAATAATGTTTGTGATTTTCCTACTCTTTCCTTTTCCAACAATAACTGTTGCTCTTGTATCTGAACTTACACAACAAAAAGTGTCAGAACAGCTGGAAAACAATGGCTGGAGAGTTGTGGTCAGGCAGTGAGCAAGGGAGCTGGGTCAGGAGGCACCGTGTGGGGGAGCATATTCAGACAGCCTCCGAGTCCATGGCGAGGGCTTGGGGTCCTTCAGTTTGTGATGGGCACTATGATTTCTGTTGCAGATAGTATTCATGGCCCTCAATAAAGCAAAAAGCAAGAAAAACAACCTGGTTGAATACCAAAGTGCTGCGAGCAATGTTGGCCAGTGGAGACTCTCAGTCTCCTCTTTCATGTTTTTCTCTGAGGCACCGTGTTCTTGGCTTGGTGGGCTCCTGATTTCACCCTGTGCCCTGGTTCCTAATTGTTCACTAAAATCTCATGAAAACACATGAGTGAAAAAGGCCCTGGGTAATACAATAAACATATTTTCACCTATTCTTCTCTCTCCTAAATAAATGCTCTTTTTCTCCAGCAGCTAGAAGTTGACTGTCTCTTGAAAGAGCCACACTGTATTTAGCAGATAACCCTGAATTTTTTTTCAGCTGCAAAGGTATTTTCTAAATGTGTCCTGGAGATAGGGTACTGTTTCATCTCTCCTATCTGTTTTCTTAAAAGGGTACGAAGTAGCTCAGTTGAAGGGCAGCAATTTAAAAAATGAAGCCTGTTAGGTGTGAGCGTTTATATGTCTATATATGTATGCACTTACATGTTTATATGTGCACTATGATTCACCTTGATATAGGTAACCATATATACTGTGGTCATTTTCTGGCACCAGCCGTATGTGCTGAAGTGATTTTGGGTGGAATTCTTTGCTGAATCTTGCTATTGCTATCGTAACACTAACTTTAAACCACATGGAAGCTTTTAGGATCAATAAAAAATTCCAGACTCCTTCAGGGCAACGTATCGTGTTTACAGCTGCACCATTGCAGCCATTGCTGTAATTCAGGTACTGCTTTACTACTGTAATTCAGTGTTACTGAAGAACACATCTAATTTTATGACGTTTAATCTCAGAGCGTTAATGGAAAGGCTCATATAATACAAATACATTTGCAAGCAAGGGCAATTAGCCTAGCAGTATCAGCTAGGTGAGGAAAGCTGAGGACTGAGAGCAGAAGGAGCTGTTATGTTTATTACAATGCCAAATAAATCATTTACAGCAAGAAACAACTACCTGATTATTTTCAGTGTCTGCTCTTCAATTAACAGAGTGAATGTGCACCTTTAAAGAAAAAAAGATGTTATTTCTCTTGATGCATGAGATTTTTGTTTCAGCCTAGAGATGAGATAATATGTGGGGATTTTATTCTTAGTCATCACACTAGAGTCCATTGCTAAGAGCCCAGCTAGCTCTGGGGTTTTTCACCCTGCTTTACTGGGGGGTGGGATTACCTGTACTCTGCAAACAGTGGCATTTTGTAACACATTTAATATAGCATTAAAACTTTATGCTTTCAAGCATGAGATGGAAGGGACCATGGGAGCAGACTGGGGTAATATTGCCTCTGTGGAGCTGCAGTGCAAGCGTAGCAAGAAAATTGCTGGTAGCATGACAATAAACTATGTCTTTGTGAAGGAAGCTTGGTCACTCAGTGCAATACACTGGGTCAATACAACAAAAATAATCCGATTCTGTTCCTTTTATTGGTTGTTCCGATCTCTTCATTTTATTGCCAGTGAGCTGCTTATATGTATGAATGCTCACAAGAAGCAAACCCGACACTAATATTATTCAAGTTACGAATTATGAGAGCATAGGCACCCAGATGAGCTCTTTTTATTTTATGTGCAGTATGTTTATATGCAAATTATGCAGGGAAAGTAGAAAAGATTCACATTAAAAAAGCTTGGGGCTGTCAATCAGGCAACACAGATACTATTGGGGGACGTAGCCACCCAGTGTGAGGTTTTGTTTCAGAGCACTGAGGACGTGATGAGGGGTGTGGTGGGAACGCCGATCTCAGGGGGCTCACCTCCTGATGCTGGCGTGCTCTAAGGGAAGCCTCTGAACCAGGTATGTTGGATTGTCATTGCAGTGAATGTTGAGGAAGCTTCTTCATGAAGCAATGAATCATGAGGAGACTTGGATGGAGAAAATTGATACAGATCAGTTGTTAATCTCTGTGGCGATCTGCAGATGGAAATTGCTATGCTGTTGCTAAGAATAGCTGCGTGAACTATAAAAGCTTCTTACCTCGCAATCAAAGCAAGCTTTCTTCTGGAGAATTTCTAGGTAACATATTGCTCGTCCACTGAGTCCATTCATTTCCTAAAGTGGTGCGATGAAAAAGGTGAACTATTGTGGAACCACCAAGTCAGGAGTTCTCGTCCTGAGCTCCAAGGTCAAATATATAAAAACCGAGAAACTCCAGGGAGTGTATGTTCCTGACAGAAATTTGTAAAATAAATAAAAACTGTTTTTTGCATTTATTTGAACAAGTATATTTTTCAGGCATCTTTTTTATGTTATTCCTTTTATGCATATAGGATACATACACTTCAACGGGTTCTATTTTATACTAAACAAAGGTAACATGTAACAACTTGTAACAGTTTTAAACTATTTACTGTGCTTAATTTATCTTAATTTTTATTTGATGTGATATTAATGATAAAAATATAAAACTGACAAAAAAGCAGGAGTGATATAAAAGTTAAAAATTCAGTTTTATAGATCTTTTTATGCCTGGAGCACTACAAAAATGAATATGCAAAACACAAAATATGAATTTCAAAAGATGCTCTCTAATATCAATACCGAATTCAGAATTTAATCAACTTGACTGTGCAACAGTTTATCAGACACTTGACACCAACCAATGTTAGCTGTGCTTTAATAGTCAAGATTATAACTGATCAGTTTTAAAATTTTGATTCTTTTATTGATGAAGAGAAAAGTTTTATCTACTTAGAAAAATCAGCAAATAATTGATTTTTTACTAACTAGAGGGATGGTTTAAATTTACTAGCTTTGAAATAATCCTGGGTTTATGAGAACTAATAATGACTAATCTCACTTAGTACAAAAGAAGACAAATGCTTATTAGAATTTTTGCCCAATTTTTGCTATTTTTACGTGCGTAAATGTTCCAAGATTTAACACTTGGGAAGACCCTGTATATGAAACAGGAGTACAGACCATAAGTATAGTTAATTTCATATTGAGGAAAACCTTCAAATATATTAATCCTCAGAAAAATAAGGTTAACAGAGGAATTTATGTTAACAAACTGCATTCCAGAGTGTTGCCTGGAGGTATTGCGGCAAAACATCATTGTTATTCAATAGCACAGTGTGGGTGGAGAGCTACAAGCTGAAAGGACCTGTTGATTATTGATTATGCATTTCACTCAAACATAAAAATTTGCTTTTTTCCAGAGTGGTGTAATTACACGCTATATGTTATGATGAGTGTTTCCCTTTAGAGTTACATTTCCATGGGCCTTTATTCAGTGCCCTGGTGCTGTCCCCAGGACAGCAGTGAGGAGATCTTTGTCTCAGAGGAGGTTTCCTGCTTCAGTGAGACGCAACCGAATGGCACTGAAAGCTGTAAACAATATCCATCAGAAACTCCCTTTTCAAGCGCCAGCTTTCCATCGGTCCTGCCCTCCGTCTGATAGCTCTCTTTTGCCACTTCAATAGAAAGAGATAAAATTTGAGGTTTTAGCAGCTTCGCAAAGAGTAAGATAGGCCAAATATATAAAGTTTGGATGCACGTGGGACAGTGAGCCTTCTCTGTTCAAAGGGGGGTTGCATTAATTTTGTTTTGACCCAACAGAAATATGAGAGAGAGCTGTGTGGTTCAGTGTGATTACAATCTGAAGTTACTGTAGGTCTTCTGATAAAGATTTGCTCTCTTATTCCTCAGACCATGAGTCTGCTGAGGATTTCAGAGGAAAAGCTCAGAGCAGTAGCGATTTGGGCCAGGCTGTGTTTTCACTGTGAAGGAGAGCCCTGAGGGTCATTCATGTTTTGAAATGGCCGTAGTAAGATTTTAGCATTCTGAGTAAGTGCAATTGTGATCATAGCACAGGGATGACAGGACAATCAAAGGACTAATCCCTGTGTCTTTGTCAGTACAGTTTAGATGGATAACAAAATACAACAGCCTGCTTGAATTTTTCTACAAAAAAAAATTTGGCTTTCTGTGGAATCGTCTTCATTATCAAAGAAATCCACATTTCTGTTAAAGAATTTACTTTTCCAGGTTTTATTCATAAAAAGCAAAGATTTTAAAATGAACAGTAAGAAATAAACTTAATTGTAATTTTCACAATCCAGTCTTCTGCTGTTTTCTAACTTTCATTTTCTGCGAAATGTCTCCCTCAGTTTTTTTTCCCCTCTGTTTTAGGTTGGATCCGTAAGGCGTTCTTATACACTGAGATTTTCCATAGAGTGTTTGGATGTTAGGATCATAAACAGAAATCAAATGGTCTTTTAAAATCCCAGGCTTGTTTGTTTTCAGCATGCAGCAAGGAAATCTAATATATTAACTGCTGATGTGGATAGGGAGAAGCTAGCAGCAAGTGGGAAGGACTATTATCAGACCGAGAATTTCTCAACAAGAAAAGACTAAACACATGCAGTGAAAGCCAGAGGATCTGCAGAAATAGCTGCACAGGCTAGTTTGAAACAACAAAGTGCAAGATTACCTAATAACTGTCAAGGGCGATTCTGCCTTTGAAAGAGTTTCGATATGGGAATTTCTAACTGAAATAATTTCTTGGTATTTGCATCTAGATCTGCTTTCTCAGCTGCTAAAGACTTTTGTTGTTTTGTACTCCTGCTGTGGTTACAGGGCTAGTGTGCATAAGACAGGATACACTCAATTTTTTGTCTTTCTTGGGTTTCTCAAAGAGAATTGCTTATGAGAATCTATGAAGCACATCTATGTGTGCACAACCTAAGTTAAGAATTGAATAAAAGAAATAACTGAAGGGAATGGGATAAATTAAAAGGTAAAGGGGGTGAAACAGCAGCATGTTCCAGTGGACTGAATTCAAAGAGAGAGAAGTTTGAAAGCCTGGGCAGGTGATATCCTGGTCCTATGGGAGCTGGTAGCCAAAATCACACTCATGCATTTTGGTCTAAAATTTTCCCTCTGTGTTCTTTTCCAAGCTATGCTTTTCCCTTGCTTTGCAATTGTGGGTAGCCCTCACTGAGGTAACTCAGAGGCCAAATTACCGTTCTCATGTGCAGATCTGTCTGGTTGCATGCTCAGAGCACGACAGTCAGTTTTCTGACTGCCACCTCATATTTGTCATACATTCCCATCCAGGACCCTATAGTTGGCACCTGGTCCACTGAATCCCGTAGCCCAGGCAGTGTGGTGGTGTGAGCACTGTGGCCCTTGCCCATCTTGCGTACTGAGGTGATGAGGCATCCACAACCGTTCAATCCCAAATGTTGGTGCCTGTCCATCACATCACCCTGCTCTATCCTATACATCAGGATGACAATGCTGTAAAGGCTCTGTAGGTGTATCCATAATGTGAAGATGACAATGAGCAAAGCATAAAAGGTGCTAGCAACCTGAAATGCCAGCTGTCCTGGGACTCTGTAAGCCCTTTACTAAGAAAGCCAGCTTTCATATGCGTCTTGGAGCTGTTGACTGGGAGCACCGTGACGCATAACAAGCCCCAAGTGATTATGGAAGAATCAGTGTCTGTAAAATAGTTTGATCTCAATTCATTAGCAGTATCAACAGAAATAGTAAAAGCTTGCTTGTTATGTTTCTATTTCTAGTATTTGCTATTCTGATCAATGATTAATAACACAGACATTTTGGCAGCATATCTGTGAAAAGCTTCCCGACAATAGGAGACTTAAGAAATTATCCACGAGACTAAGTGCTAGAACTTTGTAATTTATGATATCTTTATCTCATTTTGGATAAGATGGTAGTAAATATAATGTAGAAAAAGTCTTGCAAGGGCAAGAGTCTAGATTAATTGACGTAAAGGAGAGGAGCTCATTGGCTTGAAAGTTCTTTCCAAGTCTAATTTCTATGCACTGAGAGTGACAGATAACACTTCAGGAAAACTGCATTTTTATTGTCTTTAGTGATTACATGTTTCTGTTGTTCAAAGTAATTCTTATATTCAGTGGATATGCTTAGTTGTATAGTAGCAAAACATCTATAAGCAATAGAAAATGTATAACTACTCAGACTCCTGTGCTGAATGAAAAACAGAGGGTAAATTCTTTAAGTCATGGGTGTTTATCTTGTAAAACAAAGGATGCTGGATGAGCCAACATGTGTAATATGTGAATCATTCTGCCTTTGACAGAACTTAGTGCATTTATGTGATATATTCCATTCAATTACTGTAATCAATCCCTTTCACTGTTGATCAGAAGAGGAATTCAATAATTTTGAAAACTAACTTGTTTTTTTTTTTTTTTGAAAAATGATTGTGGAATTCTCCTAATATTTAGGCTATGTCTATACTGACAGATGGGCAGCTATATATTACTAAGGCTTGACATGTGAACTAAGTCATGTGCTTCACCTATCCAAATGGCTTTTCTGTGAGAGGTCCCAGACTCTGAGTACCTGTGTGCACCTCATATCTCTTAAAAATTGTGTGATGCTCAACTTTCAGAGCTTATGCCTCTGGAAGCAGATTTTTCTGAATTGCTTTCTGATGCATTTTGGGACAGCCTGCCTGTCCTCATATCATTTTGTCAGCCCAAAATAATGACAGCTGTTATCAGCAGCATCACGAGAAAGTTGTGAGGTAGCCGAGAAGGGCTGTAGCCTTCTCCAACTACAGCACGAGCAATGCTAGCTCCAGAGCGTCTTCACAAGTGAGCTGGCCTGCATGGACCTATGCGAGAAGCTTGTTCCCACCTTTTGCTACCACGGACTAAAATTCCTACATAGAAGTAGCTTTCTTTTTCATGACCATGTCCCAGGTGCAGTAGAGATCCTGGAAGCTGTTGATAAGTGATCACATTTTTAATTGAAATTATAGACTCCGGTCACCCAGGTTGATGCTGAACCTCTCTGCGGAGAAGTAATAAGAAAAATAGTGACCTTTGCTAGGGAGAACTTTGCAGCTTTACCGCTGTGCAATCTGCCACTAACAGTTCTGCCAAAAAAGCCTATCATAACACAGGTTCTGTGGCAGGGATCAGCACAGACAGCACAGGATTTTGATGACCTTCCACTTCAGCAAATGTTGCTCAGCCAAAAGCTCCAAGTAACTCATAACTAACTAATCATCGCATTCAGAAGAACTTATTTATTAGGCTTTAATCCATTAACACAAAGTTTATGTGGAAAACAGAAGACTATTAGGAAGCAAAACATTTTAAATCTTTATCTCCTGGGAACTGTGTTACTGTATAATGTTAGTAAGGATTGCTAAGGCAATATGCAAAACAAATGCTTACTATTTGGCTAAGGCTAATTTTTTCCCTTCTTCCTGCCTTTCATTAACACATGAGTGAGCGGGTTCCTGGGGTTAGAGAAGTAGGAGTGAGGGGGAACAACTGGATCTATGAGCCTCTGATATGGTGTCTGTCTGTACGCAAAGCTGCTCACTCTATTCTAGAAGGTGTCTGTCTGCTTTTTCATTGAAAAAGATCTGAAATTGGCTTTTAAATCCATACTTAGAGAAGAAGTATAGATTCGTCAACCTAACTTTGCAAAAGTTTTTAGGTTTTACTTACAAAATAAATAAGTCAAAATTTTCAATGGTAGGACCCTACATGTAAATTGTTTTTAAAAAATAAATAAATTCAGATTCATTCTTTGGACCAATAGATGGAGCCAGATATTTTTAATGTTAGCCAGATCAGTGTTTTCAAAAGATTTTGCCAGATTCATCCAGATGGTTCTGGAATTACCCCTCCCACTACCAAAATCTAAGGCAAAACATCTGTCATTTGTGAAAAAAAAATCAGCAACGCTATGCCAAAGTTTGTTAAGAACCTGGAAAATCAGGTTTGGATGTGCTAATTTGTTCATTTTTTGTAGTGATAACAGCAACTAGGACTGGGTGGGACAGTAAGGACATGAATGGTACTGTAATTTTGATAATGCACTAGTATTAATATTACTTCCTTATTGCAAAAAGAAAGTCTTAGGTCTATTTCCACTGTAGTTCATAGCAAAAGTGATGCTGAGGTTTGTCCTTTGGCTGGAACAGACGTTTTCTTTTTGATTCCAGATTCTGAGTCATCAAGGATCTGCCTTGAACTGGACAGACTCAGATTGGAGCAGTTCTGTATAACTTCACACACAATGTTGCGTTCCTGGTAGTTTTTCCACCCTCTAATTAGCTGTAGTCAGTGGGTCCAATTCCATTTCTGGTTATCTGCATATCACAACTGAACGCAAAAGTCAGTTGGTGCAGTGGGGTGAAGAGAGGGAACAGGAGTACCGTAGTCAGCTGTCCCCCTTTGTGCTATTCTGCAGTGCCCAAGTTTTGCAGAGGTTAAAGCTGTGTTTATATGCCAGCACCAGTTCCATGGCAATGCCATTGCTTGCTTTCTGTGTGGAAATGCAGTACATAGTTTGGATCAGATACAGCAGGACTGCAAAAGCTGTACACAATTTGACAGACGCACCTTGGCAGGCTGGTCATTTTGGGCAAGTAGTTCCGCAATTTCAGTGGCATCAGGTAGTCCAGGCATGTTATTTTTGCTGGACAGCATACTACATTCTCTAGAAGGGCAGATGGAAAAGCAAAAAGAGTGAGATTTTCAGTCAGTTTTGGTAGTTTTTAGAGGAGGCAGGATCAGGGAGGACAAAGCAGTATAACCGATTCACCCTAGGGAAACAGTCTTCAATTTTTTGCTTCAGTCATTAAGATTATTTTATTTATAGCTGTTAAAGGTAGCTTGAAAGAATGAAGTGCAATAAAAGATAAGGTGTGCCGCACCTGGCATTGACATGTGCCAGAACCAGAACTAGTCATGGAAAAGTTCTGCATTTCTTTTCTATTGTAACTGCCCTTACCCCTTCTAGGTTGTACATAGAAACAGATGTATACAGAAAGACATGCTGGAGCAGTTTCTGTGCACTACAGTTCTTGTGATGCTTTTGAAACACACTAGTAATGACTGTAGAAATTAATTTGTAATACGTTTCATAAGGTAGAAGATTTCTCAAAGAGGCTTTCCTAGTGCATTTCTAGTTTGTGTTTTGTTTGGGGATTTTGTGTTTTCATTTTCTGGCTCTAGGAAAGAAGAAAAGAATATTGGGGAATAAGTACTGTTCAAGTGTTGTCAAAACTCAAAATATCAATGAAGATGATCAGAATTGCCAAATAAAAATTATAAAAATATTGTTCCCCCTCCCTGGACCTCATTAGGTCTTACCTAGAGACTCCATTTTAGTGACAGAGTGCTTTACAGGCATTAATAAGTTTGTCCTCACAACATCCTCTGAACAGACATCCTTACATCATATATCTTTAGAAGAGATGATCACAGAGAGCTTAAGCAAGCTGTATCGTTCATATATTGCATACCACTACATACCTAGGATTAGAATTCAGGAATTTGTTGTTCCTAGTCCCAGACAATTAGGACACATAAAGCTAAAACCGAATAGCTGCAAAATATTAACCAAGTTTTAATTGAACCTCAATAGTTTTTGCTCCTATGTTCCAATGCTTCACGCTTTGGGTAATATTTAACAGCATTTTTTACTTCCTGAGAATGGCGTTCCATTCCTCATTCTTTATGTCTGTTCCATGTTGCCTCCTTCTATCAAAACTCTTAGAGGTGTTTTTGCAGTGGTGAGGAGAGATGACTACATATCAGAGTATGCTGCAAACTGCTTAGCGATGTGGAGCTGGAGCTCAGGCCAGGTTTTTCTGAGTCAGGCACTGACTATGGTTTGTTTCTTTGGCAGTTATGGCTGAGGGGAATTCTAGTGTGATATAAATGAGCACTTACCAGCTGACAGTAGGTTTTGCATTGAGCCCTATGTTTCCAAATGTTTGTGTTTCTGTTGGTTGCCATTATAGCATTCAGGTTCACTGAGAAGCCAGATGAGTAATTTGGCAGAACTGGCAGGAATTCATTTTCCTCTGTGATCTATCAACTCAATACAAGTTTATGTTGAGTATCCCACCAACTCCAGTGGGCTTGCATTGAGAGATGTATGGAGTTTGAGCATCATTGCTGATACTCATCCCTCATCTTACTGGTACAAAGTTCACTTTTTCCATTCCAATAAACAAAACTTGCACTGAGCCATCATTTATTGTATCTTGTAAAATTTCATCAGATAATGTGTTCTGGTCAAGGATTAAATCAGATCTTGAAAAAGCAGGATGTCAAGTATATCCTTTCCAGTTACATGTTGAGGTCACAGGTTGTATTAGAAAACAAGGAAAATATGGTTCCCATGAATAGCACAAAGTAATATCAGCTTTAGTTTTTTGGGGAAATTCCACATACAGTTACACACTAAATGCTGTATAAAGCCACGATCAGCTTTCTGAACCCCAAAAGATGAAAGGGCTGCCAGCTTACTGAAGAGAAATAACATCTGTATAGCCCTTTCCTAGAGCAACCACAGGTTGACACAGTGGTCCCCAGTGGCACAGGCCTTAACAATGGCCTTTCTGTCTCCAAAGCTCTTCCTGAAAGAGGAATTTCTCCTGCATTAGCAGCCCTCTTAATCCCCAAAGGGAGGAGAGAGCGCTTATGTGGCAAAAGCACAGCACATAAGTAGCCCTTTCTTCGAGGGCCTTATTTTATACAGAAAAATGCTTTGGAATTGTCCAGAATGATTAAAGCAAAAACCTAACAAGCTGTACAATGGATTTAGTTCTGTATTAAATTAGAGAGTTTTCTGAAACATTTTCTAAGGAACACTCGCAGAGCTCCACTGAACCTTATGGAAGAGGGGTAGTAAATCAGAGAAAACCACCTGGAGATGTCACCTGCTCCCCTAGGAGCTGAGTTACTCTTCCCTCAACCCAGTGTGCTGTAGTAACACGGGTTCGACAAAGGCAAATTTGAAGCCCTCTGGGTCAAAGTTGTCCCAGGACCTAGAAGAATGACACGTACAGAATATTGACGCTAATATATTGTGTGGATTGGAATGAGTTACTTAGTATTGCTCCCTCTGTCTGTATCTCTAAGACATTGAGGGAGGGATAAACAGCAATGAGCACTTTTGTCACTCACTGTTAATGTCAAGAGCAAGATACAGCATCACCTTCTCCAGGACTATACAGCAACTAATGTAATTCTGCTTCTGCTTCCCATATCTAGCTGGGTTTGGGGGTAAGTGCAGCAATGACAGTGGGTGCAAAAGGCTTTGATCACTGTTTTGGCAGAGATAAGACATGACTGATACTTTTACGTTGCACATGCTGTGAATGAGCAGTAGTAATAACATTACATAGAGGATTTAGTAAGGAGGTTTTAAGGGTGATGAGAGAACATAGGGATGTTAGAAAAAGATAATCTGCTTTGATGCCAGAGAAGATGACAGCGAAGAGCCAGCCCTGAATGCTGCATAGTAGAAAGGACACAATGTTTGGGTGAAAGAACTGATATCAAAGGGCTGTCTGGGAACTCTAATCTCAGCTACAGTGGTATAAATTGTAGAATCATAGAAAGCTTTGGGTTGAAAGGGACATTTACAGGTCATCTAGTCCAACCCCCCTGCAATGAGCAGGGAATCAGAAGCAGTTCTATCCAGATCTATTCCAGATCTAACTAGCACTGTAACCAAGATCAGGTTATGCTTAAAATTGATAGCAATGAGAGCCAAGTATGGGATGAGAATGGAGACAGGTTTCATGGTGGTGTGAGCAATGTAGGATCAGCTGAGATTAATGCCAACTGAGAATCTCTCCAATGGGGCACAAGCCAGCTCCCCCCAAAGTCAGACTTTGCATTGCTAGCCGTGAGAGCTGCACTGGCCCAAAATAGAGGATCCTGAATCTGCAGTCATCCCATTGCAATTGATGATAAAACTGTGATTGACGTCAAGGCAGATGTGGTCATAGTCTTAATTTAATGGGCATGTGACAAGGAACATATTCTCACTGTGTTATTCTCACTGCGTTATTCTCAGCTCTTTCCTGTTATAGAAACTGTAATTTCTTTAAACACACAGAAAAAAAAAAAAGCTAGTTGTAAGAAGTTATTACAAATAAGAGAACTGATGTTAAATTTAAAGGAACTGACATTAAAGGTCTTTTGCCTTCAAACACCTTTTCTTAAAAGTATGGTTCTTTGAGGACAGATGACCTCCCTCAGTAATCCCTGTACGGAATAAGTCAACAAATTCACAGTGCTTGAGTTCCTGACTGTTTTCACCTTGCACTGACATGAAAAGTGCAGACAAAGGGCATCTAAGCTCTTGCTAAGTCAAACTGTACTTTCATTTGTATAAATGTAAGCAGTATAAGCCAGTGGACAGTCCATGATGAATTCCAAAGCTCTTTAACATTTCTTCTTTCTGCCATGTGGTAGATCACCTTAGAGGCTACATATTGGCAGAGACATTTGACTCAAGGCATTATAAATTGTTTATGCAGCAAGCAAGTTCATAAACATATGTTCGCAAATTGCGAAACAGCCCTACCAGGAACCTCTACGCAAGAGCAGAAAAAATCAGTGAAGTCAGAAAGTTCAAGAAAATCCATGCAAAAAATTAAAAGGTCTGAAAAAATATCTCATCATTCTTAAAAGAGTAAATCAAACCCCAGCCTTCTTTATTAATGAGTGTGTCAAAGTGTGACTTGATCATACGCTACGAAGAGCAATTTCAAGGAAAAACTATCAACCACGGACAAAACCAGCTTGGATACTTCCTTTCTGTAGGAAGACAGAGGTATTCCATGATCTGTTACCTAGAAGTTGAAGCTTGATAAATTCCAGCTGGAACTAACAAACATGTCTGTAAAGCGAACAAAACATTTATTGATGGCTATAGTGAAGTCTATATTCTTAGCAATTATCAAATCAATATGGATCTGTTTTTCTACAGGAATATTCAGAAAAGCAAAAATTCACTCACAACTGTGATACGAATTTTTACTGAGGCTCTACAATGCTGCTTTTGGTTTTCTGAATTGTGATGGCAGATTTTTCAGGTCAGTACATGAAGAATGTAAATGCAAATCCTTGCTTTACATAGATTCCTGGGCAAGGGCTAGGCTTAGCTTGGATCAAAATATGCAGGCATTAATACTATTTTTTAGTACTTTGAAGAGAAGAATCGCTTGAGTAGCTGCACTGCATGAGAAGGGAAAACAAGGAAAAATCTAGCATCTGGTTTACTGTGTTTATCGGTCCACTACTTGCTCGTTGTGTCAAGGTATTGAGTTTTCTTCATGTGCAGTTTTTCACGGGAAGCAGAAATACATGATTTTCTCAGCCGTATGCAACCCACTCCACTTGGATTTTTTAGCCCACCTCTAATGCCCACCTTCTCACAAAGCTCCACAGTCTGCTGACTGCAATTTAAGAAGATCCAAACACCAAAGGTACTTCGCTTGATGAAAACTGACGAAAGTGACTAGGCGAATAAGAATACGTACATAAATTTTAGTGCGGTGAAGCCAGAAATTGGGATTTTCTAAGGATTAGCCTAAAAACGTGTAGAAAAAATTATACTGTAATACCTGGCATCTCCCTTCAATTGCAAAAAGACGAGTCTGGCAATGGTGTCCTTATTGTTCTATTTGTGAACTACACACTGTGCACAGTAAGTGAGAGGGACATTAACAGTAAGCTATAAAGGTATTACAGGGGTGGAGCCCTGAGGGCTCACAGAATTGAAAAAGCACTTCACTGTACAGCATTAGGTTTCAAAGAGAAAAAGAGAGCAGGCATTGTTGCCAGAAAGGTCTTTAAATGTGCCTAATTAGGATCTTCAATTTAATTAAGCTGTTATGCATTATAATTTTTGATAAAATATGTTTGATTTGTTCTGAGGACAGATGCTGCTGACAGACTAAGACACGTTAGCTCTTTACTGTACAGCAGACCTTCAGTGGTGTTGATATCTGTAGTCAGAAGCTGTGAATTTTCTCAGCTCAGCAAGTATACTCTGCAAGGAAAACTGTTGGACCAGCAAAGCAGATGTTTTTGGGGCCTTTTTTAACATTGAGATAATTTGAAAAATATTTCTTGACCCTTTTGTTGGTTTACAGTCTTCTAATAAATGAAATGCCTGGGGCAAATTTCATTTCTGCTGTTAATATAAGTTCTGTTTGGCATTTAGAAGAGCAATTGGGCAGCAGAACTGGCTTTGAACTGCTTTAACATCACCTGCATCCCTAAGCTAGTAATATTCAGGTTTATTTGCCCAAGGTAGAAAAGAGCAGGCTCAAGTCTACTCTGCACACTGTTCTTACCTGACAGTTCCTGAAGGACTTTCTAGCAACCAAAATGTTGAATAAATTCGTACTCAGTATTGTAACTGCTCCCTGGGCAGACTGTGCCCAGTAAACCCATGTGTGAGCCAAAAATTGTATCTTATAAGCAGTTCCCAGGGAAACTGGATTATAGCATCTTTGCATTAGTGGGGCTGGTGCAGTCTCTACGTAAATCCATTAATGGAGAATATTTTCTTCTTCATTTGCCAGCATTGAGTCCTTATAGTTGCTGCTATGGTAGAATGAACTGAACCTTCTCTTCTTGTGTAGAAAAAGTTAAAAGATGCTAGAGGGAGGACCTAAGGGAGCTTGGTCAACATAATATGATGCTTTCTCCTTTTGGTCCTCCCTACCAAAATGAAGGACTGATAAAAGAACAATCTGTGATCACTAGCTGGGCAGCAGCATGACTGACACTCGTGGCTGAGAGGACAATCTGGAGCATTCTTCCNTCCTTTCTCCTTTCTCCTTTCTCCTTTCTCCTTTCTCCTTTCTCCTTTCTTTCTCCTTTCTCCTTTCTCCTTCCTCCTTTCTCCTTCCTCCTTCCTCCTTTCTCCCCTTATTAAGGAGAGTACAGAAGTAACATTCTTGTCCCTTGTCTGCTTGTCCTTGTAGCTAGTGCAGGCTGGAGGGACTGCTGGTAATGTACCCTTTTCTTTTCAGTGAAACAAAGTCAATTAGCTTAGACTGGAAACTGGACTCTCTAATGGTTAAGACAGGCAAGATGGTTCCCACCCCTAGAAAATTACTTGCAATGGTACTTGTTGATTTTACCCTACATTTTATGAAACAAAGGGAAGAGGTAGCTCAGCACAGCCATTTTTGAAATTTTTTTCCTAAGAAACTATCCCCAGAGCGTCTGGCTCTTCTCACAGAGGTCAGTTCCCTGGCATTAAATCTCAGGCCATCCCTCTTCCCATTCTTGTCTGAGCTTCACAGCAGTTGGAAGGAGAGGACAGAACAAATTTCTTTAGGAGAAGGAATGAAAAACCGTAGAAGTGTGTATTTTTACAAAAAGCAGTAACATAAGAATCACCAGACAGTCACAGGACAATCAATGGAATTAAACATTAACTGAATTTAAAATGGAAACATAAAAATAAATGCTTGTTGCGCAACATGCGATTAACTCTGGGAACTCACTGCCACAAATATTTATTGGAGCACACTGCAAAGTACAGTTCTAAAAATAATAAAAAAAAGCCATGCTGCATTAATAAGAGAAATATGCTATAAATGATAACATAAACTGTAGAATTCATGCCAGAAGAACATAAGATAATTAGAAGTAAGGAAATGTCCACCCAACCAAGCTGCTCTTGGTTTTAAAAGATAGAGGCATTTTTATGCCTCTTCAGGCTGCCCACTGGGACTTATTTAAGATCCTCTCCCACGAAGCAAGCTGTTGAAGGTTGGTGAGCTTATAGTTATTGGAGGAGCCAGAACAAAGATGGTCCTAGTCCACTTGCAGCCACTACTGCCAATCCACACATGCATGCAGGTCTTGTGGGTTCCTTCTCACTAAAGCAGAAGTTCTCCCTGCTAAGGAACCAGGCTTACCATACATAATGTATGGAATTAATGCATCTCAACAGCCTATGCTCTCTGGGGCTTTTCCTTATTACTCAAAGTATATCTTAGCACAAAGGTATCAAATGCCAGTGGGAATGATTCTTCAGGGAGCAGGGGACAACGCAGGGAGGGCACACGCTAGAAAATGTATGCCATCTTCCCCTTTTCAGTATGTTAGGTAGATATGTTCCTGGATGGGGAATTGTTGTCTTTGCTGCTTGAAGGAAAAGAAAAAAGCAAAACCCAAATAAGGTAAAACTCCAACAAGAACGAAAAGCCCACAGATTCTCAGTGGTGAAACACTGAGTCTGAGTGAGAGAGTGAAAATTACAGCTTTTAACATTTCCCAGGAGATACATAGCTTGAAGATTGTACTTTCAAAACATGACATACTCTGGTGACCTGAATAATATGACTAGCTAAAACAAACTCCTTGCTCCTACAACTGGAAGCTTTCTGTGGCATTTTACAAGCTGCAGTAGTTGTGTGTGGCCTTTCACAAAGGAAGATACAAAACCAGAGCCAGGTCACACATTAGCACTGCACTCAGACAGCTTATTCATCAAATATTTGGCTGGGCTGTAAAACCCTCTTCATTACATACACAGATTAATACTGAGAAGTGATAAGAAGGCTGAGTTCAGGTCTCTCACCTCTAGCCACCACTTAACTGGCCATCTTTCAGCATGAAAAACTAATAGAAACATGCTATTCTTTGCTGTAGGCCGCAAAAGCTTTATTTTTAATGAAAATGTAAGATGGACGCATATTGAGTCAACAGCTTGAAGAGGAGTTGAAGTGTTGTCTTCCCAGGGGTTAGACACTGCTTATTCTACCCTGGCTGTTTAGAGAGTACTTTGAGGACTCTAGGTGAATGTGACAGGGAAAGCAAACTGCTGATTTTAAAATCATTAGGTATCTCGAAAGTTGAAAGACCTAAAACATGAGTGTAAAGAGTCCAGTAACGTTTGATATCACAGGATTTCCCAGGTGTGCAAAATCTTCATTAAATCATCCCAGAAATCTTCAGCATTTTCATAGCTGACCATTTGCCTTAGGTTGGTTTCAATCTGCAGCTTTCGAGCTACTAAAGCTAAGGTGAATTCAAAACTCATCTACCCTGATCTTTCACTTACCCTGTGTTTTTTATCAGCTCCACCATGAAGGACGTGGAAAGGAGAGTGTGCGTTTTGAGAGTCCATAATTATAATGTAAATACTATTTAGCGTTCACAAGACTGTCTATGCATGGGAAAGAATATTTGCCCTTTAAATGTATGATGTTGAATTAATGGCCTCAAGCAGCATGAACTGGGTTAACATGCTTGCACCCTGTCTGGCTATCGTTGCTGCTATCATACTGCAAGTATCACACACACACAGAGGTAGATGTCTGTGCCTCTGGAGACATTCAAAACCCGCCTGGACGCTGTCCTGTGCAACCTGTTGTAGGTGACCCTGCTCTGGCGGGGGGGGTTGGACTAGATGATCTCCAGAGGTCCCTTCCAACTCTGACTATTCTGTGATTCTGTGATTCTGTGACTGGAGAGAATATCAGTGTGAGAAACATGCTGCCAAGATGTGCAATAAAACCACAGTGCACAATTTCTCACACATCAACTCTATGGTTAATTAAGACAGCTCGCAAACCTGGGTGGGAACTGTTTTGGGTTTTTTTGGGGGGGCTGTACTCTTTATAAAGGAAAAAAAAAAGGCACATGGGGATTCCTGTTTTCCTAAAAGAACAGTGATTGTCTGGCTGCTGATACACAACTTTCAAACTGAGAATAGTAGTGGTGGAGCAGGGGAGTCTGTCAGTTTGAATGATCAACTACTGGGAGTTTTTTCTCTTAGTCTTCTTGAAGTAGTGATATTTCTCATATTCCCCAATTCTGAGGCATGCTGCTATCTTCCCAAACCCAGACTGATTGGTGTGTGCTGTTAAATCTAAGCACATGCTGCTTGAATACTGGCCAAGTTCAATTCCAAGAGACTGACTTTTCAATCTTGATCAAATTATGACTCAGTGAACTTTCAAGCTGTAGCAAATCTGTTTCCTAAGGACAACAGAAGGACAGCTTGTATTCAGCTGATATTCTTATTTGCACCCCATGCAACACTAAACCTTCAGGGTGATATTTGCTCTGGATATAGACTGTGGAGTACAATAAGTTGGTCTTTCTCATTTTGCTCTTTAGTGCTAAGAGAGCAGCAGCCTGGGGTGCTTACGATCTGCTTGCTCCCCTTTGCTTACTGACTGATGAACATATGCTTGCCCAATTAGTACCACATGTAGGAAAGAGAAAAGGAACAAACAAGGCAGATAATGTAATTTGTTTCATTCAGGAAACAAATAAAATGGAACGGCATCCATTGCGTGTGAAGAAATAGTGGAAGGAGTACTAGGAAATGTTAGTTGAACAATGTTACACTTTGCAGAGAGCTTTATTAGATGGAGAAAAATTTATCATTAGCAAAACCTTTCAAAGAAAGAATTTAAACCAGAATACAGTTGGTTTGGAAAAGGCAAATTTTTAAAGGTCTAAAAACAAAGCATCAATTTCTAAACCTAACTGAAGACCTAACAGGACACATGTTTAGATGTGGTGTTGGCGGATATGGTGTAGGGGAGAACTTTGTAGAGTAGGGTAGATGGTTGGACTCGATGATCCCAAGGGTCTCTTCCAACCTAGACAATTCTATGATTCTATGATTCTAAGATTCTATGATTCTATGTTGTTGAACACTGTGGAATAAAATTGCACTGTATCAGAGAAGAAGAAAGCCAGAAGCACTATTCCTCAGGAGCAACCACAGAGAAAGCTAGCAGTCCAGGTTAACTGGAGTAGTTCAGGGAAGATCAAAGCCTGGACTGAGAGAGAGAGGGAGGGCGTTTGCACAAAAGGCTATGCTGAGATACTCTGTGTGCAGAGACACCGATCAATACTCATAAACCCCCTTACATTTTATACTGGTCGAATAGCTTCATATTTATGTTAATCGATTATTTCATTGCAGTTCTTTTCTTTGTCCTGCTTACCCTCCTTCCTCTTTCATTCTGCTTTTCCTGTGAAAGCCTGATAGTTTACGAGGAAAAAGCAGCTATTTACTTACGGAAGATAATTCCTGCAAAAACTTCAATATTCTTTGCAGTTAAAGAATCTTTCAAATGCCAACTTGTGAGTCTTCAGTTTTCTGAGGTGCTATTGACCCATAGATAGATAAAAGGAAATAAGAAATTTAACTGACTTGTGCAAAGACACCCTGCTCATCCCTTGAACTCCCCCAAGGATTTCTGGCTTGTGCCTGAAGTATCTTAGAGTTGTAGGACGGCAACTTGTGCACAAAATTACAAAATGAGGCTTACAAACATCCTTTTCGTTCAACTTCTCTTCATTTTTTTTTGTCTCTAGTATAAATGAAGCTGAGATAGTACTGTGTATAAGATACACAGCATAAGATAGTAGTAAATGCCGGTTGTGAAACAATTGCTAAATACAGGTAATGCCAATACTTTCACAGATGAAAGCTAAAAGTGTGAAGGGAAAGGTGGGTTGAATGGAGGCAGCAGGGTGAAAATTTCCAGTCCCCATATCTGCAATTTAAAATTCACATCGTTTCTGAATTTTCTCTGCTTTTTATTTTATGCAAATAAATGGTGACGTGTTCTATTTGGCACTGGAATGAACATAAAACCAGGAGAGACCTAAATTCAAGAAACATGAGAGTTTGCAAAAGATTTGAAATAGGGGAAATGATGAAGAAATGTCAAAGGTAAATGAGCAGGACAGCTTCCTCCCTGGAGCCCATGCCTGGTTCAAAGCCTGCTGAAGACTTAGAGTGTGAAAATACTCATGATTTCTTTAATTTCTGTTTTTAACTTATGGGTCTTCTGTATCCACTGGGATGAGAAACAGGCACATAAAAATATTTCTAAGGGACACTGGAATAAAACTTGGCTCAAGAAAAACCACTTTCAAAAAATGTTTGTCTCGGGATTGTCAGTCATAGAAGGCTCATGGCAATGTCTGACTGTCTGAATACTTCTTGAAACTGAGACCTTGGGCACGTGCTTTATGAAGAGCACATGCTCAAAAGGAAACTTTAGAAATTAAAATCAATTTAAGTCTTCTGACATTTTTTCTTAGTAACACTAGAAGGAAACATAAATTCCAAATTATGGAACAATTTAAATTATTTCTATACTGTCTGCTGGGCTGCTCAGAAGAAATGCTTTCTCCTTAAAACTGTTTCTTATTTTCCCTCTTCTGTGCTTTCTGCAGTAGGTACTGCTGCAAAATCAATCTGAATAACTGGCTAACAATCTCATTCACTGACAAGTGAACTGATGGACGTTTCAAGCTAATATATTCTAATTTCAATGTAACATATTCTATACTTTAATTGTGATCAGCGAAAAAAACAAACAGTCAATCAAACTAAACCAAGGAAATTACTTCTGGCTACAACAAGTAGATATTTATGTCTATATTGTCTCTAGAATTCCTTGTGTCTGATGAGTTTCGTTAACCTGTATATAATTTTCATCTGTTGAGGCATTTTTACTGAGTTAGAACTAAAGAAAATAAGTATATTTTAAGAACATTTTGAAATTATTTTTAGTCGCTTTTTATAGCGGTCCAAAACAGCTATAAAAGTTTTATATGCTTTTTAATGTTTGTACTGAACTTGTCTTGTTTTTAGAATTAATGCACAGAATTCTGCAGCATTCCGCCTCACACAGGCCACAAAGGGTGCTGCTTTCCTACTGTCATGTTATATTTCAGCTAAGAGAATTCTAGCTCAGCACTGCCTAGGACGGACCCTTAGGTGTTTGTCAGATGCGAAGATGGCCTAAGGAAGACTTAGGAAATGTATTCTTTCATGTCAGTACCTTCACAAAGAGTTTCACCTGGCATCAGGCCATGGTGAAACCAAGGCCATACACACAGTTTCTTACAATGTCAGGAGTGACTTTTTCCCACGAGGGTGCTTTGTTCCCAGGCGGGACAGGGCTGGAGGTGCACCGCAGCCTATCCTCACCTGCCCCGTGCGACACAAGCCTTCCTCTGTCACTCAGGCTGCAAATCCTTATTGGTGCATTTTAACAGACAAATAGAAAATTCTAGTCATTTATAATGAGCAAACCCTGGATCCAAATATTCCAATTTCAATTTGCCATCTTCCTTCAGCCCGCCTACGTTCACATCCAGACTTTGGGCACAAACCTCTATTTCCTTGATGAACAGATGCTGAACCACTGAGCTGAGAAAACCTACAGTTTCCAGGCCATTCGGTGGTTCCTATTGGGATTTCACAGCTCAGAACCCTGTCTAGTTTCCACACAGCAAAGCACAGAGAGCAGAATTTGTGATGCTGACATTTAATCTGCTTTTTCTAAAGTACTGCTTTCCGCTTAAAACTTTGAAAAAAACCCATCTACTACAGCATTTACTTTGTTAAGCAAAAGTGGGAAATAAATATGATTTTTCAGTCTGTTTTCTTTTAGAGACTATTCTCAACTGGAATGGAACAGCTTGTGCTAAAATGCCCAATTATAGCAGAATCTCTCCATGAGGCCATTTGACGTTGTTTCTTCCTTTTCTGCAAATGATATGATAGAAACTAAAAGCTTGTCAAAATTTACATAAATGTATTTTATTCTTTTCTTGTGCAGCAGGTAAATATGTGAGACACTCTTGTCAAGAAGATTTATTTTATCTATTCAAGTGTAGAGGTAGCATGGACTGTTTTAAAGAGCAAGGAGGTTACTGAACTGTCATAACACACTTGTGCGGGCATTTACTGCTCACTTAACAACAATGAATAAATACTTACTGGGGAAACTCTTCTCCTGACCCCAGTATACTCATTTTTGATTGGTAAATCTTCATACGTGAAACCTCACTGATCCTGCACTTTTGTTCATGTGAGTAAAGAAACATCTTTACTAACCAGAGGATACCTGAGCTATTAGCGAATGACAGTGTAGTGGCATTGTACTGGGGCTTTGTTTTGGGCTAACTGGTTTTGTCTCTGTTGACCTTGGGTTTGGGTTTCATTGTCAGGGCAGACTCTGAGTTTTTAAGAGGCTTCATGTGAAGAGGTAACAAAGAGTCAAAAAGTAAGGTGGAGGTAGCAGTTACTGAGATATATATAGAAATGCTAATAATCTGAGGTTGTTCTGGGTACCTCCCATGTGGCCGGGCACCATCCTGGATTGGAGGGTACCACGGGTGGTGCAGCACATTGTAGGTTGGAGTCCTCAGGTGGTAAGGGAAGTGAGTAAGAGCGGGTATGGCATTAAAAAGCAACCGGGAAGAAGGCAGAGGTCAAAAATGAATTAGGCATCCTGTTTTCCATCCAGGTCAAAGTGGGCTTCAAAAAGGCGTGTTTGTACCTAATCAGTCTTTCCATATCCTCCATTAGCTTGTTCAAAATGAGATGATGGTTATAAAGATTAGCTGTGACATTAACGGCTGCTTGTGATCATTTTGCTCTCTGATTCCTAGGCTGGCCACAGAGGGGACTCCTGCAGATGTCTGCTTTAAAACAAGGTTTTGGGCAGGGTTGTGCCTTGAGGTAAAGAACTGCCTTTGGCTTTTGCTGAGCATTGCCATCATCTTGGCAACTTGACTGCAACTTGACTGCAGAAAGCTGTGACTTTCAGCCTGCTTTTATAGGATGGAAAATAGCTATTGTGTCTGAGGTTTCATTTTTTCTGTATTATCCCTTACATTTTTAAAGTACTCTTTCTCAACTAATTTATGGAACAGATAATTTAATCTGAGAGTTGAGTAAGTGTGCTGAAATACAGCTGCATTTAAACGAAAACTTATATTGTTTTGTTTTCTTTTATTCTGTTCCCTTGAAAGAAAATAGTCATTTTCACTGCAAGTACATGAGGAGATTTTTATCCAGAAAGAGATAATATTTAATGTTTTCTTTTTTTAGAAAGTGAAGATGAAAAATTCTTTTAGCACTTTTAGGAAATTGCTCTATTTTTATCTGTCATGCGGTCTCAAACGATGGAGAGGCAACTATCTTTTTATCTTTTCAGTGTGGTCTGCTAGAAAAAAGACAATATTAGAAGAGCAGAAAACAGTAAAGCTAAATCTACATAATTAAATTGCCTTATTCTCTCTGCAGAGAGAATTTATAACTTTATAATTTATAGCAGTTACAATATTTGGAAGTGATGGGAATATAAAGTGGATGGTATTCACTTGAATATACTTACAGTGTAGCTCAAATATTTAATGTTTGGATACTTATAGCACCTTTCTGAGGTAGAGAAGAAGTACTACTGAGTTCTTCTTAAAAATGGGAACAAAACTTAAAAGTTGCTTGCTGAAGGTCAGAGAAGGAGTCTTTCACAGCAAGATATGATGTCTCTAATTAGAGATTAAGGCTCACATTGTAACCGCTAGCCTTCTCTAACTGGATTGTTTCAGTGTGGTAATAATTGTCTGTTTAAAAGGATCTTGAACAACACCTGAGTGGAACAAATTATATGGAAATTATATTCATTATTTAGTAATTAAAACTGTAACAGTCTAGTCAGTTGGCCTGATCCCTAAAGGGCACACATTGCAGTAAGTAATCTTTCAAAAGTTCTCCACGGTATTTTCAAACTCATGTGTATGAACTGAAAACAATCTCACCTTTTTCATTAGCAGAGCATGTAGTAGGGCAGGCAGAGATAAGAGGGACTGTAAAGATTTCATAATGTTACCTGATTTAATAATCTCCTACAACTAAAAAAAGGCAGAGNCATTACTTAGCCACTTCTGAATCAAGGTGGTATTTATCAAGTGCTGCTGGAGCTCCCTTTCCTCAGTCATCTTTTCTGGTGCTGGCTGCTGTTGCATGCAAAAAGTATGTCATGGTTTTCCTCCTTTCTCTCCATCATTTCCTGGCTTCTGGTGCCACAAAAGACACCTGGATGTGATGCTCAACTTTTCTTTATCTCCCAACATCTGACACTTGTGTTTATTCCTTCTGGGGTTTTTTTCTTTTTTTTTTTCTTTTTTTTTCCTTTTCACTAATGTTTCCACATGTCAGTAAAGTCCAGTGCAGCTAGCACAAGAAGCAGACTCCTTCCTTTGGTCAGACATAATGTGTATGTAAGCCTTCATGGCTGGGTTATCTCACAGTTTACAATAACAAGCCACCTCATTTGATGAAGAAGTGACGTCTGGAACATGTGTAATTGCAGCAACTGACTTTGGTTGGTCGGTGCCATAGGAGGACAGAAGTAAATATCTTCCAGCAATACAAGGGGAAATACTTGCTTTCCTGAGGAAAGCAGCATTAGAAAACAGGTTCTGTTGAGTAAATGTTTAAAATGTAAATGAATTGGCCATTTCACTGAGAACTTGATTCTTTCTCAAACTCTGTCAGAAGTTCTTGTCTTTTAATTGCTTTCTGCATCTCCAGCCTGATGTCCCACATGCTTTAGCTGGAAACCCATCAGAGTTATATCCACGGCCAATGGACTAAGCAGAGACTCTGGCCGCTTTGGTTTAGCTGCTCTGTAGACAGCTCTTGTCAAAGATGGGATGTGATGTCACCACCCTGTGGTCATAAGAACCAGCTGCCACAGACTTCGGGCCAAAAAAAGACGAGAGAGTAGGAAAAGCAGGTAAAAAAGTTGAAATGAAAGTCAGATGAGGATAATTGACTGCATTAACAGGGATCTACTGTCCTAGAAGAGTTCAGCTTATAGGCAGCTTCACTATTGTGCCTTAAGCTATCACTGATCCTGGAAAAATCCTAAATGTTTTGAGCTAAATGGTTAGTATTTATTAGGCTTTAAAGATCTGTTATAATTGTCATCCAACAAGAGCTTCTTGGAAGTGTGGGGCTGAAGACAATTCTTTGCTGATGTGTCTGTGGTTTGTGAATATGATTCTCCTGCAGATGGTTTCATTCATACAAATAGCGTAAAATGAATAAAAATTATTTAATAACTTCCTGACTGACCTATGCAATTTTTCTACTCCTGTGCTATGCCAGCCCTACAGTGATGCTAACTTTGAGCAGCTCACCCAGGGAACAAAACTTAGCCCCTTCTGAAGAAAATATGTCTCATGTAGTTACCTTATGATAGCCATGGAGGGGGCATGGAGGAATGCAGGCTATTTACAAGCATATGGTCACACACATATATTTTTTAAATGGACGTTACTTGTGATAAACACAGTATAAAGAGAGTTCCACTGGATAAAATAAAAACTATTTGTGAGAAATAGCAGCACAGTATCGATAGAGAAAGCAGGTAAATGGAAGAATAGGGACAAAGCCAAAGCCAAGGGCACTGCTCAGCTCCCCACACTGCCCTAGCACAACTGCACTTTAATTCTGCTTTGCAGTGACCTCTAGGGACAAAAGAGCAGACCAGTCTCTGATGAGAGCATTAACAGGGAGAGTGATAGCACGTTTTGAATGGAAACCCTGTTCACTGAGCTGAGGTTGCCATCTCTCACCAGGCTCCCCTAGCCTCCCTGGTGAAAAAGGCAAGGGTTTAATTGTGAGAGTGGATCAAGATTTATGGTCTGGGTGGGCACTATAGACAAATGTTTCTTCTTCTATTAGCAGCCACGTTGAACTGATGCAGCATGAAAGAAGGCAGTAACTGATGAGTCTCAGAATACAGATTGTTCACCTGACTGAGAATAAACTTGATAATTTTTCTAAAAAAGTTATTTCTTGGTCTGAAACTGTCCAGAGCTCTGAATGGATTGGATTCCCAAAGGTCATGGGGCTGTTTTCCTCCTAGGACTTTCGGCTAGCATTAGGAGCAAGGCAGAATAGCCAGCTTGTAAATACACTCTTCGTCCCAGAGTTTGTGACAGCTGCCATGTCATTGTTAGACTTTCATTTCTTATCCAAGCAGGAGCCTCTGCTCACTCTGGAGAATCTTGAAAGACCATGGCATATTTCAAGATCTGCATAACTAGAATTGTGGTCATGCTGAGTGGTTCACACTTAGTTTGTGAACAAACACTCTAGCGTGTTCTTGGTGAGAGGTTGCATGTGGAGAGGCAAATCACAGCTGCAATATTTCAGCTGGCTTTCTTTTACAAGTCACAACGTGTAAAATTCCTGATATCAATATATGTCATAGCAAGGATTATAAGAAATCAGAGAACTCGGTAGTTATAAGATAGCTCACCAAATTTATTCAGCAGTGTTCACTGTGTAAAAGGTTTTATCACACTCATAGCTGAGCTGTTCTCAGGATACCTCCGTATGTGACAGGTTGTGTTTATATGAATAAATTACTTCGGCAAAAAAAGACCCAACCCAATAAAATAAGTCAGCCATATAGAAAAAAATGTTCTTTATAAAATCAGTTCCATAGCTTTGGGGCTACCTGCTTATTACAGATATACATAGACAGAACCCAGGAAAAAATTACAGGTAGAGATTGCAGAACCTTACTTATAAGCAAAGGCAGGTTGTGTAGTTCTACTTTTGGAGGGAACTTTTGGAGAAAGGCGACAGCTCACAGGGAAGATTCCGTTTTCCACTAGTATCATTGAACTAAAGCAACACGAATGAAGCTCACGTGGCAGACAGAAAGCCATGCAAAAAAGGACCAGAAAGATGCAAGTGACAAAAACCAGGAGGGTATGCTGGGATAAGTTTGAAGGAAGGAGTTTCTTAAGGCCAAATAGCTTCAGTCTGTGCTTTTGTTATTATCCTGAGTAGTTCCAGTCTTCTGCACTTACTGAGTATCACTGTCTTCTTAAAAAACCTGGTTTGACATCTGCAGTGGAGAAATTCAGTATATCCTGTTGCAGCAGCATTTGAGAATTCAAGTGTGTGCATAACCCCAAAGGAAATAACCACTGAGGTCTCTTATTCTGAGCTACTTGTGCAACTTTTAAGATAACTGTTTCCCTCTTTGACAGCCAAACTGGAGGGTTATGGACACGACTCACTATCAGTATTGTTTTTTCCCCAGTAGTGGGATCAGAGGATAAAGCAACTGATGGCCTGATATCCTTCTCTCTCACTTCCAGCTGTCTGGAGGAGGTCACAGGGCCAGCCTTGATCCACTGCCAATAAGGCCATAAATCTCTTTAAGGCTCATCCTCTGTTGTGATTTCTGATACAGCCGAGTTAGTCTTGGTAAAACTATGATGAAAACAACCTTTTTTTTAGGATTCTAGTAAGTTCCTCTTCCAGATCCAGCTGAAACCAAGAAAATTTCATTGTGCTTTGAGAAAACTACAATAAAGCCAAGCCTCAGTAGATCTGAGGTATAGGCAAAAAGGTTTTTATCTCTTCTCGCATTATGCAAGCCAGTTTGGCATAATGCCATGTGCATGGGCACGTTTCACCAAGGATATCCATGGCTCTTTCCAGCAAAACAGCAATATCTACTGGAGTAGGGGCCTTTCAACTAAAAGTTTTTAGCTCCCAAGGAATAAGGAGATCATTTGCTGCAGTTGTTAGTTGGTCCTGGCATTTTTTCTTCTAAGTCAGGAATTTGCCATCATTGAAACATTTTGCTACCACCGGAGGCTGAGTTTCCTAGGAGCTTTCCCAAACCTCCACTTCACTCCAGGCAGTCAAGCGTTTGTGCTTGTGTTGCTCTTGTAGTCTCATCAGCTGAAGGTTTGCAGTAACACAACTGGGAGGCTCCGTAGGAGTGACCTCTTCTCCTGTTACTTCACTGCGCAACGTTCTTTGACTAAATTCAGACCAAAACCTTGTTCTCCTTTATTTTCCTCAAGAGTATCCCAGAGATTCCTCTGTGACAGTGGAACAGTGGAGTCAATATTTAAAAACAGTTGCTTCCTTTGGTTAATATTAACCTTCTGATAGATAGAAACCAGAATGTGATTATCCACCCAGAGTTTTCAAACCTGAGCCAGGTGAAATGGGAATGGGACATGAAAAGGTGCTTCCTTCCACGGCTGGGGCTCAGTGCTTGCTGGAGGAAGAGGCCATTCAGCAGAAGAGGATCAGAACTAGAAAGTGCTTTTTCCATTATGGGTTTTCTGCAGGATTTCCTCATGGAAGCTAGTGCTCTGTCTTGCTTTGCTGCTCCCTGCTTTCCCCTCAAGGCTGCAGGCCTGGAGTAATGTGCAGACACAGTGAGAAATGAAAGAGCAATGATGTAGCTGTTCTGGCATGGAAAACCCCTCCCTTGATGTTTCCTGATGGTCAGGTACTTGGGATCCAAATTTTCTGCAATCTCTTAGCAGCTAGATTGGCTTCCTGCCTCAAGTGGCAGCAAACACCTTCCCAAACCAAGGGAACACTATCCGTGTCTCTACTGCTTGCGAATGCCTGGACTATGATATTTTGTACAGAAGAAGATGAGCAAAGCGATATATATTTTTTCCCTCCCTCTGCATGTCTGATGTGTAGGTTTACCCTACCAAAATACTGAAGATACTAAAGATAAAGTTCAAAAATATAAAAGTATCACTGTCATTTAGATAAATACTCTGAGTTTGCTGGTTTCTCATTAGGTAGGTACTGTCATATTTCATTAAATCTTTGCATAGCAGATGCAAAACCACACAAGAAACTCATCAGTATTTGGGAGTAATATTTCTGCAGGATATTTGATGCATCCTACCTAATTTTTATTACATCTTCTTTACTGGTATGTCAGATGACTGCAGTTTACTATAGGTGATGGTAGTAATGAAATATTCTTTGCCAGTCCAATATTACCTAATTTGCCTGGCTGCACCAACACACGAGTATTTTGCAGCAGTTTGAGCTGATGGGAATGATGAACCAATGTGTAGAACTAACTCTAAGTAAAACCAGAGAACCTGTACGTAGGGAACCCAACCACATTAAATCAACTCCCTGTCATAACCTTGCAGTACCACTTTAACCTGCCCTGTGCCAGGACTGTCATTCTCTCATGTCAGCTGTGCCTGTTTACTCTCGTATGCACTGAGGGACAGGACTATCTCATGCAGCATCATCTGGACTGATGGCCACTGCGATGCATTGCTTCTGTGCGTTGCACACAGCCACTGAAACCTAAACTGTCACAGCTACTGACAGTCGTCTCTGTATAAATCTGGGTATGCAACTTTGAAAAAAGTAACTAGGTCTCTCTTTCTTTTTCTTGTCAGAGTGCAACAATTTGGTATGAAAACATTCTGAAAAGGAACTATTTTGTTTCTTTTCTGAGGCTTGGGTTATCCCTCTATCACATATGGTAGGAAGTGTCACTGGGGTGTTCGATGCTTTCTTTGTGCAAAGATTGTATGAGAACCTTCAGGGAGGTTGTTCAAACTAAAACTATTGTTATGCTTGAAGCGTCTAAACCAGAAACATTTTTCAGTTGCAGTGGTTTTGCCATTTTAGGATTATACTTCAATTATAACTTTTGTCCAACCCATCTGGTGCGAGGGTAAAGGATCAGGTCTGCAGATCTGTTAAAAAATGGCATTTCTATAATCATGATCATTTCTGGTTATCTGCTAACCTATAATAATTTTCTTGTCTGGCTGCCAGTTTAGATTTGTTTTTTTTTTTTCACTTTCCTTCAAATTGGTTACATTTCTTGCTTTATTTTCTGTCCCGAAATAACAGAATATCTTAATTTTCTTCTCCTCTCGTCCTATTAAGATTTATGATTTAACTATGAAGCTGGATTCAGTCCAGAGATTTGTAATTGGTTTAAATATCCTCGAAGCTTGGCTGTGATGAGGCAATTTTGCTCCATCTCTTAAGTTCCTTGTTATTTGTATTTAATTGGTGGTTTTTCTATTTTAGATGTATTCAGATAAAACTTTTCTGACTCATAAAGGCTGCTGTCTCCATCTGAATTATCACTGTTTAGGGATAATAGATATTGCTGTCAACAACATGGTGACATGTTTTTCCATCTTTCTGTAACTTGCTTTTCATGCATGGCATTTTCTTTTTGCTGGGGAAGGGCTGTTTGAATTTTGCATGGAATCAGTTTAGTCTACTGCTTTTTTCCAAGGCAACTTTTTGTCTGAATCTTACATGTTCTTTCAATTCACAGATTTCTTTGCTTGAAGATGTCTATTCATATGCTAAAATCACAGCCTTCAGAGCCATCTAACACTGGAGGTAGAATGAAAGCAGGGAACTATAAAATGTCACTGAACTATTGATTGTTTTTTGGTTCAGATAAAGGAAAGAAAAAAGCCTGGTGAAAATGAACATAAATGAAAGTTTGGCTTTCTACACTGAACAATCAGCTCAGCCTTTATTCCATACTGTCAATGCCACTTAATTCAATAGTAATTGTTTCCACTGTGGTAACAGAAAAAATATTTGGGACAAAGAATGTTTCCTTGCAAATGCAGGGTATATTTTGGCTGTGGTTTATCACTGAACTCTTAGATGAGACTTGCACGCAGTCGTAACAAATACTTAATGAGGAAAATTATAATTACTACTTCTATAGAGGTGTTACTCAGCTGTGCCTAGCTTGACTCTTGGCAACAGAGTCAGCACATAAACTAACCTGAAGGCAGGCAGATAATTTCATATAGAAGAAATGGCTTAATCCTGTAACACCGAGGTTTAGGTAAAGTTGATATGAGGATATCAAAACATATCTGCAAAAGTCATTATTGTCATTCTGATGAAGCTGCGGTTCAAGTCTCATTATTACAGGCTGTTTTACAAGACAGCAAGTAAATATAGTTAGTCTGGAGGAAAAGAGACTGTTCCAGTTGTGTTTTCATCTTTTGACATCTTAATGACATGGGTATCACTACAAAACAGCAGGGCACCCAAAGAGGCCGTGTATAAGGAAGCTTTTCAACAACACCATAGGTTTTTTGGACAACAAGGTCAATGGGCTTTATGTTTCTCTTTTTTCAGGAAAGTTGTTTAAGTTATCTAAGACACTGGAAAGTACTTTAAATGTCTTATTTCAGTTGTCGCCTGTTTCTGATGCAGGGGAAAAACCTGACACTGGAGCTTTGCTTATGCTGTTTTTCTCTTTCACATCACCTTTTTCTAATCGGAGGGTCTCACTCAGGTGGCTTTTTGATTAAAGTGGCCTATGTCTGTCTTGTTAAAGCCCTTCCAGAAGCAGCAGTGTTATTTATGGCTGGGTGCCTCAGGCAGAGGGGTGGGAGCCTGAGGCCTGGCCCACCCAGCTGGCAGGACTGGATGGATGGTGCAGAGGATGTATCCTACCACAGCCCCTCCAGGCAGGACCTTTGCTTTGGTGGCGCAACACAAAAAAAACATTGAGCTGTTCCCTCTGCTCATCCTGCAAGTGGTGGAGAAGCATGATGCAAAGAGCGTCAGGGTACTGGACTGAGCAGTTCTCTGAGTCTGGAGGTGACCTGGTGGTTTAAATATTCCTGCTTTCCCCCCCATTCTCTCATCCCTGCATGTGTCCTTTTATTGATTTTGGAAATACAGCAGTTGTTTTTCTCCTAGTTGTACTTATGTCAAATATTTAACAGGGTTTTCTAGCCCTCAGCAAAGAGTGCTGTAGACAGGAAAAGAAAGAACAAGCTGAGGACATGTAGTAGGTTTCCTGGGGAGCGGGTGAGAAAAGACGGGCTGTATGCAATGGCAGACATCCAGCAGCAGAATAAGGTATTCGGCCCTCCCTAACCAACTACAGCTGGAGGTCACTAACATCTCTGACATGTACAATGTGTGGCAAGTGATGTGAAGCTTTTTCCTTTTGGGAGCGCCTGAGAGAAATAAACCTCCATTCAGCATTTATTTGTCTCTAGTAGCTCCATGCAGACTTCCTATCCTGTCAGGCTATCAGTCTACCAACACATACACCAGCTGTACCTTGTTGCTGAAAGCAGTCTTTCTTTCATCTGGACTCAGTTCAGCTCCTTCTCCTCATGTTCAAATGCTTTTGATTTGAAAGCAGCTTTCCTGACAGTAATAGCCATAAATGCAGCCATTATCAGCTCTAGGCAAAAAGTCCTTGAGAATTTGATATAAACCTTCTTTGTGAAAGCTTTGTCTACACAAATACATGGGCTTTTGCCAAAAAATCTCTTGGCTTTGCATTAGCAAACTCAGGGTTACACGAGACATGAAACTGTGTGTCCTCATTTTCCCTGTATGTAACTACTTCATTTCATGAGCTATACAAATGCTTGCCGCTACAAAAAATATCTGTATGGATCCTTCCAGAAATGTACGTTTTTGTTCAACACTAAATATATTACTTGTTCGTTACTGTTATTGTAAAGTGTTTACAATTGACAGTATTTACAGCCTTTTTGAAACCCTATAGCATTTTCCTGAAAATACTTGAAACCTCATTTATTGATTATACCTGTTCAAACAGGATCTGCATAGCTTGCAAGTTGTTGACGAATACTGAAGTTCATATGATTTTACTAGTGATCTGGGCTTTTGAAATCATGTTTTTAGAGTTTCCAAAAACCAAGCCACACTCCAGAGTGAAATTAATCTGAGTTTCAAATGAAGTCTTATATTTCTCTATTAGCCTGTTGTCAATTTTCATCTCAACCACCAATATAGAAGGGAGGTTTGGAAATTTGGAAGGAATGCTGTCAGCTCCTAGACTGGAGAGAGGAAGATGACCCAAGGGTAGGGATGTTCACTTGGAATAGGATATTGCAGGGTATGGTGGAAAATATATAAAATTAGTGGGTATAACAGCTACACTAGCAGACACCACCTTGGCCTCAGTCTAACCCTAACTCAGACCCAGGTCACATCTGGGCTGTGTGGGAAATAAGTTGGGAGAAGGAGCTTTGGAGGAGCTCAACTCCACCATGGCCAGACCTTCGCTGATAAAGGAGGCTTCCCTGCGGTGAAACTGGCAGCACCAGACCGGCATCCCTCCTGATGTCCCTCGAGCCAAGAGCTCTTTGAACAAGCAGAGCTTCTACCATTGCTAACTATAGCAAGGACATATCTAATTACTTCCCAAATTAGAAAAGAAGAATGTTATTGCCTTTCAGCTTTTTAAGTAATTTTTTCCATGCATTGTTTTTCTTCTAAAATAGCTGCTCTCAAAGCCTTCACTTAATGCTTATCCAAAATTGCAAGTGTAGAGTACCTTTGAAGACAGGAAACGATGATGGTGGTTTTGATAGGTTGATAGAGAATAAAGTTGTGGAGTAGTACACAAAAATAGTTATGCAGAGGAAAAACAAACAGCTCTTTTTTCATCATACTCAGTGAAGCCACCTTCATCCTGAAAACTTTTTGAACTAAAAAGTGGTAAAATACATTGATAGTGCCACAACACTGCAAATAGTAACTACTTCTAAAAATGAAGTTATTTTTAGGGCTATGTCTTGAAAATGTGAAAGGTCACTGTACTATTCAAGGATTGCAATTACTACAAATGGCTTTGTAAGGTTCATGATTGGATTAAAAAAGATCAAAGTCTCATCTGAGCAAGAGAAGGAATTACTTTCCAGTAAGTCAGCCGTCCCTTTTGAAGATACACTGCACATTAATGGACCCAGTGAATGTCTTTTTACAGACTGATTTCTGCAACTTCAAAAGTCTTATTACCAGCCCAAAGGACCTTTCGCATACTACATTTACTAAATGCAAGTTTTGAATTCTTTTCAGTGATGTAAAGGAAATATTTAAAATTAGAACAGCAGGAGAATCATTAACTCAATTTCAAACAATTCTGGTTAAAAAAAAAAAAGGAGGTTAATAATGTTCCACTGAATCTACTCCTGTCTCTTTCTTCTTTAAGTGAACCACGGATTTTCTTCCCTTGGCATCAAAGCTGTGAACTCAGCTTGGTTTTATCTCCAAGGAATTTAATGCAAGGGCAGTGGCTGTCTTTGGGAGTACATCAGAGTAATTCTAGGTTATCCTTGCACCTATAGATCAGGCGCATCTCAGAGCGGAGAGTTTGCTGGCTCATCCTGGGGAACTAAGGAATGCGGCTCATGGTTGCTCACAATCACCACTGAGAGAGGGACTTTCTCAACTCCGCCACAGCCAACTGATGCACGACTCTTCTGGGAGGGGAAGATCACTCTTTGGAGCAGTAACTCAGAGCAACAATGGGTGAGTCTGTCCTTCCTTTATCAGAGACAGGGAAACTGTGTGATAAAGGAGTAAGAACGGAAGCAAGAACTTCCTCCATCTACAGTTTGTGGACCACCAGCCATTTGAAAGACAGCGAAAGGTGGCAACTCCAGCTCATGCTGGTCCCCAGGCACAGGTGGGACCTGGCTTGTATCATCAGTATCTTCAGTGAAAATGTTGAAACTAACAAACAGTAAAATTGTTATTATTGATGTACTGAAGCATGTAGTTATCATCTCCTTTCCCAGTTGCCAACTCATAGTGAGATACATGGTGGCCTTTTGTTGTTTTATACTGTTTCAGAAAGGATGGGTGGTCTTTTAGGTAAAAAGTCTAGGAGCTTTGTGCTGGCACACGCTAAGGAAATAATGTTCTTTGGTTACTGAACTTGCACTTGGGTATTCTTCTGGAAAGGATTACTTTATAACTAATTGGCTACTAGTTGTTGCAACTGAAATGGATTTTCCTAGCCTTTGAAAACTTGCAAGTGTCTATCCTAGCTGAAACTGGAATGAAGTGTGGAAAAAAAAAGTACAATGCCCAAATAAAAACAAAAATATTGTTTTCTTTTGGAATGTTAGAAAGCTTTTATCTTCCAAAGCCTCTCTTCTTAATTTTCACTACTACTACTAGCCCAGGTATTGGAGGTTTTTTGCAAGTAAAATTTTTGCAGGTAAAAATTTTTCACCTTTAGCATTTTTAAATGTTTTTATTTTTTCTAAGTCAAAATATTAGCCTCAGTTTTCTTTTTTTTTTGTGTAATGTTTTGGTTTTGAAAAATTTGTCTTTTCTGATGAAAGAATTTCCACTGAAAAATTCCCAGGTTTCACTGGAGCTAGTTAGTGGATAGTGAGGGTCCATCACAGGCCTCTCAGCTTTCCACAAGACATCTGTGCTTTCTTTTGAATAATTCATTTTTTCTTATTAGTGTGTAAACATTTACTTTCATATCTTCATGGATAACATCATATCATCAGATTGTTTAGCATGATTATGAATTGTTTTCTGTATCGTACCTATGTCACAGAACACCCTGAGAGTTTCTTTTGTGTTTCAAACATGGGTTATTCTACAGAGGAATAAATGGAAACATAGGCGGGTCAGGGCTAGTGAGACTTGTTGACTACTGAAGTCTAAGCTATGTGAAAAGGAAAGAGTGTTCCCTTTTCAGAGGAGCAGGAAAATACAACAGCAAGAGGAAGTGTGAAATGTGCTAAAGCAGAGATACGGTTCTTCCTTCTCTGCTGCCCCAAAATATGTGTGGGCTGGGGGTGAACCGCTTGTAGCAGCATGTGTGGGAAAGCCCCTGGCCTGTGTGAATGGTAGTGATTGTCTTTTAAAATATGTGTGCAATAATCACAGATGCTTTTTTCTGCTTGTCAGGAGACAATAAAAGAGATTTAGAGTTTTGTTCAAAAATGTAAACACTGAGGTCAGTGCTGCTGGGAAAGTAACTCAGTCTGTAAAAGGCATATTTGGGCTCTCTGTCCGGATTAGAAATACAAGTGAAGATGTCCATCTTGTTTCTCAGACATTGCGTGGTGTGCTCGGTGCACCCAGGCTCACAGCCTGGCCATCCCCAGCTGACAGCCAGTGCAAACACAGAGGCTCCAGTACCAGCAGCGCCAGTACTCAGGAACCGCTGTGGGCCCCAGCTTCACCCGTCCATCCAAGCAGGTCCAAATGAGGGTCCACAAGCTCTGCAGGCCAGCAGCAGTGGCAGCTGCAGTTGTGAGCCTTATAGGCAGGCACTGAGGGTGAAAGCTGGGACCTAAAATCCCTTTTGGGGATTTCAAAGACAGAACAAGACCTTAGACAATGCTGGTTTGAATGTACGTAGGTAGCTCCACATCTTGAGAAATAAGGAACTTTAAAAGAAGAAAGCTCACTAAACCTAGTATTTGTGTATATGGTTACTTTATATTTTCCCTTCCTGAATTACTCATTTAATATCTGGCCACATGCTGCTAAGGGCTTCAGGGAGAAATTAGAGAGTGTAATTACTCTCACTTCTCCCAAGTCCACACAGCACATTCTCGGGATTGATTACTCTTTTCATCCTTTAACTTTTTTGTCCCCAGTAGCTTTGAAGCAAAGGAAGACAACTTTTTAATTTCCAGTCTTGATCCTCTCTCCTGATAACTGATCAGGGTTGCACCTACCTGACATTCATGATGCACACCAGATGCACCTTATGAGAAAATAATACTGGCTTTAATTTCACATATGAGAAACTTCATTCAAGCTCTCCAGACACTGTCATTTGGGGAACCCTGACAGTGGCTTCTGCCTGGTAGTTGAAGAAAGAAAAACAGCACTGCGATGGCTCTAGAGCATCTGTACACACACAGAATGAGCCATACCACAACAACTGGTTAAACTGTGTACCAGATTGATTAGAAATTGTGGCATTCACCTGGGTAGGGCCAGAAGAAAATGACATACCATTTTTAACGAGAAAGAAAATTCCAAGTGTGACTGCTTTTCATGAATTTTCAGTCCAAACAGCATCTCCTTTGTATACTATGTCTATCCTGTCTTAGACAGTCCTCCTAACTCTGAGTTTCCAAAGAATACTCAGTTAACCGTTAAAATACAGATTACAAAAACTGATGTTAAACGATTAGTGATACAAATGGTATTAAAAGGAAGGCCACATTTGGGACAGTGATGTGAGAGGGGTGTCTGGTGACAAGGACAGCATGGCAGGATGAGGCAGCTGAAAATGGAAAAAGAGGATGATGGCAATTTAACCAACCTGGAAGGTGGGCACCAGTTGGTTTTACAGTCATTTCTTGGGACAACTTCTTGTGGTCATAAAACAAAGCAGGGAAATTTGGTACTGTTTTGTGGGTAGTGCCTCTGTTGTCAAATGTGGTTTTGTTTCTGTAAATATGCTCACAATATCTAAAATCTCAGGGAACAGAAATGGTGTCCCCAGGCCTGGGGCAGCCGGTCCTGAGCCATAGGCCCTGGACTCCTCAGAAACTCTCTGCCAGAGGTACCGCAGTCTGAAGTACTTAATTGCACAGAAAAAAACAGCATTCGTGTCAGGAACCTGGAGACACTAAATGATCATTCACGGAAACCCAGGAAACTTTGGTAAAGAGAGTTCTGAGTATTTTTCTTACAAGTTGCTCATAGAGGGGACTCAGGCTACCTCCTGAGCAAAGGCAAAGCCTCCAAAGCTCCAGAGAACATTTGTTTCTCCTGCACTTCCCTGAGGCATTAACCTCATTTTGTTTCAAGCCCCATTTTCAGAATTGGGAATCCAGGAAACATTTCTGGGATTTTCTGTGTCTAATATTTGAAAGTAACATGTAAATTTCTTGAAGCTGCCTCCGCCACTTTTAAGTCCCACTGGCCCTCTCCAAAAAGAGTCAGCAGATGCAGCCGTGAACATGAGCCAGTGCTGGGGCAGCTGTGCCAGGCAGGCAGCAGGAGCTGGGGAGGGACCAGGTGGGGCAGTGGCCTCTTGCCCCTGTGTACAATCAAGCACTCTGTTGTATGTCACAGGTCAGGAGAGAGAGGATTTTATGCAGCTTTGCTGTCACTCATCTTTATCAGAGTAACCAAGATGGTCCTGGAAGACTCAGAAGACGGATGAGATGCAAATGCCAACCAGTCTGTATTCCCTTCCCCAGCTAACTGCTGACTGGGGAGTGACAAGTCTTGTGTATTTGCTAGTGTGTCTGAAATTCAGAATCTGCTTTTAGAACAAAAAATTAATCTAGGGCGGATTTATAGTCCTGAATGTCCTCAGACCCCTCGTGATCTAAAAGGCATATCTCTGAAGCGATCGCACGGCTGCAGGTTTTCTTACTATGGCACGGCAGCCTCAGTGCTGCTGCTTTTACAACCATCTTAGCCTGATTACACAAACAATTTTGTGGGAACATCCACTGATCTCAGACTTTGTTTATGAAGCACTCCTCAAGACTGGGAAGACTTACACCCTTAACTGGAGCCAAAAGAACAGATGTTCCTTTTCCTTCCTCAAGGCAGAGCCTATGGAAAAAAAACCCAAAACCAAAAAACAACTTAAATGGGTTCATGATAGGATATCATCAATTTCATCTAGGTAAAATGTCAAAACTGTTGAATACAAATTTTAAGAACTATATTAAGATGCTCTAAATTCTCAGTGAAGGAGTTACCCATTTTCTCTGGCTTTATTTTTAAACACAAATATAAATAGCAAAGATTGTTCATGTCTGATAGCATTAGAGAATTATTGTGGTGGGAAGGGACATAAGAGTCAATATTGACTTCAGATCAGGTTGCTTAGGGTTTTGTTCAAACAAGATGAAGCAGCCTCCAAAGACAGAGACTCTACAGCCTCTCTGGGCAATATGATCCAGTGCT
>VZSZ01006385.1:916027-943506 GCA_013398815.1 Ibidorhyncha struthersii
CCTCCCCTCCCCTCTCCTCATTATTTGGTATTATCCATCGCTGAGGCAAGACACTGAGCTGGTGGATAGATATAGCTGTTCCTCTGCTCCTGTAAGATTATCATGATGCTGCTGCATTGTAATGCGCCTTCCTCTGCTGGGTGTGTGTCACTGACAAAGGATGAGGGCAAGTAGCTGGGAGCCTATATGATACACTTAGGAGGACACCACAGGAGGACTGAATAGCATCACAACCCCTTTGTTATAGCTAATGGTGATTTTTCTTTTGAATGATTTTTTTCTTTTCTTTTTGAGATGCCTCTGGTTCAGTTTCTTGGGATACCATTGTAGGTAAGCTGCTCAATAACCTCTAAATTCAGATGCCTAGATTTTTCAGTACCTCATCCATTGTCCTGAATTAGTGAAGACTTAAGAAGTTTGGTATTAATGCTATCTCCTGGTGACTTCTTCAAAGCTGGCAAAGATATTCTTGTACTTTCCATGGCTTTCCATTAGACATAAGTTCTTTTCCAACGTTTTCTCTGTGAAGCACATTTTTTTCTGTGCTAAAACAATGTGATTGAATTACTTTCTGGAGACCCCGTTTGACAAAATTGCCACCTGCAAACAGGCAAAGCTAATGGAAGGGGCAATGCCCCCAAATAAATCTTTAACTCACAGCATGAAGAGAAGGCAGAGTAGAATTCCTCTGGCAGTTTCTCAAGTTCCACTGTTTCTAATCATCCAGTGTTCCCCACTTTATATTACAAACACTTCAGAGCTATTTCTAGTTTTCAGTCTAGTGCATAAGCCACTCCAAGGATCTTCAGATGTAATCTTATTTGTAGCCAGACCTCTGTGAAATTAGCATCTATTTTAAAATGAGAAACAATAAGTGTTTTCTTTGCAGAAATTACAAATGCTGTCAGTCAAGTCAAAAAAGAGGTGAAGCAGAGATTAATTTGATTTTTGTATATGTGAAAATATGTTTCACCTGTAATGAAGAGGTTCCCATGTGGTTTTACATGTTGTCATATTTTTTATTTTTGGGTTTCATTAATAGGTGACTTGATTTGGCATGACAAAGCTTCACTTGCTGTTTACTGGCATTTGTTCAACAGCAGTATAAATTAGGTCCAGAACTGGAAGTGGCAGAGCTGTGGCAGATCAGCTCTTCAGACAGGGAATTTGGCTGTGTTCTCAAATTATTATCCGAGCCATAGCATCATGTGGTGACACTGTTTTGGGGACCCAAGCTGGTATCTCTACATGGATAGTGTGCTGTGCAGACATCATAGGTGTCTCTGAGTTGGTGTTGCACTGCGTGTGGGGGGATAGGTCCTGCTATAGGTTAGCCAAAATGCCCACGTCTTCTAAGTCTCCATGTCTTGGTTTTTCCTCAAGACAAATCTGTAAATATAAGTCTGGTGTTTGCTCATTATTTTCATGATTCATTTTTTGTTATCAAGTATGCTGAGAACAGGCTCCTGGGGAAAGGACAGGTTGTATTTTTCAGAAACACTGTTGAAATGCTAAGTCCTAAGTGATCTCCATCACAGCAGTCAGACACATGCCTCATGCTGGTACAAAAGGCAGCCTGCCAGCAAATCATCACTGCGCACTCTTCACTGTCTGGTGAAATCCTTGAGGACACAAAGTTTTGTGTTGCAACTGAAGTCCCAACTCGAGCTGTTTGAGAGGATGGATGCCAGAATCCAAAATGCTTCTAATGAGCATGATTTCATCTCAGTCTTCAGAGCAATTTTAGCAGCTATTTAGCCGACTGTCCCTACACCCCTGCTAACCTAAGGGAGGGTATTAGAGAAGACAGAGCAAGACTCTTTGCAGAGGTGCACAGTGAATGAACAAGAGCCAACAGACACACGTTGCAGCAGGGTGTAGTCTGGATAGATATAAGGGCAGCATTCTTTACGGGATGGTTAAACACTGGAACAGGTTCCATGGAACAGACTGTGTAATCTCTGTCCTTGAAGATACTCAAAACTCAACTGGACGAATCCATAATCATCCTGATCTAGCTTGGAAGTTGGCCTGTTGTCAACAGAGGTTGGACCATATGGCCTCTATGAAAGTCCCTTCAACCTAAGTTGTTTCATGATTATCTGATTCTAAATGAACTATGTGTATGAGGCACAGGCAACCACAGTTACTAGCTGAATGGGAACAGACACTGAAGGAGAGCCTCTGCCTACACACACGACTGCTCCGAGTAAGCACGGCAAGATTTGCAAGTTTGTTATGTCCATTTTGTAGTTATGCTGGTGGTACTAACATCCCCAGGTCTGTCAGCCATCAACATTCCCTTTTAATACATTCACTCCTCCAAAAATTTCACTTTTTGTGAAGACTAAGCTGTATAAGATTGGATGAATGCCCCAACACCGGCAAAGCAATACTGCTTTTCCTCTCAAGTTAGCTTTTGCACTTCTCATTTTACTAGGAAAAAGTTACAACACTCCTAGCTGCAATGCAGTCCTATCTGTATTTAAGGACTATACATCATTGCCACAGAAGCCATGTGCATTTACTTATTGATTTTTCTTTCTTTTTTTGACTGTTATTTTTAGCTGAAGTGAACTATTGCCAAATTATGAGAACAGGAATCTGTCACAGAGGCCAAATGACTTCTTGATTTTGTAAGAGAAAATGTTTTGCTCTTGACCCTTCTCTGATAGTGTCATTTTACAGTGAGCTTCAGGCACCAGCCAACCAGTTGCAAGACTAGAAAGTAGTTGGCCTGTTTTATCTTGGTTACTCTGGATTATGGAGGCATGACTCAGAGCACATACAGGACTAAGAAAGTGGTTTTCCAAGTTGACAATGAGAAAAAATTGAGGGAAAACAGGCTTTCTCATCACCAGGCATTAATTTAATGTCCTAGGATTACATGCACTGTGTGAACTGCTGTGTCCTTTGCAGTCTTAAAGTGCTCTTCATTTTCCATCTCTTCATTTCAAAGTCGCACTAGCAATTCATAAACAGCTCTTAGGGACAGTCCAGTGGGTAGAGATGAGGGAATTCCATCCTGATTTAATCACACACTGAGTCACATATTCTTTGAAAGTTTGTTTGTCAGATTCTCTGATTTTGATTTCTGTTTTTCCATACGAGATAATGTCCTAGGAAGGAGAAAGTATTCAATTAGATGTAAAGGCTAATTCAGAAAATTGAAATCTTTGTAAAATGCAAATGAATGGCGGCTGAACACTGACGTTTCAGTGGATGGTGTGAGCTTTGAGAGGGATTATGAATGAGTTCCAGTGAGTGCAACTAAGTCAAACAGTTTAACCACAAGGCTAAATACTCTCCTGAGATACACCTTGATCTAGCAAAGCATTTAAGCACAGGCTTAAATTAAACATTGGTGAGCTCAATATACGAACACACTGAATTTTGGTACTATCGCTTACATGGTTAAGCATGAATAAATTGGTCGAACTAGGGAATTTCAATTCCACTGGTGATTGCATGTTTTCAACCCCTTTTTTGTTTGTTTGTTTCTGAAATGAAAGACAGGCTAGAAGAAACAAATGGAAGATAAATGGCTTAATTTTCAGAGTATCCTCGTTTTCTGTTAATTCAGTTGGGACTATGAGACCTCAGCATTTAGCAGATGTTAAGAAGAGGTTCAAAATGCTTAGCATCTTTCAGTTTTTAAAACGTTTTTCACCTTTTCCGCACTTTGTGTATAAGTGAATATTTCATGAGACATCAGAAAACAGAACAAGAAAATTTAAGGAAAGGGGGAAGTGCCACTTTCACTTTAGGAAGTTCCATCCCATAAAAATAACATTAGATTTGACAAAATACTTCACAGTGGAAAAAATGCAGATACTTTCTCTACTTTTTACTTTGAAACTCATAGTCCATAGTGGAAATTTAATATCCACAATTAGGCAGACAGAAAAAGCACAGCATCCGCTGAAAAGAATTTGCTGGTGAATTTGTAGCAGTGAAGTTCAATTTAGTTTTTCTTACCTTGCTAACTGTCATTGAGAAGGAAGTACTACAGTATTTGGAGTTACAGAAACACATACATTTGCAGAGCATTCTGTTCTAAACAATGTGGCTTGCATCTAAGGGTGCAAAGAAAACACACTATTTTTACAATACTTTTCTTTTGTTCAATAATTGTAGCTGGCTTTATCAGAAGAGTAAAAGGCAGTCTTGCCAGATCCCAGTGAAGACGCTGGTTTAGTTAGCTGCTGAACGAGGAACGCAGGACTTGCCAGACTGCACCAGATTGCTCAGCCAGCACTTCTAATCATGTCCTTCCGTCTGCCAATACTGCACCCATGTAGGACGGAGTAATGAAGCGTGAGGTTATTCCCCACACAATATAATGCCAGCTGACAGCGGCAGGACGTTATTCACCGCCTCAAACCTTCAGATCAGCAGAGGGCAGTGACAGCAGAGCTCCAACTTGTGTTTCAGCACAGACAACTTTTACACATGAGTAAAACAATATATAACAATGACACTGGCTTCTGACCCCAGTGTGTTTTACCAGATCTGAGCAGTGTTTCATGGTGGTCACAGTAATAGCATTCAGGCAGCATGAACAGGATTTTAATTCCCATGGGTTTAAGTGCATATATATTTATTTAAATGTGTATTTGTTTGATTGTTGCTTTTAATTCTGGTTTGAGGAAAACAAAAGCAGGTTTTAGGGGTGAAGGATGACACTCCCTGTGTTGAAACGGAGTTACTTCTGGTGTGGAAAGTTAGTCCAGAGTGTGATCAGGCACTCTGAGATATGGCTGTTCCTCCTCTTCCTGAGGGTGGCTGTGCTGAGCCAAGGTGGGTGATCCACTTCTCTGCAAGCTGATTTCTGCAGCTGTGTAGGGGTGTGCTACATTGAGGAGGTACCCAGCAACATTTCTGGCAACAAGAACAAACACTGCAGGTTTTATCAAAATACTCCAGTATTTTTGAGTTCCTGTAGAGAAATCAATCTTTTTGGAGATGGAAATGTTAGGCAAAATCTTTTTCTTTATTTATTTTTTTGTAAAAACTGAGAGTGTGATGATTACCCCTCATTTTCTGAGTGGCTCTGCATATGAGTCATAGCCCACAGGAATCATTTAATAACAAGAATCTGCTAAGCAGGCCTAATCACGACCCTCTGATATAGATAGATGGTCTGTATTTGTACTGAACCATGGTCTCTGTCCCAGTTGGTGCAGTCCCAGCCATTCCAGTCTGATGGCAGGAGGAACTGTAATAACACTAGCAGGGCCATGTCACTTGGGCCAAAGCCCTGGGTACAGCTCTTTTTATTTATAGCGCATTAATGATGAACATAAATTATTCTAACATAATTTGCACACAATTTTATTTAGTACAAAAAAATGTTTTGGTTCTGAGTAAGCCTAGAAAAACTACAGTTCTCTCTCATTTCTTGACAGAAAATCACTTATTTGGTTTTGCTAAATTGTGGTCCTTTGTATGTGGATGTGATGACACAAGAAGGCTTTGTGGAACAGGGATTCCACCAAGCAGAAAGTTCCCCAAATATGAAGTATTTAGTAACCTGTGGCTGATTAGTGAGAGAGTCAACAGATGCCTTGAAAAAGCATCTCCTGTAGAGAGGCAAGCACTGCATGTGTTTGCTGCAAATGAACGGAGAAAATAAATCATATTGTCAGACCAAAGCGGCATTTGCTTCATAAAACTTTGCAGCTAGCTAACAGCAGGAGAGGAGAGGTTCTGGGAAAGGGGAAGAGTTATTAATGGACTTAACCAGTGTGACTACAAATTCTTGTTGAAGCTATGAAGAAAGCCATCATTCAAAACCATGGCTGCATCTAGCTATGTATGTCTGTGCAGAAGATATCTAGCTGTATGCCCTGTCCCCGCTGCGAAGGACAGCAAATGATGATAGGTATGCGAATGCTTCCAGTAATGGTTGTTGCTGGCAAATATGCTCAATGGACACTATCTCCCATTATTATCCTCCTTGCGTGCCCTTCTTGTCAGTTTGTAGTAGCGTAGCCAGCTGCTGCCAGTTCCTTCTCCACCCTCAGGTGTTGATCAGAGTTTCAATTTCCATCTCTACCTTCCCTTGGTGCTTCTGTCCAGCAGTTCCAAGAAGCGTGAGCACTGCCCTGGATCCCAGGATTCTGCATTTTTTAAAACTTCATATCTGCTGCTTTGATGCAATTTGTTTCCCTTGCAGGGTGGCATGTCTGGAGATTTGTAGTTAGTAAGGAGTTTATGTTGAGGAAATGAAACAAACAGGCAGTGAGGCTGCATAGAAAGACGTTGACAGGTTGCACAAGAACACTGCTAGAACTGTTTCACTGGGGTCTAGTATGGACGTAGTCTTTCTAGGTTAAAGTCACAAACAGGTAAAATCCAACTTATCACCCCAAGCCTTTATCTGGGCCATTTCTTGGCCATGACAAGAAATGTGCTTCTCTGCTTTATGATGCACAAATGCCCAATAGGTTTCAGTTTCATGTTCCTCCTCATGCAAACGTGTAAAACTTTCTGAGTCTGCACTTACTAAGCCACGACATACAAAGGCTTTAAGAGGGCAGATCTGCACAAGTATCGCTGGGGCTGTGGCAGAGCAGCTCAAGATCTGCTACTAGGGAAGCATCGTGTGTTAGTTATGCTTTCCAAGCGATATCACCAACCTTCACTGAAACAGCAATTTCAGACTACCCCATAAACAGCAGAGGAAGAAAGGACAGAGCCAACAATCCTTGTATGACCCTAAGATGAAGGTATGAGTTAACGAAGAGATGGAAAATGCAGATCACTTTTTACTCCAATGCCCAAAATACACAGGCAACTATTTTCTCAAGTGGCTAGGAATAGCATAAAGACTTTCCAATAAAATAGGACGAGGAAAAATAGTCTGCATGAGCTGGTGAAGAATAAGGGAACTGTTAGGGAGACTGTTAGAGCATGTAATAACTGCTTCTGGTCAGAAATAGGTCATCGTAGAGATGGTACAGAAGCAGAACCCCACAATGTTAGGGCTCTGCCAAGCCACCCTGACTGTATCCAAGCAGAAAGCCAGGTTCTGCCATTTTAAGTTCATTGCAATTTCTGTCACTAAAATCCAAGCTGCTTTTGTTGTTTTTGAAGAGGAGTGTGAGTCTGTATGCCTGTGTATACATGTGAGGAAATTAAAAAAATGACAATACATTTGCTCCTTTTGAGGCTGACACAAGCTAAGGGAGATAAAAATAAGCAAGTGAAATGAGCCCAAGGAGAAGGTGCGCAGAGGAATTGCTTATCACCACATTCAACTCCTGCAATTTTGCCTTAAAGAAAAATGCAGCTTTTGAGGAAAAAAGATGAAGAACAGAACCAAATAAAGGGGAATATGCAGAAACAGCTTTTCACTGTTTCCTTGGGGGGGATTCAACAGCTCCAAGTGGGTTTTCAATCTTGTGATATGATCATTCATCTTTGGCCTTCCCTCACACTACACCATCAGTGTTGCTGAACTGCACTGCGTGAAAACTATTTTTCTTCCTTGGCATGGGGCCAGCAGGCCCATTTCAGCAGTTCTGTCCCGTGGGGATAGCAACTGCTGGATTCTACTAATCTATCTGCAATCATTGCTCTAGCCCAGATAATGGAAACAGCTTCTTTCCTACTCTAGGTTACTCCCTTTCCTACAGAACTAGCTACCAATTCTGAACTAGTTTTCTCTTTATTTTCAAGAAAAGAGAAGAGAGTACACGACTCATAGGGAGCTATTTAACCAGATAAGGACTTTCTATGGGGCTTGTAATGCTTCCTAGGGAAATGGACCGTTGCTTCTTTCTGACAGAGGAATTAATCACTGAGCATTATTAGCAAGTGAGAAAACACACACACTTTTCAGCTTTGTGCATTTGTCAAAAGACTAATGAGGAAACATTGTAGAACTCCGATTCCCTTATACCACTTCATTTGCATGAAAAAGACATCTAGCCTGGTGGAAATTACTCCCAGGGAATGCCCAGCACATGATAACTTTCTGCTCATCACAGTAATACCAGAAAATCTTCCCTGCAGCGTTTTCTTGCTACCCCAGGGTGTTTCAGTGCAGAGGCTGAGGCCATGTTTTGCCTGTTCTTGGCCAACTTTGTGCTAACCAGAACAGCTCTGAGGCTGCTCTGACTTACACAGAACACACTCTGTCTTACAGCCACATGAAGAAACATCCTTGCTCCTACCTCTTTCTTGGGTGAAGCAGAGCAACAAGGACACAGAGAAACACAATCATGCTTTTATTTCTACCTTTCTGGAGAAGAATGGAAAGGAAAATGAGACAAGCTACCTCTGAAAGACTTTGTGGGGCAATGCAAACACATAAACTGTCATTAAGTGAGAGAATCAGTTCTGCATTATCGAAGCCTGAGGTTTTAATTGTACCCAAGGCGATTTTGTATTTATTCCCTCTGAAATTCAGACAGGTGGAGCACCATAGGATTCCTTGGCATTCCCAGTGGCAGCACTGAAGATAACTCAAATTGTAACGCTCCACCCCACTCCTGGAACTTCCAAAAATACAGGAATGGATGCACAGGCTGTGAGTTTTTGGCAGAAATTGGTTTGAACAGAGCATATCTGGGGAGCATGAGGAAACAAGACATTCATTCCACTCTGCTAAGCTATGGATCACTCACAATTTGACCAAAGAGAGGTTTTCCTCAAAGAGGAAACTGTCACGGAGCAAGTAGCATCATTTTGGATGCTCTTTTTCCTCTCTTCCGCTAGCTATTCCTTCTGGTCCCTCTGCTCTTGGACATCACTTCTCTTTTAGAAGGTGTACTTCTGGCAGCAATTCCCTTCACACCCCAAGAGTCCCTCCTGACGTGGGCTCTGCAGAGCACAAAGGAAAGCGGTGTAGGGGGGAAGCATGATGTGGTTCTGCTGAAGTTGTAGCTCTTTTGCATACTGAGAAACAAGGCTAGGTTTCTCTCCAGAACATATTTAGCCAAACATCTCCACCCTATGGAGCTACAGCAGCCCTGTGATATAAAGTGCTAAGGATGGGCTTCACGGATCTTGAGCTTGGTGCAGAAACTTCTACTTTCTTCTGACCTCAGTGGGGGAAGTATGCTCAGGATTTATCCCCTACTCCCTTTTAACCAATGGAGACAAATTCTTCCAGTGTCGCATGTTATTCTGGCCTTCTAAGAAGAAGCAGGTGCAAAGGCTTTAAACACTTCTTCAGCTAAAAAGGGGGTTTGAGTATCAGCTAAAGGTGCCATACCCATAGTAAAATGGTACGTATCTGTCATAATCAAAAGGAAGAACTTGTCTCTTCAGAGGAACAACAGGTACACAAGAATGTGTTCTTCAGCTTAAGCAATCAGTAGTCCAGGGGAAGTCCAGTAGAAACAGAGGAGCAAGGTACCTCCTATGGAGAGGTGATGAAAGTGCAAACTTCAGTGCAGAGGTGTACCTGGCTCTTCAATAATGTAACGGCCTGTGCTGCTTGGTGGCGTGGCCCTAAATGTATGAACAGAGTATTGTGATTTCTCCCTTTCTGCACCCAACATGCCTGCGTTCACCGACAAGCTTGTCTTCTCTTTTGTGAGAATTATTCAACATCCTAACCCAACTCCCAGCCTTCCAATAGATCATTTTGAAGATCTGGGGGAAAAAATGGCTAGTGAGATCACAGTTTCAAAACAAATGATCCAGATTTCTCCCCAGCTGGCTGGTTCCCTTCTAGTTCTAGTGATCGTTACATTTAAGAAATTCACTGTATAAAGTGCAAGTATTAGAGTTTGGCTCATGAAGCTATGGGATGAGGAACAGTCTGCGGAGTTTGAGGGGCTTGTTTGTACTTTGCCAGTTGCAGCCATTGGAGCTGGAACAGTCTTTGCTGCTAGTCAGGAAGTTAATTGCTCGGACTTGAAACTGAGGTAGCATGTCATATTGCAGTTCTCCTCTGAGATTATTGGGAAACAACTGAGCGGAAGAGAGTCTTAATAGCAATCCAGCATGGACCATTTCCCCAGACCTTCAATTTCTTGCTGAAGATTTATAGTTTTAATTCTTTTAATGAAGGTTGTCCCAGAGGTCAAGAAATTCCTAATTGACACTGGCAAGCAGGATTATACATTAAACAGCGCTTCCAGCTATGTGCTGGCAAAGGCTTTTGGGGCAGAAGTTCTGGGGGATCTCACTCATTGCAAACCCCTTGCAGCGCCTTGAGGCAACAAGCTGAAAACCGCCCTTTTAAAGTAAACAAAGTCATCAGTTACAGCCCCCAATTTCATCTTCTGATTGAACTTGTTTGAGGAAAGAAATCATATTTTTAGGCTTATTAAGTTGAATTTTCTGCCAGCAGCACTTTATGACTGGATTGCACACATATGGAAATGAGTTCTTATCTGTCCCAACACACTCCTGATGGCGTCAGCTCTGGAGGACCTAATGGAGGTAGTGCTGGTGTCTGGACAATTTTCTTCATAGCTGCTTAAAGTTCTATTTGTTAAATGTGTGTGGTATGTCTAGAGAAGATAGGTGCACTACTGTCCCCAACAAACACATATCAGCCTTAGCCCATGTCCACAGGAGGATAATTTCCTTGATGTATCGTTGTATGAAAGCCCACACGCCTTCATTCCCGCCTCACTGCATTCCAAGGGGGAAGGAGACTGTAGCAGGGAAAGGCTGTATTTCATACAAATTAGAGGCATCCTTTTCCCATGTAGATCCTGAAGTCTCTTCTCCCACCCTTAGGCATGTGATAGTGAAAAGAGACTCCTAGAAAAGCACCTAATCTCCAGCACACTCCTCCTCCTGCTCCAACAGCCGCTGCTACCTGAGCTGCTTCCCCCAGCCCAGGACTGCACACCTCAGGGAGGGAATAAAGCATTTAGTGGAAAAGCTCAGGCTGTCATTTAAGTGGCTGGAGCTAATGAAGGAGCTCCTGCTTCTCACTGTTACCTGTGCATCAGACCCCCTTGCATGGCTTTAACCTCTGGCCCTGGTGGGTACAGCCATCCAGGGCTGCTGAAGCTGGCTGTGGCAAGGCCATGGAGGTAGCAGTGGCTATACCTGCCCTGTGCTAGTGGAGAAGCCATTTAGATGGGGTGAAGCTTCATGACCCATTCACAGCTTTAGTGCCATCAGTGTTTCTCTTTTTCTTCTGAAATGATTAAGTGATCCTAGAAATAGATTACTGTTTGAAGCCATTTCTGAGCATTTAATCTGTCCAGACTTCTATGCTGCAGGCTATGATTTTCTTTGAATAAACAGAGTCTGTCTGCCAGGAAACCTGACTAGTAGGGATTTTTTAAGAGCAAGACTACAGAACAGAGCATCTGCAGGCAGTGGGATAAATTATATTGTGTGAGTATGTGCAGGGAACTCACAACTCAGTTTTATCTGCTGAGGACTAAACTATGCAGAATGTGATGTGACATGGCAGACATCTGTGGGGATGAAACTACGTTGGTGGGAACACTAAAACTTGTTATCTGGAAGGCAGATATTTAGGGAAATATTGGCATGAAGTAGCTGTCCGCAGGGACGTTCAGAGCTTCAAAGGAACTAATTTCTTACTACCTTAGTAGTAGTGCATGTTCTTATCCAGAGGGATGGATGCTGTCCAGAGAGAAGCACTCTCCAAAGTATCATACTATCCATTCACCTGTGAGAGGCTAACTTTTGTAAAACAGCACTGTGTGAGCATTTCCTGGCATGTGTTGAATCCTTGATCATTTCGGTGTCTTTAAAACTTTCCAGTTATTCTGAGCAAGTGGTAATTCCTTATGTCAGTTTAAAAGTCTCAAAATACCAGCTTCCTTCCCCTTCTGATTGTATTAGCGATGGTGTGAGCCACAGCAGCTGGCTTCAGGGCAGGCTGCGATCAGATCTCACAAGATCTGAGGTTCTGGCATGCCTCTGTATGGTACTAAGCATCATTCACAGCACCAAGATCAGAGTTTCCATCAGGACTGAGACTAAGGGAGAGCTGAAATTGTGGGTACCCCTTTCAGGAATACTTACGTGGGAAGGTTGAGGGCTGAGCCAGCTCAGCAAGAGTGTCCCTATTTAGTTTTTTTAATTAATACAGTGTTAAAGATGGGTTTTCATTGTGTTTTGGTTGCACACACTAGTTAAGTAAACAGAACTTCTGTAATTTGCTGAAGCGATTTTTCTTTTGCTTATTTTAGGGATGGTACATTCAGAGCAGTCTTCCTGAGGAGATCCTGTGAGCCCACGTACTGCTGTCCAGGGAATCCTGGCATTGCACTTTCTTCAGCAATCACTGCAAATGTTCTCTGGGGTAGAACTTGCTCCCAGATTTTCTTTTGCAACCCTCCAGGAGATAAGCTAAATTTGATCAACAATACAATGCATTTCTGAGCAGAAATGTTATCCTAAAAAAAAGAACAGCTGGAAACTTTATGCCATTCAGTAAGGACTTTGCTGTATTGATTTTATGTGGAAGGTACTTTGGGGAGTTAAATGCATTAAATGGCTGAGTTATGATGACTAGCTTCCATGCGCCCCTCCACAGGCTGCGCTAGAAGAAGGGTCCTCTGAAAGACAACTTGGAGAGCCCGAGCTGGCCTCTCGCTCTCCATTTCTTACACCCACCATTTCTGTTGGCTCGTGCATTGCTGAGGGAGAGCAGCCCTGGGGGTGCCATGGGTGAAAAAGCTACTTCACAGCTCCCCCCGAGCCCAAAATGTTCTTCAGCCCCTGCGACTGCTGCAGTGACTGGGGACACCAGCTCTGCCCTCACTCGCTGAGTGCAGAACCACTCACAATTGCAGGGATCTTTTTTCTAACAAGGCTTGGAAAGACAGCGATGTAGGAAGCAGGCACTTCAGAAGTGAACAGTATTACTGGGAATTACAATAAACCACCAGCCTCAAATTTTAACAACCCTAGAGCAAAATAGCGGGAATTACATCTGAAAAAGGCTTAATCGTGCAGAAATGGCACATAGATTGGCATCATGAAAAAAGGAGAATTGAGAAACCTGCATATTTTCAGGGTAGTGAAAAATGTCACATATCTAATTCAGCACAATTGAACAATCACTAGTTTACAGTCTTCTAAAGCAAAATAAATGTCAAAGCAAAAGCAAGCTGATCTGCTGCAAGAAAGAACACCTCCCAGTCAAAACATTCAATTTCACTGATGTTATTGCCATTAACTTAGCAGTATATTGCTTTTTCTAAATGATGTGAAGTGTACATGAAAGTTGTAGACCAAAGGAAGTGTGTGCTGACTGGGTGGACATGGTGTGTTTCAATTACATCTTTGTTGATCATAGTTAGAGGTGTTACCTAAATAAGGTGGCATTATCTCCTCCTTAACTGAATGTCTGGCAATGCATTTATCAGCAGGAAATTGAAGAAAAACAAGTGCAAGATGCCTGAATACTTCTACTGAGCTTTCTAGGAGCACTAGCCCCACCATTCGCAATAGGCTTCTCTCTCCTCTTTTCTTATTAAAATTCATTGAACAGAGGTACAAGCGGGAAATAATTTCAGGAGCTGAAGATGCCTCTGGAATGAGATAGGCAGTTTCTGTTTGATATGATTTCTTACAAAGCCAAATATTCAAAGAGACCACTACAAAGTAACGCCATGGAGATACTGCGTCAGCTGACGTCAGACCCATGACAAGTAACAGCTGAGAGGACTCAAACAGAGCACTGAAACAGCAATGCTTCAGGTCACCGTTTGATGGCAAAATTGTTATTGCTTATGAATGCCTACAAGAATAAATCTTGATGCATACCTATCTCGGCTCTGCAGGCCTGAGGAACGCTGCCAGGCCATCTTCTGAGGTACAGCAAGGAACTCCCATGCTTTTCAGTCAAGAAGGGAAAGGCTGAAGGGTAGTAGGGATCAGGCAGAAATCTAGGCTGAATGTAGTCGCTGCTTATGATTAAATCAGTTGGATAGGCAATATGGGCACCTGGCAAGCGTATATACCTAATCTGCAAATAGATACACGGTACCCATTTAACGAACATATCTGCTTCCTCTCTTTGTCTGCAGGTAGTGATGGCTTTGCTAATTGCCATGAAAAAACTAAGAAGGTTGGAACTACGGGAAATGAGACTGATGATCCATCTGCTAGGCAGAGGCATTTGAGAGTAGCTGTTCCAGGTACAACAAAAGGACATTGCAGAATCATGAGGGAATTTCTTCCCTTGCTCTAAGCCATTATGTTTTGCCCAGTCAAGAATGAGGAGCTGGAGTTGCTCCTGTCCCAGGAAGAAAATGAACAAAGTTAAGCGGCAGAAGTGGGAGAGAGAAGTAGGGAAGAAATGAGAGCACAGGAGAGGAGAGATGGTTTGAGGAAAATGTGACTTTATGGGCAAAATTAGGCAGTAAAACTTCACTTCTCATTATTGAATGAGACAAACCCTTCACTGCTTACAACCCTTCACTGCCAAAAGCAGCTTGCTACGGTAAGAGACTAAATCACTGCTGTTGCTGACACAGAAAGGAGGGCTTCCCCATATGCTCACTTTGTATTATTAGCTCCAGCACACGAATAAGACAGGTCTAGGAGGGAACAGAGAAACCACAATGAACTTCAATGGTCTTGGAATGATGGCATTTAGGGACTGCAGTGGCCAGCATAAAACTGATGTTCCTCTGTGGCTGATACATACTGGAATGCAAATAAGACCCAAACCAGTTTTCCAATAAGGGGAGCTGGAGGAGTAGCTAATAGCCTCCCCTCAGCAGCTGTAATAAGCATATACAGAAGATATAATCCTGAATAAATATAAAAATAACATTTTTGTGGCTTTTAAAACACATCTTTTGTAATAACTTAATACAGGATTGGTGAATCATCATGTCATGCTGTCATTTGTGGAAGTGCAACAGATGGAGAAACAGTCATCAATGATCTATCAGAAACCATCTCAGGGCTGAAACTGGTGTCGTGGGGCACCCTCAGAGAGACAAAAGTGAAGGAAGACAGCCTCTGGAGACGGTCTGCAGGAACCATGAATCACAATATTTGTGATGGGTGCATGTATTTTATATGAAACTACTGGATTCAATGTTACTAGATCATTCACAGAGGTGTCAAAAGTAAGGCAATAACACAGCTACTATTATCTGATGAACATTAAATCAGCCATCTTACGTTTATGCATTACAATACAATCCTTAATTACTTGATTGCATACTATGTTGATGGAGGACCTGTCTCAACCACTGCCCGGGGTGAACTTTGTGGGATAAATCAGCGGAATAGCAAAGCACTGTGGTGTGCAAGACTCTGCCTTCTTGTTGGAGGCACAGAAAGCCATGGACTGAGTTGGTGACCTGCCTGAAGAGACAGAAGGGGTAGCTGCTGAGCTAGTCACCTGAAATGAAATTCCCCAGAGGCTGTTGCTAATTGTGTCACTAATTTTGTGGTAGCTGTGGTATTCTAATGTATGGCACCAGGACACGTTTTGTAGCAGTACTGTCGAAGTACAACTGCAGTGAATGCTGATTAGTGTTATGCCGTGAACAAATTAAGTGTTATTGATACAGTGGTGAGTATGGGATAAAATTGTGCTGAAGGCATCCCAAAAATATGCATCCTCATCAGCACACACTTTTTTGGGTTTTTGTCTGAGCAATAGGAATTGTGCCAAATTCAGCTGGAAGGCTGTTATGCAAATAAATACCAGTGACGTGAAACTCCCAGATTAGTATCATTAGTGACGTTAAAAAAAAAGTTATTAAAAGCCACATATTATATTTATTGAATCACACCACAGAGAGGAAAAAAATGCCTTAGAGTTTGATTTAGTGTTGTCCCTCCTGCGTGAATAGCTGGGGAAAGGCCATCCTAGTTGTTATTTTTATTGTAAAGCCATTCAGAACAGGTATTACATTTCATTGCCATCCTCAGGGAGCCAAAACAGTAGTGTAATTTGGGCCTAAACTTGTCCAGTTGCTTCCTCTGCCCCACAAAGATGGGGAGACTAAGGCAATCCAGTGAAGCAGCCAGCTGGGTGGCTGAACGTTTTCTGTTAAGTCTGGAGGCAGGAGGAGATGGGAATCTGCAAAGTGCCTGACACAGAAAGGAGATATGGGATGTAAATCGCAGTTCCCCAGGAGACTTGTCAGTAATTCTGTCCATGCAAAGGACCCTATAGTCATAGAAGCGTAAGTGGAAATCCATGTGCTGTTATCATGTAACAGGATTGTCCCATGCCTCCAAGCGTGACTGTGCTGTCCCTGCTAAGCACAGGGCTTGGGCTGGTCCTTGTGGTTCTCCAACCTTGTATGCCCTGCCGCCGTTCCCCACTGTGACCTCCGTGCTGCTGAGTCTAGTAAGAAATAAGAGGGTTTTGATTTTCAAATGTAGTAGAAGTGTTTTGGTATGTCAGTTCTCCTATGACTAAAGATCCTGCTCCTTTTTTTAATTTTTAATTTTTAAGCATTTGTAAGGGTCTGCAGTTTTGGGTGTGGAGAGCACATTGTGTATTTGATTCTTTTTTTATCATGGTTTCCCCTAAAAAAAGCAGTACAGCTATAACAGGACTCCACTAATTTTGTGAAATAAATGGAAAGACAATTCCTTTGGTTTGCAGATACTAGTAAAATCAAGACAAGACAGACTTGGAAAAGCCAGTTCAAAACTGGAAATAGGGAAGAAAGGAAAAGCTAGAGGGAAAGAGATAGTATAGTCAGAGCAATTTATCTTTTAATTTTGCTTTTTTTGTTGGAGAAAGAGAAAGAACTTGTATTGTGTTAATCTTGCCAAATCCTGTTAAGACTTAAAATAGTTGCGGAGATGGTTATACTGGTGAAAGCAAAACCCTTTGGAGGGTCTACTAAGTTAATTTTCTTGTCAGAATTAGGAAATAATCAGCTGAAGAGAATCAGTGGAAACAGCAAATCACAGAAGGGGGAAAAATCTGTTCAGTGACATGTCTGCCTCACAACTTGGGAATTAATCAAAAGGGACAAGTAGTATAGTTGCCTGGGTCTCAGTTTGACAAGGTACGTAAGTATATGCTTAAATTTAGGTATGTAAACTGACTTGATAATTTAGTAGATGACCTCAGCAGAGCCTTTCTAAGTTATTCTATGATTAATCTCAGCAATATGAACTTGTGGATGTTTAAGGACATATTTGTGCTATGTAACTAAATTTGGATTCTAAGGTCCACAGCAGCAGACAATTGTTTATTTTCAGTGTTTATGAAAGAAAAATAGCTAGACCCTGAAGAGTTAATACATCTATTTTGCTTCTTGCTTGCACTGAAAATGAGATCAGCAGTATGTTTATTACATTTCCTAAATCATCCCAGACAGACAGCAACAACCTTTTGCAAGAAGTTTTCTAGCTGACTGCTTGAGGACAAGTTAACTCCTACTTCAACTCCATTACCTTTGAGGATGTTTTCTCTGCAATGACTTTGATGTTTAGTAGAAAAAGCAGAGTGGAATCGGAAGAAAATATTTTTAAAAGTATCCTTTTGACCTGCACTGCTTGATGCTGCCATGATAAAATGCAGCTTAATTTTTAACAGATATTTTCAAAGAATCGTAGAATGGTTTAGGTTGGAAGGGACCTTAAAGATCGTCTAGTTCCAACCCCCTCACCACGGGCAGGGACACCTCCCACCAGACCAGGTTGCTCAAAGCCCCGTCTATCCTGGCCTTGAACACCTCCAGGGATGGGGCCTCCATTTTGGGAAGATCCATCCAAGCTAACTTGAGTCTGAAATACGAACTACGAAGTTGTCTCAGCTTCCCTGTAGCAAGTGGCAAAAGATATTCAGCCTATCCCAAAACAGACCCATACTGTAGAATAAATTTCTCTTCCCCTCTACTGACCTGATGACTGTCTGCTTTCTCAATAACTAACATCAGAGGATATGCAGTTAACTTTCTGACAAGGGAGACCCTTTTTGTTTTGCTCTGTTGTCATCATTTTTTGGTTAAAAAAGCCACCAATATTGCAAAGCTTTAAGATTGTTTCCTTTTATTGTATTAAAGTTTAGCTGACGAGTTGCAGCTTCTTTAATATTGCCTCAGGCTGTTGTGTCTGAAAAGTAATGGGTGTAGAGGATCTTTGAGATACTCTACAGAAGTGCATTTTCTGTAGCAACATAATTTTCAGCAGCATATAACCATGAAGGAGACATGCTGGTTCTCCTCATGAAACAAAGCTGTCACTGGGTTCTACGCTTCTGCTAAGAAATCGTGGCAGGGGGTTGCTCCAGTGCTGCCCACTTAATAAACATGATATCTACGAGAGAATGTAATGGGAGTTAGATAAGGCATTGAAAGATTTACTTCTTTTCCTGCCTCTGGGTTGGGAGGCTCTCAGGAACAGAAAACACCAGTTTCATAATTCACACGCCCCTTAAGCACAAGAAGTTTTTTCCTTAATCTGAAAAAACTGGGAGGAGGGAGGATTTTGTTGCCTGGTTTTCAGTTTTGTTGCCTGGTTTTCAGTTTTGAGTTTTTTTATTTAGAAATGTCTTGCCTTTTTTTAAAAGTTTGTGGGTGAGGAAGTTCAAATGAGTGAAAATGAGTATTTACAAGAGCTTGATACAGTATTTGGCTTATCGCTGCTTCTCCCCCTCCACCCCTCAGCCCCTTATGGCTCTGCAGTGTTTTCAGATCTTTACAGCTGTCACCCTGTCCCTGACTGGTTTATCAGGATTTTAAGATTTTGCATTCCCAAAGGCAGGGTGCAAAGTTCTGTGTCTGTTCACAATTCCCACAAGAAGACATAACAAACCTGCTCTGCTGTTATTTATGGAGAAAAACTATTTGAATAGTCAGGACATGCCTGCTCACTTTGCAAACGCACTCACAGATCCTAAGGGCTATTAAAATACAAGCATAAACATAAAAACACCTGCACCAGGTGGTCCTTATTCATGGCATGCCACTTGTCATTCTTAACTTTGAAAGCTTTAGTTGGCAGTTCAGTGAGCAGCTTTTATCCTATGTGAGTCAGTAACAACGAACAGCCAATACCGGAAAACTCAGCAATAGAAATTCATCCTCCAAAACAACTCAGCAATAGAACTCAGCAATAGAAGTTCATCCTCCAAAACAACTCAGCAATAAAACTCAGCAATAGAAATTTGTCCTCCAAAACAACTCAGTTAAAAACAAAAACAGTCCTTTTACTTGAAACACCCCAAAATGGGATGAAATAAAAGGATAAATGAAAAAAATATAATTATTAATATAAGCCATAGACTATACTGCAATAAGATAATTCCAAATAATGCTTGATCAGAGGCTTAAAAAGGCTTAACCCTACTGCTTGTGCTAACTACACTTTTCTTAGCTTGAATAATAATAAAAAAGTTTCCCTTTCCAGTTATAAAGAGATTTTCAGTAGTAATTAGAGTGGTACAGAGACAGATAACGTGGACAGGGGGAGTTTTACAATTAAGTGCCTTTGAAAATCCCAGTAGATATTGATCTTCTGGTGCTTTTCAAATTCTTGTTTCTTTTTTTTTAATTAGTTTTATTGAAGTGTTCATATGTGGTGAAACAATGCTGAAGTGTGTGAGCTGTGACTACTGCAGGAGAATGCATACTTATTAAATTTACAGGTTCTGAGTACACTTCCAGGCATATTTTAATATGGTAAAGGCATCTCTTGGTTTTGCATGCCAAAATCTACATTTAGGAGTGATTTGATTTGACGAAACTTCTTTAAACAGGTGCAGCAGACCAGAGTCTACGTGCTTTGAGCACGTATTTCTTACCGAAGTGTGATTCCACACTTTTTCAGAGTATATTTACATATGGTCTATCAGCCCACAATTCTCCCAGAAGAGGAACAGCTTGTTATTAATTTGTGTCTATTTCCTCACAGGAAATCTTTTAGGATTTTACCGAGGAAGGAGCCATATGATCGATGCAGTAAAGTGTCAGGAGCTGTTAGACAAAATAATGCTGGCTGTATATAGCAGCTTTACTGCAAAATCTTGGACACCTTTCACATACCAGACTCTGGAGGCCCCAACTGTGGAATTTTCCTCAGATGACAGGGGATGACAAGGTAAGGCAGCATGCGTACAGCTCAAGGTGTGGAGGCCATTAGTGGGATCTGGTAGGTGCCTTCCAGTCTGGAATAAAACCCTGCGTGCCAAATTTCAGAGTACAAGTAGAGATAGAATATAAGGAAAGGTTCAAAGCAAGCATCAGCTTTGGCTGCGCCTGAACCACACTCTCCCACTCTCACTACACTGCCTGTGTACACCCCAAACAGATTAAGTTGTTGGGGTCCTACAGACAGGCAACAGGAAATATCTTCTTCTCCCAGTGTTCACACCTCTTCCCATCCTCACCACAAAGCCATCACCCGATAGTTCAAAGGCCTTTCCTGGGCATTTGAAGTAGTTCATGGACTCCGAGGGACAAAAAGCCAAATGTATTGATGACAAGCTTAGGTTTGTTAATAGGTCTGCTTGCTCCACACCCAAGCCTACCGATACACACAGCGAAGCTGGCTGTATATGCTATCTCAATTACTTACTTTCTGAAAAAAAAGCAAAGGTAACATCTGTAATTTTGATCACAGCATTTATTTCCATAATGCCTTAAAATATCGCACAATACATCTCTTTTCTTGCCATTGCCTTTGATCCGAATCCAATAGACGTCAGTCAAGTGGGGTATTCATAGCCATTTCTGATCTGCTCACGGCTTTCAGTACAGACCTTACTGACATAAGCCATATCTGTAAATGCATTTGCACTGAAAAAAGGAAAAAAGAAAAAGTTGGGGAAATTAAATCCCAGCAAAATCAAACAGCTTGCATAGTATCGTGCCTAGAACATCTTGTATTGGCCTTGTGCATAAAGATTTGAGAATGTAACAGCTATTGCATGTCATTCAGCAATTTCGAGTATGAATCAGTGCAGAGGTATTTATCCCTAAGGAACTTGCAGAAACCTTCATCTTACGTCACTTGAAAGTAGAGAGGATGATACACTTGAGATTATAAACTCTGTAAGTAAGCTCTGTAGTGTGGTCTGTAGCCCTGACCTAGTCTTTGGTGTCTGGGAAGCATTCACTGGCCCTTCCATCCAGCCTGTAAAGTCACTGAAAAGTTCCTAGGGCTTTTGGTTGCATTTGTTCAGGCCCAAATAGGATGTATTTTTTTTAACTTTACTTTCAGTGATTCCATTAGAAAACCTAATTTCTCATTCATAAAGCCAAATTTCCATTAGGCCAAATTTCTCTTTCACTTTGGAAAAATAGCAGCTTCAGGGGCATTTGTGCTCACCTGCCTTAGAGCAACATTGAAATTAACTTTCAGCAGTTGTCTTCAAGGCTTCTACATTCATTAGCGTTTACAAAGCATTTCCTTTGTCAATGCAGCTTTTTAAGTAGAGAAACTGCCAGATCATACTCCTTCTCCCAAGTGCACCTCCCTTTGTACAAGTGTGTCTTTGTCTGTAGCTGTGGCTCCTCCATGTCACCTTAGTGTAGGCAGCAACAGCTCTTTATTGTGACTAAACAGTCTTAGAAAATAACGAAAAAACTTTGTCACTAAAATCTGATTTTTTTTTCTAAGCTGTGGAAACAAGCCCTAGCTCAAGTTGGAGGGTGTTAAGTTCCCTTTTTCCTTATCTTGTATTACCCTCTAGTGGCTGAGTCCTTGAGCATCAGCATCTGAAGTAAAGAAGATTTTTTTTGTGCATTAGTTCTTTAACTGACCACACATGACCTCTAAATTTCCAATACGTTTTACCTATTTAAAAAAAAACTTTCTTCAAAATAATAGAAAACCTGCAAAAACAATCCCGATCAGTTTATTTTTGAAGGAAGTGAATGTGAGAAACAGTATCTTCTTGCCAAAACAGAAAAAATGGTCTTCAGCACTGAACGATAGAGAACCACAGTAGGAAGATAAAAATAGGCTGTAAAAATGGATAAAGGTCTATTTGTATCTTCCCTGACATCTTCCCAGACGAGGTAAGGAATGGGAAATGCAAAAAGGCAATGAGTTTAAATATTGAATACTTAGGAAAGGAGACGTCTATTAAAAACTTCCATTTTTACTTGTGGTTGTCATGGAGGAACAATCATTCAGGGTTCCGAGGGAATAGAACTGTTTTAAATTTCAGCTTCCAATTCTAATTTCAAATTCTTTTAAGGGTTTGGAGGGATTTGTAGAACATAAATTGATCAATATGTTTATCTCAAGGGATTTGCCAATGTAATCACTAAAATGTCTTGCGTTGTTCAGTTTGTTCATTCTCAATTATCATTCTGAATTTATTGGAGAGTCAGAACAGTGTTTCTATTTAACGAATTAACAGACTCTCATTCTCTCAATTCCTGTTAAGGCAATAAAATAAATCTCAGGGTAATCGGGTAACTTTTCACACTTCTATTATTTACAAAGGAATAGAGAGATTCAGGTGCATCTTTTCTTCAGAACAATTACATTAAATTTCATATTTCTCTGACTTTGGTTACATTAGAAACGTTCAGTGAGTACTCATGATGTGCTGTCTGCACTGTCATGGTAATGACTTATGTGATATTAGCTCTGTTCTGGCAGAATGATTTATGTAAATAACCAATGTGATTCTAGTTATGAATATGAGAACAGAACATTCAATTTGAAATTACATGGTTTCAGTGTGATTCTATTGTTTATTGTAACTAACAGAAACAATTCAATCAAATTTGCATAACTGCCCAACAGTCATTTCATGTGATATGTTTAATGGTACTATTTGCATCTAGAAAATCTTTCCATAAGAATTATATAGCAAAGCAAACTCAGCAGGCATTCTTGATGAAGACTTTTCAAATAAATGTAGAATATTATTAGAAATTCGTTCAGGATATTGTGGAGCTTGGATCTCCAGGCATATGAATATTTATGAATCACAGAACAGTCCTCAAAATATGATCAGATCAACATTTGTTTGTAACTGGAACAACATGTACAGAACGGTTCCCCCCACCACTCAGGCCCAGTGTATGCAACGGTCCTAAAGACCAAGTTGGTGGATTTCTTTTTTGCCACTCTCAAAATGAGGGCAGCTGCTCAAAAGAGCATCCTCTCTGTCCATGGAACTTCACTGTAGTAAAACTCAGGTATTGTTGGGGATGTTTTATGTCTTGCGGTCCCAAACAGCTGGGTACTGTGAAACCTCAGAGAAAAGAAATCGTGCCCAAACATCAGCACAACACACGTGTTCTGTGCACAATTTCTTGGGGTCTTTTGCCCCAGTGACTTTTCTATCTGCAAACATTAGATCAGTTTCATCCCATGCCCTGAGCATGGAAAGAGCGTGTTTATTCTGTGCTGCACTATGGAGGTATGGGGTTTCCCTGCATTCACACTGCAGTGCCACCTCTCCTCTTCCCTCTGTACTGTGCTGCTGCATGTCGCCTGGTGTGGATGTGTCAGGGGCACACACTGCAGACCTCCGCATGGCCCTGTGCCCGAAGACAACCAGGTACAAGACACGTTCCTCAGGCAAGAACTGTACTCTGTTGTTTCTTCCCACCTGCAAATGAGTTCATGTAATGGTAATGCACTCTTTGGGTTTCCCCTGACATATTATCTTTATCTACCAACATGTTTTTCCAGTCAAGTGTCAGAATTCTGGCTGTTTATCCAGATTCAAAGAATAAGTGTACTACATTGTGTACTCATTTTTTCCATCAGAGCAATCCTAGGTAGCAATATAGCACTTCCAGATGAGTTGAATCTTGACAGTAACGCTGCTGGCGTCACTTGTGTTAACCACGGTGATATTCAGGGCCATGTAACTATTAAGGAGGAACTTCTCTTGTTCATCCCCTCCTTGGCAGAGACCAGTCTGTGGGAGGTTGTGGTGTCATTGCCCACTCCCCCAAAGACAGTGCTTTTGCTAAGGTGTTTCTGGAGCTACTACAAGGAGCCAGTGCAACCTGCCCTGGATGACAGTTTATTGCAGGGTGCAGTGGTCTGGAATCAGAAGGGGAATTTCCGATACCCTCTGTTATACAACAGCAGCTCTTCTATTTTCAAGTGTCCTGTTATTGTTAGTACTTTTTAAGTCCTTTGTCAGCAGCATGATGCTCATAGTAGAAGTGTTAGTGTAGGCAAAACAAAGCTGGTTTTAATATCAGGTTGAAAATACCTGAACATGAGGAAAACAAGGGAGGCATCATGCCAGCCTCTGTTTATACTTCTTACACTTACAGAGAGAGGCCCAAAGTCAGTTGGGACTGGGAAAAAAAACTCCCAGGTTCAAGTTACAGTGCTGAGAAATTAGGGTGAGCCTGGCTGTGCCACGCTTGGTCTGGGGTGAAACAGAGACTGTCTCTTATAACACCTGTGGGGTGGCACATCCTATGCTGTGGCACACATGTAAGGATTAATCTTCCAAAACTGAAATGTGCACTGTAAGTCTAGCCATTGAAGACAAGATTCACAGGTCAAAGTTCCTGAGACACACTGCATGTCAGGGCTTCAAATCTAAGCTTTCTTACTTTTTTGGTAGTTTTATTTTGTTGGTTGTGTGGAAGAACCAAAGCAACAGAACAAAAAGGTCTCTGACTTTATTTCACCCTTCCCAGGCAAATGCCATTTACATAGTCATGAAACGCTTCCTGTCTGTATCCCCTTCTCCTTCCTCATGCCTAACCAGGTGCCTGACCAAATTAAGTACAGAATTCTAATAAACGATAGAGCTTCTCACATCTCTTTGTCTCACATCTTAGATTTCCTGGTATGTCATGAGACAATAATGAATTCTTCTGAGTTAAGAATAGATAAAGCAACATCCTCCCTAGGATCTTAAGATGAGGTTTTCTGTGGTGTTTCGCTCAAGCTGATACCTTTGTATGGAAACAAAGTGTCTCAATTTCTCATTGCAAAGAATGATCACATTCCATTTTGAGTGCAGGAATATCTGAAGTGGTTTTATATGTTAAAGGCAGCAGACTTCCAGGGCTGTTGAGAATATGAAGCTGCTGAGAATATCACCTTAAGGTTCAAACTTTTCCACCCATGATAAGGCCAGACAGTGCTGGGATAGAAGAGGCCTGAACTGTTTTTACTATATCTTTCCTCTAGAGCTGTATAATCTGGTGCCCTAATGACCACCGAGTTGAGATTCTGATTATGAGACCATATTTATCCCCTTCATGCAACTTCAGTGAACGTGAATATTTTTTAGAAACAGAATTATTCTTTTAGTAAAATCGTTCTCTTTTAATCTCATTGTGTCCTATCTTGCCTTGCTTTGTCTTCTATGAAGACCCTGCTTTGCTAGCCTCCTTCCAAGGTTCAGAGATAAGAGAACACAGGTGCTCACAGTTAATTCCTAGTTGAAACACCTTTCTAAACACACCCTTCTGGCTGGAAGGTATAAATACCTGTGGTGCCCAGCTCTGTGGGCCAAAGAGAAACCTCAGGGGAGTGCAAAGAGGTTGTTTTGGTTGTAGGGCTCTACTGGGACTCTCAGATGTGCACAGGCTTGTGTATGTTTTTGCTCTGATGCTCTCTGGTAAGACAGGAATATGAGGAATTCCTTAGATTCATATTTAAAGCTACCTCTTTCTAGCCAGAGCTTTCTGCTTGGTTCTCCTTGTGCTCTGTGAATGCTTATGCAGTAGGAGCCTCCAAGAATACAATTAAATAAGCTGAAGTATCAGATCGAAAAAGCTGTAGTCTCTTGGGATAGTAATCCTTGGAGGAAGTGCTTTCTCATGGTTCTTTCAACTCTGAAGCTAAAGTCACATTTGACATACAGAGAGAATTATCTTCCTTCAGTATGTTGCTGCCTTGCTTGTGTGAGTGGCTCATGCATTAGGAGATGAGGGAAGTGGGGCACTAATTATTTAAAGTGACTTTAACAAATGTTGCATAAGCCTCAGTAATATCCACTCAGTAATATTAACCTGGTTCTGCCTGAGATAGTGCTAGTAGTTCCTACATCTTTATAGAAAATTTCCTTGTTTTCACAGTATATTATTCCTCAACACACCATACTTTTATAGTGTGAAGTTATTATACTTTCCTTTAATTTTCTAAGCTAATTAAAGAAATAGATATTTGTTTCTTGGCAACCTACCTTCTTTTGCAGCCTCTAGTGTGTATATTCATATATAACTAAGTTTGTCACTCTAACAAATTAAAAATTCTTAAGAAAAACATTGCTACTTGAGCCTTGAAATAATTAGTTAGAAAGTATCTGTGTCCTTGAAAATCCTCCTACAAGGTCCCAAATTCTATAATCTTTAATTACAAACTCCCATGGATTTCAAAAGGCAAAATTTCAATAACTGGAAACTGCAGAATTTATTCAAAGATAAGGGGAGGGGAATCCTTTGGGATCCTAAGGAGAATCATGTGGATGTTCTAGTCTGTTTCCTGAGGTGTTACTGTGTCATTAAGACCCAAATATATGCTTTTGGGTCCCAGCACTCAATTGAGTGCTGCAAAGCATCTTTCAGATGAGATTTCAGAAACACTTGAATGGTGCTTTGTGGACCTGTGACCTTTTCACCACCTTGACTAGCCAAACATGGAGCAAAGCTAATGGTGTTTCCCAGGTATCTTTAATCAAAACTCTTAAAATGCCATTAGGTTTCTGCTTTAATAACCTATCAGCTGCAGCCAGATTTGGGCATATTAACAGAAGTAATGTTTTTCTTTATAAATTTGAGCGCTTCATTTATGAAAGGCAGTGTCTCGGGCATCCCAGGCAGGGTACCATGATCTGCTACTGTGCATGTGTAGAGTACTTGTTGTCCTTATCCAGCCTCTAAAAAGCTAAAGAATGGGGAGTGGTAAAAATGAATGATTCAAGATGCTTTGTAAAAAGAATGTCAGTCAAAGCATGTTTTTTGCCAGCTGTGATAACGGCTGTTCTGATGTATATATTTAATATGTCAGAGTAAGACTGCAACCGGTTACTTCAGCCTGCCAGGCTGTGGGCTGAACTACAGTTCTGAAGATATTTCTGTAGCCACTTGCCTATGTATGTGGAGTGATTAGGAGCGTTGCTGTTGCAAGACATATTTTGCATGGGAGCTTCTGCTGGACTCTTGACGATGACTTTGGGTCAATATATTCATCGATGATCTGGACGAAGGGATAGAGTGTACCATCAGCAAGTTTGCTGATGACACTAAACTGGGAGGAGTGGCTGATACGCCAGAGGGCTGTGCTGCCTTACAGCGTGACCTGGATAGGCTGGAGAGTTGGGCAGAGAGGAACTTAATGAAATTCAACAAGGGTAAATGTAGGGTACTGCATCTGGGGAGGAATAACCCCATGCATCAGTACAGGTTGGGGGCTGACCTCCTGGAGAGCAGCTCTGTGGAAAGGGACCTGGGAGTCCTGGTGGACAACAGGATGACCATGAGCCAGCAATGTGCCCTGGCGGCCAAGAGGGCCAATGGCATCCTGGGGTGCATCAAAAGGAGTGTGGCCAGCAGGTCGAGGGAGGTCATCTTCCCCCTCTACTCTGCCCTGGTGAGGCCGCATCTGGAATACTGCATCCAGTTCTGGGCTCCCCAGTTCAAGAA